>BPTQ01000009.1:348460305-348513640 GCA_019973895.1 Chrysanthemum seticuspe
AATTAATAATGGCACAAAATAAACCAATCGTCTAAAACAAGAACTAAAAAGTGTCTTAACAATTCATACACATATCGAAACGATTTATAGAGTAAACATTTTACACTCTATGACTATAATAAGCTCAAAGGATTGCCAAGCTGCTTATTTTTAGATTTTGACATAAGCATGTTTGTCATGAACTTTGCCTAGCTACTTGCAAACCTAAATTTGTACATTTGAGCATTCAAGACATGCTTAGTGATCGGCATAATAAGTTTTCTAAACAATCTAGGGCAGAAACAAGTATGAAAACATAGATACACTCCAACTTTCATGACCAAAAATGTAATCCCACATTGGTTGAAGAAAGAAATTGTTTGTAACTAATATGTAGTCTAAGTGAGACTCATGTGTCTAGCATAGTATAAAGTTTTCAGATCATCTGGTATCTTGTAAGTTAAAAAATATGTGAGATACGTTCGTATTAACTTTTTGTTTCTTTTACTCTAAAACATGCTATGGTGGTACCACTTTGATCTTCAATTTAATATAGGTCCATACTAAACAATGCTCTATATTTCCAACTATTTCTACAACCACGGGCGGATTTAAATAAAACTATTGTGTCATTTCCTAAAAGACTAAGAATATTATGAGTCTTATTTCTCATATTAAACCAACAACGCCACACGCCACTAAAAGTCTTGGACCACGACTTCTAACAGATTCCGCATATCTTTCGAGCTAATCTTAAGATGAGCTACACTTTGATGACTTGAAGAAAACAAGTTAACGATGTCAAAGTAGGCAAGTAATTTAAATTTAGAGTAAACTAGTCTCAATGACATTGTGGTTATAATCCACGGAATTTAAATTTGGGCTACTAGACATAGGATTGTCTAGCTGCTTAAGAAGAGATGTTGACATAAGTACTTTTATTAACATACTTGAGATTTTAGCACGAGTCACATTATTCAATTCCGGTTCTGGTAATGTGATCAGATTTTGAGATACACACATACATTTGTAACATGACTCACATTATTAAAAAAAAAAAGATACATTTACGCAATATTTTTGCTTGTTTTGATTTACTAAACAGGTTTTGATGATGGAACCAGCGAGTCATGTACGCTTTGAGAGTGCTACGGTAAGTGGTTTACTGATGGTGGCCTTCATCAGCTCGTGGTTTGAACCACGAGCAAACTTAATGCTTTTTTGGTCAGTCATTGCAGTCATTACGGCGAAGTAAAATAGATGAGACTATGAGAGTGAAGAGAAAATAAACCGATTTGGTGTCAAGTAACTCAATTAATCATTAATCAATTTTAATTTTTCATGTATATTAAAACCAATTATTCGAAGGACTGTTACAAGACGAAAAACTATCTCAAGCATTTGCAAGAAAAATGAATATTCCCTAGTTACATGCATATCTATATATGTACAACAAGTTTTTAAACAAACCTAAACAAGTATCACAATATAACAAGGAAATGTATTCTAGACCTAAACTCGTTAAAAGTATCACAGATAGATTTCTATATCAACGAATTCAGATAAGTAAACGCTATTTTTTTAACAGCAACAAAAGAAAAAAAAATATAAAACACAACTTCTAGCAAGAAACTAGAAGAAAATTACAAAGGAATTTGTAGCCAATCTTGCCAACTTAACATTTTGGCCCCTCTAAATTTAACCAAGAAAAAGAATACAGTTGTATGTAATAAAAATGTCACTTTTCCTCATAGACCAAGAGTTAAAAATGAAACTATCTCGAAACTTTCAAATATACCACGATGTAGTCGCAACTATCATGTATATCCGCTCCTTTTTAACAAAGGCTCCTGCTAAACCATCGATCCACACTAAACATTCTGCAATGGAACTCATATTAGAATTAGAAATATCGCACCAGACACGAACTAACCTCCATACATCAGCAGCAAGCTCGCATGTAGAGAAAACATGGTCTTTAGTTTCGGCCATCTTTAACAAATTGGACATAAAATTGAATCGATATCAAAACCACGTCCGGATAAATTAAAACGGTGAGAAAGGCGGTCCAAAGATAGTCTCCACATAAAAACATTAATTTTCCTTGGAAGAAACTTGTTTCGTGTTATAAACACATAAACTAGTTGGTAATAAACTTCAATTTGATGTTCCACTAACAAATCTTTCTTACCATTTTTTTAATGAAAATAATTTTGTATCCTTTTATCGTAACACTTTATCCCACATTGGCTGAAGATCTAAGTTGTTGGTTACTTTTATACAATAAGTGTATGTGTGTTGGATGTGTTGAGACTAGTATTATGTTTGCGGACTTTTCACTGTCATGTTGAATCTAATTCAAAATGATATTGAAATGTTTGGAAACTCATATTAACTCTTAACTTTTTTCCTTTAATATGGTACTCAAAAACATGTTTTGGCAAACTTTTTTCCTTTTATTTCACGCAGGTTGTAAAGGAAAACAAACGATTAAAATACATCTCAATTCTTTTGATTAAAATGCCCAAAATATATACACATACAATATAACTCAATACTAGTTTAAATGCATACTATTCGTATCTAGTATGAGTGGTCACCTCCAAGATGCTCAAACTGTAACGGATTTGGTCATGTTCTTAATGAATGTTTTAAGAAACCTATCTCAGATGTAGAGGTGGCAAAACGGGCGGGCCAGGCAGGCACAGGCACGGGCACGGGCTAGAATGGGCATGGGCTTAAACGGGCACGGGCCAAACGAGCACATGTTATACAAATCGCTTAATAAAATACCTAAAACGACGAAATAAATTCCTTAAACGTAATATTTTAGTTATATTAAAAAACTTAAATATATTATATAAAAAAAATTCTTTAAAACCGATCGTAATGTTCTACAATTGAGAAAAAAATGTGCCCGTTAGTGCTCATTTAAGTTTTCAATGGGCAATATGTGCCCATTTAAAAAAAAAATGTGCTAAATGTGCCCAAATCTTTTAAAAACTTGCCCATTTAACCCATCTTTTTGCTTTTGAGCACATTTTGCCACCTCTACTCAGATGTTATTAGGAACACGAATGCACCAAGGAAAGTTGTTTGTGGGGTTCAAATTAGTTCAAAGTCACAGTTTGTTTATAAACCTAAGGCACCAAGGAAACTAATAATATAGACATACTTTAACCGAACACATGAGCACGTAATTCATTTAGCCGAATCTCAATTTTAAACTTGAATAGCTTACAGTTCATATTAGAGCAATTAAAACATATGGCTTATGTTATCAAAGCAGTATACAACAAAAGATTGCCTAGCTGCTTACTTTTAGATATTAACATATGTGCTTAAAAATATTTTATTTATATAATGACTTATTCAATTCATCCTATCCCACGTAGATTGATATAAGAAATTATGGATTACTAATATATGGTAGTGTGTATGGGTTAAAGAAGTCTAGACTCTAGAATAGTATTATGTTTCCAGATAATCTTCTTTCTTGAAAACATGCTTTTATTTATTTTTTTATTTTTTTTTTACAATCTTATTTCTGTTACATGTTTTGCTAAAACCATTGTAATCTTTAAATTATTGTATACTTCTTTTTATATCTTAGAAGCCTATTGCTTGGGTTGAAGTGATGCACTCTAATACTATATTTATAAATTGGCCCCTTATCTCTAACTATTTTGAGAGTTTAATATAATCCTTATTTTCTACCACACAACGAGCATCACCACCCTTTTTTACCACCAGCCTAATACAGATATGCTTATTATGTCACAGGGACTAATTTAATCATACTTTTTTTTTTTTTTTTCTTTTTTTTTTCAAACTAAGTTTTATAATTCTAGTGTAAATTCACTTCTATAATCATATAATTTCTTTTTTTTTTGAACGGATAATCATATAATTTCTTAGATCTCTAATAATAGTGAATCAGGTAAAGCATGATATCACAATGTAGACAAAAATGTTAAAGTCATGTTTCGGGCTAATGATGCTATGATGACTTTTACCTGGTGCATCATCGGATCAGTTTGTAAACCGAGAACATGCTATTCTCTTTCCGTCTTTTTCTTTGTATATAGTTTCTGATGAACAAATCGGATCAGTTGTAAACCGAGAATAGACTATTCTCTTCCTGTCTTTTTCTTTATATATAGTTTCTGATGAACATATTCACAATGAGCCTTTTGTACACAACAATGAAATCATACTCCACAAAACATAGGATCAGCTACCATGATAGTGTGGGCTACTAGTTGATTATATCCACATCCACTGGCTTCTCTCTTCATCATTTGATTCCTCCTCTGAAACCAGATCCACATCTTCTGGCTTATCGAATTCCGCACAGAGCTCTTTGTGGTCCAAACGATACAACCACCTATGCATCTCATGCAAGCATGAAACTTTATTTGATCAAAATATTAACAGTAAATACTTCAAAAAAATTATTGGTATTAACTTAACAATAAATATTCTAGCACTAAATATCTAAAGTCCTCTAATGATAAAAAAGATGGGATCAATCCTGCACTAGAAAGAAATGGTTTACTTTGACTTTTAAGGTCAAACAGACTATTCTTCACTCCAAGAACAGCTATAAATCCGTAAGAAGGTTTTATGATGCTGTAATTTATTATCAGTTCCTATAGTAAGAGTTAAATTTAAGCTCTATACCGATTTTAGTAGTATAGGAATGTATCTTAAAATCGAATATGAAAAGTAAATATGACCTAAAAAATTCAACATATACCCATATTGCACTCAACTATTGAAAATTTAAAGAAATCTGTAAAATTAATAAAACAAAATGATATGTTACTATTCATTTGTTGGATTTATACATATTCAATGGTCTAAGTAGATAGAGGTATGTATATTGTATCATAGCAATGATGAAATTTTTTTGATAATTCACATGCATAACATTGCGCTGTAAATGCACAAGTCCTACAGGGAATACGAAAACATCACCCTTTTGCAGTACCTTGCTGATAATGTCATAAAACAGTTATCAGGGTTAGAAATGACAAATCCGACTTGTAGGGTCCCTTCAAGAACTGTAAGGATCTCAGTGGCTCTTGGGTGAGTGTGAGAAGGATTAAATATTTAGTCCCCAAGTCCCCATGATGCATAATCACCTCGAACCATTGAGATGCCCAAAGTGTTTAGTCCTCGTAGCTGAGTCGCAAAGACTGGGGTCACCCTTGATCCTACAGCGTTTGATGTGTCATCTATAACATTGAGTTTATTTTTGCTGCATACATTGCAGTTTTAGACCAACTGTGAACCCAACGTCATGTGCCCTATTACTAGTGAATATCATTTTGTATCGCTTGAAAATATGTAAAATGAAAAGACAGATTGGGTTTTTTTATTTGTTTTCTCTAGTTGTAAGTTTTGCTATGTAGGTCTCTTTTGTAAGAACCTCGAATTATGATTGCAAGAATAAGTTATGACCTAAAATTTATATATATTCAGATAAATAAACGCTTATGTAAAATCACAGGTTCATGCGCTAACTCTAGCATTCTTTCTAACATAATATTAGTTGCTTCTAAACTTGAATTCATTTTGATGTTCGGTATAACAAATCGTTCTTTCACCAAATGTTAAGAACTCTTGAATTCTATCTTTCTTACCATTTTTTAATGAAGATATTTTGTAACCTAACACTCTATCCCACATAAATGCGTTGAGACTAGTATTATGTTTTCGTATAGTTGAACATCTTTCAAGTTAAAAAATCACATTCAACTATTGAAAACTCATATGAACTTTTAGCTTTTTTTCCTCTTAATTTGGAACTCTAAAACATGGAGGAGAGTTATTTTACATACCAAACTTTTCTCACATATCAAGGGACTCATCTCCACCATTCATTTAAAAAGAAATCAATGGCTGAGATTAAAAACATTTTATTATTTCAACTATTTTTTATATTTTAAATATCTCTTAAACCGTTAACCGTTAAGCAAAAATAATTACACCATCGCGACGAGCATTTAATTATCTTTCTATAGACGGGCACTTTGATATACTTTCAAAAAAAGAAAAAAAAATCATTTTTCACGTTTTTTCGTCTTTTTTTTTTTCATTTTTCTTCGAAACTGGAATTTGCATGAAATATCATATATGATTTAACACTAATTTGAATATCACATGTGATATTAGTGTTAAATCACATATGATACGTAATATCATATGTGATACCATTGTTAACTCATAGATGATAAATCACATATGATATACATATCATATATGATATAACACTAATATCATATACGATATAACACGAATAGTGTTATATCATATATGACATTTTAATGTAAATTTCAGTAACGTAAAAAAACGACAAACTTAAAAAAAAAATGTAAAAAACACGGAATTTTTTTTTGTCGAAAGTATATCAAAGTGCGTATCTATAGAAAGATAATTAAATACTCGTCGCAATGATATTTTTTTTTCGCTTAACGATTAACGGTTTAAAAGTTATAAATATTTGAAAAAAGATGATGAAAGTGGGTTTTTTAAATTGTTTGAATTAATCTCATCCATTAGATCAAATAACAATGGATGGTGGAGATTGATCCCTTGATATGTAAATAATCTTTTGTCCTCAAATGATCTTAAATCTTTAATTTAACCCATGTCTGAAGAGAAAACAAATTTTGAAAGCTAATAAAGAAACAACATAATTGTAAAATTGTATCTCCATGTCTTTTGATTTGAATGCAACGTGCAAGTAAATAAACATACGATCTAACTCAATAATCAACGACCAACATATATCTCATTTGATAATTCATACACTTATCATAACCATATACGCAATGAGCATATTTAATCACAGTTGAAAGTTCATAACGAGTTGGTGTATCTTATTTTCATCTAGATGGTGCCGTATATATTTTTGTTCTAATGTGATCTTACACAAATACAACAATGATACTGACAATCAAATCCTACTATTTCAATCATCATGTTTAGATACTTATCGACTTTGAATATTGGAGGATTTCAAAACCCATACGTCCATACTATATTTTAAACGATTCTCTATCTTCCAAAATCTTTTTCACAACGACTTGCGAGTCTAAAGTACAACTATTATGAGAATGTCTAAAAGACCAAGGATTTTGCAAACCTTATACATCATTTGGAACCAACTGATCGAGCTACGTGTCACGAAAAGAGTTAAAGTCTTAAACAACAAATTTATGCAATTCGGCTAGGATTTTAAAAGCCCTAGCCACGACCTCCTACAAATATTGTGTATCTTGCGAGCTATAATCTTTAAAGGAGCCACACTTGATGACTAGAAAAGAAGTAATGAGCAGATTTTAACCTGGAAAGCAATCAAAAATAAATGAAAAGATTGTCTTATGATGATATTGTAGTAGGTCGTTCACACTATTTAAGCCATTGTATGTCCTATGAAAGTGGAGTTGAAGACGAATATCCATTTCTGCTTGAATAACAATTCTTCTTTTTAGAGCAACAACAACATATTGAGCACGCATCTGATAAGCATGTTTGTTGAAAACTTAGCTTAGCTACTAGCTAACGAAATATGTACATTCAGAATATAAACACATCGAGCATTTAGAAATGTGTAGTGATAGTCATAATGAGTTTGCTAAACAACCCGTGGCCATTAAATGTATCATAATGCAAAAATACTTTTAACCTCCATGACCAAAAAACTTAATTTATTCAACAACATTTTATATTTATTCGCGAGTGATTTTAGATAAGCACTAGCTAACCCCTTGTGTTCTTCGGAAAAATTACAGGATGTCTTAGTTCAATGCTTTAACATTTGCAATCATTCGCTTTTAGAGCACTAACAACATATACTTCTATGTTATTCAAGATGTTCCATTCATAATTTGTGCTCCAAAAACACAAAATTAGTTGCTCCTAAATTCCAATTTGGAGTTCCATGTAGCAAATTGTTCTTTCACCGACTGTTGATAACTTCTGCATTATGTCTCTTTCTTTCCATGTACATAAAAACTTTTATATGATAGGAAGACTTCTACTATTTTTTTGTTTATAAAACATGTTTTGGTAGAAACCATTTTAATTTTTAGTTTCCTATAGCTTAAGAAGTATAAACTTTTTTGAAGTCAGTTAAGAATGACTACTTGAGAAAAAGAGCGTGAGTAACAATCAAATTAAATAGCCAATGAAAGTGATGTAAATTGACAATTTATGTAATCTCATACATGATGTCTCATACTTTTTCATAAATGAAAACGCCGCTCTCTATTTTGCATCTATGGAAACATAGCTCGATTTAATACCAATGGTTACTTAGAATTTTACCGCAATATGTTACGTCATCACATATAGCAAACATAAGTTGATCACTTTCTATTATGATAAGTAAACACTTACCCTTTTTCTCTTGTAAGAAATCAAAGGTTCTTATAACAACGCTTAAACATTTGCAATCTTTCATATTTAGAGCAATAACAACTTATAATTTCATGTTATCGAAACAATTCCCTTCATGATTCGTGCTCCAAACACATAAACTAGTTGCTTATAAACTTCAATTTGGTGTTCGAGGTAGCGCATCTTTCTTTCACCAATTGTTAATATCTCTTTCTTAATATTATTTAGACCTTTTCTAACTTTCTTTCCTAACATTCTATCCCACATAGGCTGAAGATACAAGTTGTTGGTTACTAATATAATATAAGTGTATGTGTGTTAAATGTATTAAGACTAGTATTATGTCTTCTGGTGATATGCCACTTATGAGGTTGAAGAAATCCCAGAAGTACGTTCTGTATCATCCAAAACTCATATGAACTCTTAACTTTTTTATGTTATTTTGTTACTCAAAAACCTGTTTTGGGAAATCATTTTAATGTTTGACTTCAAACAAGTTTGAAAGGAACACATATTTTAGAAGCCAATAGAAACAAATGACTAATTTACCAAAGCCACTTAATATAAGATGTTAAAATAAGTATTATTTTAAAATTTTGAGATTTTAACCTTATGGCCAAAACAGGTATCATAATACTAATACTTTACCCAAACAAATGAGCACATACTTCTTCATTTAGTCGAATCTCAAATTTAAACTTGATTAACAATTCATATTAGAGCAATAAAAACATATGACTTATGTTATCTCACCACCACAATACGAACGAAACGCGGCCTAGACCCGGCTATATCCGGTTAGACCCGGGTATAACCGGCCAAGACCCGGTTAGAACCGGCCAAAACCCGGCTAGACCCGGCAAAGACCCGGCTATTCCGGACACGACCCGGTTAAAACCGGCAATAACCAGCCAAGACCCGGCTATATCCGACCAAGAACCGGCTATATCCGATTAGATCCGGCCAAGACCAGGCTAAAACCAGCTATTCCGGCAAAGACCCGGCTAGACCCGGAAATATCCGGTTAGACCCAGCTATATCCGGACAAGACCTGGCTATATGCAGGGGCGGAACTACATATCACTTGGGGGGGGGGGGGGGGGGGGGGGAGGCGGTGTCCTCCATGGTTCGCCAAAAATTATCAATTTTTATTTTTAGTGTAAATTTTTTTTAGGACTATTTTATTAAAGTGCACCCCATTACAAAATCAAATTGCCCCACCTTAAGATCAAACAATGTAAAAAACCTTAAATCTCTATCTTAATCTAAAATATTATCAGTTTTTAGTGTAAAATTTTTTTTATAACCTTTTTATTAAAGTGCATCACGAATTTTATTAAAAAAACAATTTTTTGGCCCCCCGCCTTCTAAATTCCTGGGTCTGCCACTGGCTATATGTGTAATATTTTAGGTAGCTGTGAATTATGGAGCAAATGGTATCTCTAAAACATGATAGTTGTGAATTAGCTTAAGTACTTGTCTCAACATCTACTTTGCACTATTGACGTAGATTTTGTTGCAAATTTTTGTCGTTAAGTTGTAGTATTGGTTAGGTAAAAGATCTAATGTACTTATGGATATTTTTTAAAAGTTCTGAATCTGTTTCGATTACAATTGAGTTGTATTACGTTTAAATTACAATTAGGATGGACTTTTCAAATGAATGGTATTGGATTTTATTAATATTCTTCTACTAGTAAAGACGACGAAACTAGTTATGGTTCGTTACTGCACACATTTGTTTATAAATATAGTTTCTGATTCCCTTTGTCGTCCTTGAATTGGAAATTGTAGCATATCTTTTCTGGAATGGGAAATGATCACTAATAACAAGTTTGAAATTGTTTATTTCATGTGTTTAAGATACTTTGACAATGACATTAAAGCTGGCCTATTAGTCACTATAAACTTGATCGTATACGTTGGATGTGTGAGCTAGGTGTAAGAAAGTTTTAATCGACTTCAAATAACCTCACCATCATCTCTAGCTGGTGGGTGTTGTTAGAATTATAGGATATTGGGAGACAGCTTTCAGGAAGGTACATTATAATATAATCCATATTATGAACTTTCTTTATATATAAGGTGTCATCGTAAGTTGTTGTTGGTGACATTAGGTTTATCTGTCCCACATAGGTTGGAGAAAGAAATTGTTTGCAACTAATATACCATAATGTATGCAGGTGTGATCATGTGTCTATAATAACCTATAATGTTTTCAGTCTCTCTTAGTTCGTCGAGTTTACTCTTAACATTTGTTTTTAAATCTTTTTACCGTAAAACATGTTTTGGTGGAAAGTATTTTTATCTTTATTTTCACACAGGTTAATTAGAATGCAAAAAAGAATAACCATGAATGTTATGCATGCAGAATTGTTGACACTAATTTTTTAGAGCAAGATCTGCATAGAAAGTACGAAAGTTCATTTCTCTCTATTCTTATCCAAGATGGTAGAAATATGGATTTTAGATCTTGGACGCCAGTAGTTCAAGTATCTAATCTACGGACCACCATCTTTCGCACCAGTGATGTCCTCTGAGAGTAAATATTTGTAATGGTCCTTTCCACACACCAAAAATTTATAGTTTGGTGTTGGTATAGTTTACATAATAAGCTCATAAGACCCTAGCTGCTAGCTGTATTTGATCAAACGATTAAACAAATAAAATTACCGTATTACTCATCCATGTGAACTTCTAGTTCGGTTCTGCTACACATGTGTCGGGTTGGTTGGGTCATAGTCCGTTAGGGTAGCCAACAACTGTCGTCCATATTTAACTAGGCGTGTGCAAAATGTGAATTGATATCGAGAATAGGAATACTGGATTGACCCATACCAAAACTAGCCTGCTTTGACCCGTAGCTAAAATTGACCCATTCGAAACAAACTCGTTTTCATCTCTTACCTAACTTATATGACTCACAATTTCGCCACATCTACACTAGTATGTTTCTTTCCATAATGTTTTACCAACATTAGCATCAAAAATCTTTTTTTATCATCAAAGCTGATTTGAAACGTGTGACCGCAAAAGAAACTGGTTTTTAACCCGAGGCAAAAGTTGGTGTTAAGATTGGGGAGATGGATGATCATAAGCACTTCCATATGGTGGGTGTAATGAGTAATGCAAAGGTGATCTTAATCGACAATTTACCTACCAAAACAAGGATCGAGAAAACGCTAAACTAATGGAAACCATTGACGAGAACAATTAGTTTGCAGAACATGTTCCGATAAAGTGAGTCATTATTAACTCGTTTAAGGACTAAACAATCTGTTTAGATAAGTTTCCACTTAGCGGTTGCGTATTTATTTAAGAAAATTAAGAAGATCATTTCAAAACGCATGTCCAAACACCCCCAACCAATTGAATCATGCTAACTCCATTGCTACACTTTGCAAACATGAATGCAAATTTGGTCTATCGGATATCTTAAGAGGAAAAAGTGTTTCTAGAAATCAGTTAAGAAGAGCGGAGAAACAATCACTTTATATATATGGGAAAATTAGAAAATGGAAGTGAAGTAAACTAACCATTTAACCAATTTCATACATGATTACTGTTTGTGATACTATTCATAAATGAAATATCACTTACTATTTTGACTTTGTGGAAATGTTAGAGCTAGGTTTAAACTAAAACGGTTACTTGTAATGTTACCACATTGTTTTACGTTGCTACAAATAGTTGATTACAATATGTATTTATTTAAGTTCATACATCTTTCAATCTTTTATTTTGAAACTCTATCCCACATAGGCTGAAGATAGAAGTTGTTGGTTACTTATATACCATAAGTGTATGCATGTTGAATGTGTTGAGAGTAATATTATGCTTTTGAATAGGTCTGGATGAGTTGGATTGTAAAAATCCGACTGGTCTAGGAATATTCGAAAACTAATAAAACTATCAACTTTTTTCTTTTAATTTTGTTCTCTGAAACATGTTTTGGTCTTTCTTTTAATTTGGTACTATTAAAAGATCTTGATCAGTCGGATCGAAAGAATCAGACACGTCTAGAAATATTCGAAAACGAATAAAAAAATCTCAAATTTTTTCTTTTAATTTTGTACTCTAAAACGTGTTTTGGTGGAGACCGTATAGACAGATATGTAAAAACGTGTCTTATTAAAATGCAACATGCAAAATATATACACGTATGATCTAACTCAAGAGTCAGCAATCAGTTCGCTCAAATAGAGTTTTTGGTCGAGTTGGTAGTTTGAATCTTTTTTTCATTTATCTGTCAAATAAAAAGCATGTAAGCAAAGAGAAAATAGGCAACAAGATATGTACAACCCGAGGCCGGCTCGATTAGATGTTTCATTCATTTATTACTTTTGGTTAGTTTTAGTTGGCTAATCCATGGGTTTCAAACAATGTCGTCACACGGACTTAAATCACGTAAAACTCTCTCTTTTAGAAAGTTGGTGTGACCGCTTTAGGTTTGTTTGCACCAAACATGATTTGAATTTGTACCTATCGTACTTTGGTGATGATATTGAGTGTTCACCGAGCTCTTTTACCAATTCAATCACCCCGGGTGAATAAGAGAACGTATAATCTAGATGCAGTAAAATGAAGAATCAAACGTAGTTGATGAGGGTCAATCATAAAGAACCCATGCTAATATGGCTTAACCTAACACATAATGCTTTAGACCGATAAGACTTAACAACCTATGTGGCATGTTCTTAAAAGGATTTAATTAATAATAGTGTACCAACTTTTTTATGGAGCTTTATTGGAATCATCTATCCTTACATCCTATCCCACATAGGTTGAAAAAACAAATTATGGTTTACTAATATATGATAGTGCGTTTGTGTTATATATACGTAGTATTATGTTTCCAGGTAGAATCTTCCTTTCATGTTAAAAATCATGGTAGATAGATTCTCATCTGGTTACTCTGAGGTCTTTTTTTTTGTTATTTATTTATTATTTTTTTTTATCAATTTGTTTTTTGTTGTTTACTGTTAAACATGTTTTGGTAATTAAAACCATTATTATCTAAAATCTCATAGTCACATAGGTAACTTTTTTCTTTCTCACTGTAAAACATGATTTTGTGGAAATTTTCTATAATTTCATACATGAGTTTGTTCTTTAAACTTCTTAGAAAACAGAAAATATCAACTTTATATATTGCTTAATGCATTATCTATTTATGGGTGATGAATTGTGAATGTTATATAGCCATGCAAAAGCAAAAATATGTTGACAGTTTGTATATCCTAAGTTTCTTTCTACTATCATTATAATACAAAGATATTATGGTAACATGTTTGATAAAAACAATAATTACACATATCGACGCTTGATGACTTTGCAATCTTTTATTTTCGGATAGCGTATAGTTTTGTGTTGTTACCTTCATGCTTCAAACACATAAACTAGTTGCTTATTATAAACTTCATTTTGTAGTTCCAAGTAAATATATATCTTTCTTTCACCAACTCTTGCATTATCTCTTTCTTTCCATGCACATAAAATCTTTTTTAGGTTGTAATAATTTACTATATCTTTTGCTTATGGAGACGTTTTCTAACCTTCTATTCTTTCATTTTATCCCACATAGGTTGGAGAAAGAAATTGTTTGCGACTAATATACCATAATCTATGCAAGTGTTATGTGTCTGGAATAATATGATGTTTTCAGGGTGCTCATCATCCGGCGAGTTATAAAAATTTAACTCGTGGTTTGTTAAATGCCTGAAAACTCATACGAACTCTTAACAATTTTTTAAATCTTTTTTTACCGTGAAATATGTTTTGGTGGAAACTAATTTTATCTTTGAGTTCACACACGTTAATTAGAATGCAAAAAGGTTAAAAGCGTTTTAGATCTTAACATACTTTAATCACAGCTGAAAATTCATTACAGGGATATCCTTTAAAATGTCTTTCTTTTCATCTAGTGCCATGTATTTTTCGTGCAGCGGCGGAATCAGGTCTGGTGGTCTCGTGGTGTCACGGGACTTTCATAGAGTTCTGGATGACAAACTTAATGTTTTTATTTAACTCAATCGTTCCAACAATTGATGAGTAGAAAAAGTGAGTAATGAACACTTTTAAATTATGGAAGCAATCGTTGTAACACTTGCTCTTATTCATGCAATTTAAGCCACTACAACAATGCTTGTTATTAAAGTATACAGGAGAGCGACAACCAAAACTCCGAAATGTGGAAGTTTGAAGTAGAAGATGTGATTGGGCATGTACTATACATTCCAAAAACTATTTTTACCCGTTTGACCATTTTTTACATCTTGAGATTGCATTACTTATTCTACGGGAACTCGTTTTCTCAATGCCAGTATTGTAACAAAACAAGGCCGAGTATGGAATGCTCCTCAAATAGCAACTAAACAGAATCAGCATGTGGGCTTTCCAAAGATTCAAGCACGATTTATATTGATGTTTTGTTCATTTGTTATGCATGTGGACAATAATTCTTCATCGAAAGATCGACATAGAAAGTACTAAATATCATTTCTCTTTATAGATGAAAAACTATCCCAGTTGCCATTTCACATCATTGATGCCTTCTGAGAGGTATTTGGAAACTTCTTTTTCACACGCCAAAAAGTTAAAAGTTTGGTGTTGGTATAGTTTACATAATTATATATGAGATTACTTGGGTCTATTCCCTGTGTTGGGGGTCGGAAAAATAAGTTGTTAAGACCCTAGTGCGATTGGTACCAAGAATAAGAGTACTCGATTGACTCGTATTACTTATCCATGCGAAATTCTAGTTTGGGTTGCTTCGGTCAAAGTCAATTAGGGTAGCCAACAATTGATGTCTATACTTGACTAGGTGTGTGTTGAAAGTGGATTGGTACTGATAAGAAGAGTACTGGATTGACCCGTACCAAAACTGGCCTGCTTTGACTCGTACCAAACTGACCCATTCAAAAAGAACTTGTTTTGATACCTTACCCGACTTGTATGACCCACCATTTTTTCACATCTACACTAGTATGCTTCTCTTCATTATGTTTTACTATCACCAGCATCAAAAATCTTTTTATCAATGAAGCCGATTTGAAAAGCGTGACCGTAAAAGAAACTGGTTTAAAACCTAAAGAGCAAAAGTTGGTGTTAAGAGGAAAGGAGATGGATGATCTTGAACACTTACATATGGTGGGTGTCAATACTACAAAAAAATCTATAAACACCCCCAAATAGAGACCGGTTATACAAAACCATGTTCCTATGATCAAAAATTAGCGGGAATGGAACGAATTGAGATTGGTTTTCTTGAAAAACCCAGTTTTCATAATACAAAACGCATGAAAATTGGTTTTGCAGGTGAAAACCAGTCTTTTTACACAATCAAAGACACCGGTGCGTAGGTAACAACATGTTTATATGTATTTATGTTATAGACACCGTTTTTTTAGAAATAACTGGTGTTAGTGCTCTCTAAATTGAACATCCATCCCCCAATGACTCTCCACCCCTTTGAACACCAAAATTATGAAAATAGTGTGCAACTAATTATTATAAATAACCATAAATGCTCTTAACAAAAGCAAAGCCAGCACAATAATAATAATAATAATAATAATAATAATAATAATAATAATAATAATAATAATAATAATAATAATAATAATAATAATTATAATAATAATAATAATAATAATAATAATAATAATAATAATAAGCGTAATAATAATAATAATAATAATAATAATAATAATAACAAAAGCAAAGCCAACACAAAAGGATATGGGTTTCTTCCATTCTCCTTTTCTTCTTTTGGAGAACTTGAGAAAGATGCAGTCACCTTACTTAAGCGTATTCGACGATTCTCCTTGACCCAGGACATTGGAGCGCGTGCAGCAGTTCATATCTTTAATAGGATTGGTTTTACTATTGCTAGAGGTGTGGGAGCTCAGTTGGTTTCGAGGCTCCCCACTAATCTTTTGTAATCCTTTGAGTTTTTAATAAAAGTGTTATAATAATAATAATAATAATAATAATAATAATAATAATAATAATAATAATATTGAGAAAAATTCATTTACATACTTTTATTTTGTTACATGCCGAGGGAATAATCCTCAACATCCATTTAATTTGATCTAATGGTAGAGGTTAATTTAAGATTTAATTTATTCAACCTATTTTCTTGTCTTTTCTTGTATTTCTTAATTTTTTGTCTTTCTTATTTATTCACGTATACTAATTTATCTTTTCTTTGTCTTTCTTATTTTTTTTCTTCTGATTTCTTACGTTTTCATCCATTTTCATATGTTTTCACACGTTTTCGTCCATTTTCATACGTTTTCGACTGTTTTCAGACGTTTTTATACGTTTTCATACCTTTTCGTCCGTTTTCAGACGTTTTTTAGACATTTTCATACGTTCTCATCTGCTTTTATACGTTTTCGTCTATTTTCATACGTTTTTGTCTGTTTTCATACGTTTGCATACATTTTCGTCTGTTTTCATACGTTTTCGGCTGTTTTCATCCGTTTTCATACATTCCTGTCTGTTTTCAAACGTTTTCGACTGTATTCATACTTTTTCGTCCATTTTTATACGTTTTCATCTGTTTTCATACGTTTTCTTCAGTTTTCACACGTTTTCATCTTATTTCATATGTTTTGGGCCGTTTTCAGACGTTTTCGTCTGTTTGTACGTTTTCAGGCGTTTTTATATGTTTTCCTATATATTCATCCATTTTCTATACGTTTTTCTACGTTTTGGCCATTTTATACGTTTTTATCCGTTTACATACGTTTTCGACCATTTTTATACATGAGAAAAGCAATTAAATGACCAAAAGTAGACGTCCTTAATGTCCTTGAGAAAAGCAGTTTTATACGTTTTTGTCCGTTTATATATAACTCAAAAGAATCTAAGGTGGTGTTTGTTTTTCTTTAAAATGTCTTAACAGGCTCTTAATGAGCTAAACATCTTAATCAGTCAGACATTTTGGGCGGTTAAACTGTTTGTTTTTTTTTCTTCGTTCAAACATGGTCAGAGGCAATAACCTTTTAATGGTCTAGACTTGGGAGGTGTATCTTAATGGCTCTTAATGCCTCTTGTTGACACAAAATAAAAATAATAAAAAAGCCTTTTCACTCTCCCATTCCCTCCCAAAAAAACAAAAATAAAAAGCCTCTTGTTAGATTCAGATTCAGACATTTACGCCTCAGATTCAAATTCAGATGTGCGGTTCAGATTCAAATTCATAGCCTCTTAAAAAACAAACACTACATAAGTCTGCATCATTGGGTATAATAGTTAATATCTAATATCACTTGTATATTTAATAAACATAGTTAATGTCTAATATTACTTGTGATATTTTATAAACAAAATCCATCTAGTACCTGAAAGGTATAAAAATATTAGGATACACATATATAAACAGACATATAAGAATATAACGGTATTACAAAAGCATATGAAAACAGACGAAAACGTATGAAAACGTACGAAAACGTGTGAAAACGGATGAAAATGTGTGAATATGGAAACAAATGTATAAAATGTATGAAAACGGATGGAAACGTGTGTGAACGGACGAAAACGTACGAAAACGTTTAAGATAGGCCGAAAACGTATCAAAACGGGCGAAAACGAATAAAAAAATATGTAAATGGACAAAAACGTATGCAAACATCTTAAAACGAACGAAAACGTATGAAAACGGACGAAAACATATGGAAACGGACAAAAACGTATGGAAACGAATGAAAACATTAAAAAATGATGAAAACGTATGAAAATGGACAAAACGTATAAAAATGGATGAAAATGAATGAAAACTGATAAAAACGTTTAAAAACGGACGAAAATGTATGAAAACATATGAAAACGGACGAAAACGTATGAAAACGGGCGGAAACATATGAAAACGGATAAAAACAAACGAAAACATATAAAAACGTCTAAAAACGGCCTAAAACGTATGAAAACGGACGAAAACGTATGAAACCGTCTTAAAGCGGCCGAAAACAGAAGAAACGTATGAAAATGGACGAAAACATTAAAACCAAGTAAATGTTTTTATTGTGTGATAGTTAACGTTAAAAACAAAAAAATGTTTTTACTGTGAGTACGGCCGAAAACGTATGAAAACTTACGAAACGTATGGAAATAGACAAAAGCATAAGAAAATGGGCGAAAACGTATGAAGAGTATGAAAACGTATAAAAACAGAAGAAAACGTATGAAAACGAACGAAAACGTATAAAAACGGGCGGAAACATATGAAAACGGATAAAAACAAACAAAAACATATAAAAAACGGCCTAAAACGTATGAAAACGGATGAAAACGTATGAAAACGTCTGAAAGCGGCCGAAAACAGAAGAAAACGTATGAAAACGGACGAAAACGTTAAAACCAAGTAAATGTTCTTATTGTGTGATAGTTAACGTTAAAAACAAGAAAATGTTTTTACTGTGAGTACGGCCGAAAACGTATGAAAACGGACTATAACGTATGAAAACTTACGAAACGTATGGAAATAGACAAAAGCTTAAGAAAACGGACGAAAACGTATGAAGACGATAAAAACGTATAATAACAGAAGAAAACGTATGAAAACGAACGAAAACGTATGAAAACGTACAAAAACGTATGAAAGCGGATGGAAACATATGAAAACAAATGGAAATATGTGAAAACGGACGAAAATGTATGAAAACGGATGAAAACGTTTGAAAACTAATGAAAAGGTTTGAAAACGGACAAAAGACGTATTAAAACGGACGAAAACAACTGAAAACATATAAATACGTCTGAAAAAGGCCGAAAACATGTGAAAACGGACGAAAACGTATGAAAGCGGACGAAAACTTATGAAAACCTCTGGAAGCGGCCGAAAACCTTTGAAAACGGATGAAAACGCATGTAGACGGACGAAAAAGTTAAAAACAAGAAAGTGTTTTTATTGTGAGATAGTTAACTTTAAAAACAAGAAAATGTTTTTATTGTGAGTAAGGCCGAAAACGTATAAAAACAGACGAAAACATATGAAAATGAACGAAACATATAAAAACATATGTAAACGAAAGAAAACGTATAAAAAACGGACGAAAACGTATGAAAACGGAAGTAAACATATGAGAACGGGTGAAAACGTATGAAAACAGACGAAAATGTTTGAAAACGGACGAAAACGTTTGAAAATGGACGTAAACGTATAAAAACGAAAAGTTACGTATGAAAACGAACGAAAATGGATGAAAACGTATGAAAACGTATAAAAAAAAAATGAAAACGGACGAAAACGGATGAAAACGCACGAAAACGTAAAAAACGGACGAAAACAAGTGAAAACGTATAAAAACGTCTGAAACGGCCAAAATCGAAAACTTATAAAAACATCTGAAACGGCCAAAAACGTATGCAAATAGATGAAAACGTAAGAAAACGAACGAAAGTAACATAATTCATATATATCAAGTTTATAAAAAACATGTGCCAAAAAGCGGCGTGACGGCATGACCAAACGTCACGCTTTTACAAGTCCTTTGCGAACCTATTAGAAGAGTGATTATCGTAAGTTTGTCCCCATCTTTTTTTTAACAATTAAAGAATTTATAAATAAATATCAAGTAATTATAAAAGTGAGACTCAACCTTTTGATCAGTAACTATGTACGTATAACTTTCACAGTTCAAAGTGACCTATCTACCCGAAGTAAACCCCATTATCCTTCAAAGACATTGACCACCCCACCTCCATCGCACGACCATCGAACGCCACCACATAACCACCAACCGCCACCGGACGCTGTCACTCCCAGCGCCAACATACGATATTCTCTATTTATCTTTCTCAATCCGTTGGTTTTTCCATTAAATTAATCATCTTGTCTGAATCTATCGCAGATTTTATCAAATTAGAATGAAATGATTCAAAAGGCTCGGTCCAGAAGGTTATTTGTTAGCTTTAGTCAAATTAATTGTGCTTTTAATATCTGATTTATGTGTATGTTTGCTTGGAGATTATTGATTGATATGATCGTAGATGAAACCTGAACACAATGTGTTCGATAAAATGCTGAACACTGTTGACTGTTGTAATTGTAGATGTAAATGTGTGTATTTGGGATTTAGAATCAAAGATGAACATAAGGGGTTCGATGAAATGCTTAATTGAATACTACATTGACCATGTCGTTATTTGTTTGCATTAGTCATATTTTTTGATCGGCGTGTGATTACGCGAAGAATGGAGTGTTTAATCAGGGTTATTGTGCTTGAAATAAGATTAAAGCATGCTATGGATAAATAATTAGGCTTGATATAGTTTTTCTTCAGCTCATTTATAAGATGAGTCAAATTTTGCTTAATATAATTTGTATGATAATGTGGATTTGTAGTCATTAATGTGGCTTTTTAGTTTACAAGAATGAGCAGGTCTGATTAGTGTATGTGTAAACAAAACTTACATATGAGTTTTTAAGCCGTATTTAGGTCTGTGAAGGTTTCAACTTTTCGGTTTGATTCAATTGCTTTTAATTTTCACAACAATTTTTTATTCTAAATTGTTGAATACCTTGTTTGAAATCGTCAGCGATGTGTTATGCAACCGATTATGTATGCGCTTTTCAGGTACACAGATCATCACTTAGCTTTGTTTTTCATAAAATATCACACTTTTTGCAGGTGCTAACATTGGTTAATTGATGTGTTGTAGTAGGACGACTACTGGACGGAATCCCTTTGTTGTAATATTTTTTATGGAACAGTTTCAAATGATACCACATCAGTTGCCTTTATCAAAGCAATTCACACTCTTGATCTGCCAGGTCACAACGTATGTTTCTTGAGTCGATGTGTATGTTAATATTGTGCTTTTACTTGTTTCTCCCGTTAGAAATTTAGATGATGCTAATCTACCCATTCAGGCATAGTGGGTCGAAGTTACCACCTTATTCAGAAATCAGAATATATGTTTATATGCGAACTTATTTGTTTTGTTTTGTGGTTTAGTTGCGATCCCATATACACCTACGGACATTTGAATGCCACTGAGCTAACAAAGGAATTTTAAGGTAATTTTCAATTTTATTTATCATCACATTAGTATTTAGTTCTGTATTAACTGCTTGAAATTAGTGCAGACATTTTTATTTTATTTTTTTATTTATTTTTTATTTTTTTTAACTCATGAATAGGTTGATTTGGGTTGTGATCTCAAAAAAGAATAAAAAAGAGTTTGGTAAAATTAAAGAATTTGGCCAAACGAGGAACGCGTCAAATGCTATTTGGCGTAGCATATCACAGGTTAATATTAAAGCACTTAAGGTATTTGCTTATAAGGTCATCAGTATGTTTCGTTAAGTGTTTTATCTTTGAGTTGCATTTGGCACATTAGAGTTCTCATATTTTTTTCCAAACAACTTGCATGGATGAAACTAGAATTGTGCAATAGATATATTGATGCTCTTGTTCACTTGCTTGCTTGTTTATGAAATGTGATAGTTGACAAACATCGGCACCTCTGGCTTCCAAATAAACAAGCAGAAAAAAGTCTGAAAGTCTCAAATTAGCTATCTTGGGAAAACATGGCTATCCTATAATTAAAATTCCTGTTTGCATATGAAGTAAATATTATGTATGTGATTGCGGTTTTAGATTTACTCAACCAACACCTAACATTCGAATTGGAAATATGATAGCTTAAAATGGGGTGTTTCTTTCAGCTAATTTTGTGTTTATTTGTGTTTTTGGGGTGACATTTTTTTAACACGGCTATATATCAAATGTTTTTTCTTTGATGCTAATGACATGATTGATTGCCTTTTGTTGTGTGTCATTTGTCATTGTTAATTAACTTGCCAATTTGTTTCTTGCTCTGAAAACCTATCTTATTTGTTGTATAACCATTTATTTCATTAATTTACATGTAGGTACCTTGGAGTGACGAGCTTCCATTAGAGAACAAAGAGTTGAACGACATCATTGGTGCATGGTTTACATTGTGGGGTGATTAATCCTAGAGAATTATGTTTAGTTATGTTGAATTCTAGTGCTTTTCTTTATAGTTATTAGTTGAATTCTAGTGTTTTAATTTGGATTTTGTCTAGGATTTATGTTTAGTTGAATTGAAGTATTTTCTTAGTTTACTTTATCAATTTCGACATTTATGGTGTATTTTAATCACCTTATATATATTTGCTACATTTATATTTCTTATTTTGGTGAGTCAAATTGTAGATTATAGAATTTCTAAAAAATTGAAAAATTTTAGAAATTATTTTTTTAAGAAAATAGATTGGATGCTTCTATAAAGACAGGTTGTCGGAGAACCGGTGTCAATGTCTTGTAAAAATATGTTTGTTTACTCTATAATGGAGACCGATTTTTAGGATAAAACTGGTGTCAATGCTTCTAATAGAGACAGGTTGCCAAACCGATTTCTATATGTTTCGATCATGGAGATACCCCCCTTCAGAGAGCGGTTCAAAAACCACTCTTCATGGGCTATTTTGACCGGTTTCTGTGTGATGTTTTGTAGTAGTGTGTGAAGGGTAACACAAAGGTGATCTAGCTTAATTGAGAATTTACCTCCCAAAAACGAGGATTATGAAAACGGTTGCAGAACATGTACCTTTTCTCTTTTTAAAATTGATTATGTGATTATTTTGGCCTAACTTCATGATTATAAAGTATTGATGTTCTGATAAAGTGAGTCATTATCAACTCGTTTAAGGAATAAACAGTCCGTCGATAAGTTTCCAGTTAGGTGTTGTGAATATATTTATTTAAGTAAATTGAAAAGATCCTTTCAAAACGCATGTCGAAACACCCCCTAACCATTTGAACCATGTTGGCTCCATTGCTATAGTCTGTAATGTGAAAGCAAAGTCATACATTTGTTAAAGAAGGTAGTCTATCTTTAATGTTTTTTCAATAATGATAGCTTAAAAGTTTAAAAATTTTAGTTACTTTTTCTCTAACTCTAAATATTGTTCGTTTTTTCTAATTAATCTTTGTTTTAAGGTGGCTAGATTTAGTTAATTTAACCTAGCACAAAGAATTCCAATCCAAGCAATGAAATGTTCTATATGAAGGTAATTCAAAAAACAGAAAAAATTGAAGTAGTCCACATCTCATATGAAAATATAGATTACGATTTCTTATTTGTTTTCTCTAGTTGTAAGTTTTGCTATGTAAGTGTGTTTTGTGAGAACCTCGAATCATGAGTGCAAGAATAAGTTATGACCCAAAACTTATATAGATTTAAGATAAGTAAACGCATAAAAAGTTGTAATTGCATTATTTATTTATTTCTTTCTTTTCATGTACATAAAGTTGCTTCTAAACTTCACTTTGATGTACCGTGTAACAATTTTTTTTTTTCACCAACTGTTAAGAACTCTTGCATTATGTCTTTCTTACCTTATTTTTAATAAATATATTTTCTAACCTTTTTATCCTAACACTCCATCCCACATAGGCTGAAGATAGAAGTTGTTAGTAACTAATATACCATAAGTTTATGTGTTAAACCCCTTGCCTCTCAACCGAGAGGTCAGGGGTTCGATCCTCACTCCTTACAAAAGGCCGGAGGTCCTTTCTACCTTTGGTAGAACTGGAAGCAGCCTCTCTACCTTAGGTAGGGGTAAGGCTGTCTACATCTTAACCTCTCCCATACACTGGAAACGATATTGGGAACCCATAACTCGTGGAAGACGGCATTCGGAGTTACTTTACTTTTTTTTTTATGTGTGTTAAACATGTTGAGAATAGTATTATGTCTTCCGATGTTTCATTGTCTACTAGGTTGGCCATGGAACATGGAAAAACTCATATAAACTTTTAGCTTTTTTTTTCTTTTAATATGGTTATCTAAAACATGTTTAATCTTTAAGAAAACAAGTATTGAAAGATAATAAAGAAGCAAAACAAATGTAAAAATGTGTTCTTTTGATTTAAATGCAACGTGCAAAATAAATGCATGTTCGATCTGAGTCAACAGTCAACAACGAACAAAATTTTTTATTAGAAAATTCTTTCACTCAAATCGTTTTATGACATGAAAATATTTTAATAATTAAATGTCCTCCTTTGAAGTATTTAATTGTCACCAAGTGCCATATATATTACATTCTAACGTGGTCTCACACATCAGACAACGACAACGATAGCGACAATCAACATCTACTATTTCAATCGTCATGTTTAGAGCACAAGTTATCATAGATATCAATAACACGTTATTGGTATGTCACCTCAGCGTCACATCAAAAACCTCCAAATAACACACCAATAACTAAAACACCCTCTCTCATAACACACAACTAACACGTGATTGGGTCCCACAAAATACCTCATTAAAAATACCCACACTCGCTCACAAACAAAAAAAAAAAAAAAAAAAAAAAAAAAAAAGGACACAAAACATCACAATGGCATGAGTCATTCAAATGGTTTGGGAACATTTAGCTCACCAATGGCACAAAGTGCCGGTATGGTTGGCACGAGTTAGGCATGAAAAATCACACGGTAAGCCTAACGGTGTCTTTTGTCTCTTAGTGCGCAGGTCTCAAGTAACAATTCTCAATTGGTAGGAGAGCCGGAGCTTCAAACAAGGAACGCTCAACTTTTGTATCAACAATGCACAACCCGAGGCCGGCTCGATTAGATGTTTCATTCATTTATTACTTTTGGTTAGTTTTAGTTGGCTAATCCATGGGTTTCAAACAATGCCGTCACACAAAGAACCCATGCTAATACGGCAAGTTAAACTATCCTGTACTTCTCTTTTTTATTTTCATGTGCTTAAAAGGATTTAATTAATAATACTTTCATGTGCTAATTAAAAGGATTTAATTAATAATAGTTTACTAACTTTTTTTATGAAGCCTTATTGGAACCATTTATCCTAACATCCTATCCCACATAGGTTTAGAAAACAAATTATGGTTTACTAATATATGGTAGTGTGTACAAGTTATATAAGTCTAGAATAATATTATGTTTCTAGGTAGATATCTTCCTTACATGTTAAAAAGCATGTTGGGGAGAGTATCTTCTCGAAACTCATAAAAATTCTTGATTTTTTGAATTTTTTTTTTTTTTTTTTTTTTTTTTTTTTTTTTTTTATCAATTTTATTTTTGTTGTTTACTGTTAAACATGTTTTGGTAAAACCATTGTTATCTAAAATCTCACATAGGTAACTTTTTTCTTTCTCAGTGTAAAACATGCTTGTGTGGAAATTTTCTATAATTTCATACATGAGTTTTGTTCTTTAAACTTCTTAGAAAACACATAATATCACTTTATATATTGCTTAATGCATTATCTATTTTTGGGTGAGATGCGAATGTTTTATAGCCATGCAAAAGCAAAAAATATGTTGACAATGTGTATATCCTAAGTTTCTTTCAATTACGGATTATGACACAAAGATACTACGGTAAGATGTTTGATAAGAACAATAATGAGGCGCAAAATAAACCACATGCAAAACATTTTACTCTCTATGACTACAAGCACAAAGGATAAAGCTTAAACATTTGCGATCTTTCATTTTCTAAGCACAATAACATATAATTTCATGTTGTTACCTTCATGTTTTGTAAGCGCATAAACTAGTTTCTGGTAAACTTCAATTAATTGTAGTTCCAAGTAACATATCTTTCTTTCACCAATTATTGCATTATCTAATTCCTAATAATTTACCCTTTATTTAATGAAGATCTTTTCTAAACTTGTATTCTTTCATTTTATCCCACATAGGTTGGAGAAAGCTATGGACTTTGAGTAATATACCATAATATATGCAAGTGTTTTGTGTCAAGAATAATATGATGTTTTCAGGGTGATCATCATTCGGCTAGATTTAAAAAAAAAAAAAAAAAAAAAAAAAACCCTTAACTTTGTTGCGAACTCATAATTTGGTGAAAATTATTTTAATCTTTAATGTCACAAAGGTTACCAAGGAAAATATATTTTAGAAGTAAATACGGAAATAATACAAATGTAAAAATGAATTATATTTTGTATATCTTAGTTACTTCTATTAAAATGCAAAAAGGATTGTTATAAGATGTTTACTAACAAAAAAGAGAACTACGAGCAAAATTAATGCATGTATAATCTGACACAAGAGTCAACAACCGATGTATGTCTCATTAACTAATTCATACATGTAAGTGTCAGGATAATGAAAATAACTATCCCACGCAGAGGCGGAGCCACTTGTGTGGTAGCGGGGGGCGTTGCCCCCAACAAAGTTCTTGCGGACACACAAACAATGTAGAAAAAAAAGTCAAATTTAAGAAAAAAAGATGTGGTGCCCTCATGAAAATATTCGGAGTGCCCTCAACAATGACAATGTTTTTTGATGTTGTTATCATTTGCCGGTGGACTGGTTTGTCGGAGTTTAAAATCGGAGAAGAAAAGCTATAAGAGAAAGTGGAATAGTAGAATGTGTGGTGATTGGTATGTCAAAACTAAACGACAAAAACTAATAGTATTGAAGTCATTTATAATAATAAATTTAATACAATATATTGAAGTACTGTACTTTGTGACTTTTGAAGTTTCTCTCCTTTTTCTTTTTTGAACATGTAATAATAATTTTTTTTTAGAAATAACTATGTATATTTTTTTGGAGATGATATGCACGCTTCTTATATTAATCGACACATTTTAATTTAGAGTGTCTTGATAAAAATGAGTAAAAGTAATGTGAAATTATAAATGTCAATACACTTTAAATTAAAGTGTGTCAATCAATTACAAAAATGTGCAAATCACCTTTCATATTTTTAATATGATATAATGCTAAATGTTACGAGTATGTTTGCACACAAGTTAATTAAAGCATTATCTAGTATTTAGCATGCAACATTTGAATATTAAAGCTTGTTTGGCAAAAACATTTAGCATTTTTATGTCGTTTAAATGCTACTTTGCTAAATGCTCATTTTCTCAAGCATTTACCATCTAGTATTTAGTATTTTTGTTTTATTTAAAAGTTACTTTTATAATTACAATTACATTATCAAACATATTTTAATAAAACAAACTGCTAACAACTAACTTACTACTGCTCGTTTCCTCAAACATAATAGAAATCTAGGTTAATTTGATACCGCTCACTTTTTAGTAATAGTAGTGACAATTGTTGTTAGACTCTTCAATACAATTTTCATGACATATTGTTTGTTCACTTTTTTGGTAAATATTTTGTGTTTGACATTTCGACGTAATAAACAAGCCATATCTATTTATTTTAAAATAAAGTAGTTGAAATTAGGAAGCAAATTCTATATTATAGACATCTACACCTATTCTAAACGTTATCTTCATAAAGTAATGGAATTTTGTTTACTTAAACCCGACCCGATTTGTTTAAGTCACATTAATAACCGCTTTATCGCTTGTTGCCCCCTGTAATTGTAATTCCTGGCTCCGCCACTGATCCCACGTAGGCTAAAGATAGAAGATGTTGGTTACTTATATACCATAGACGTATGTGTGTCAAATGTATTAAGACTAGTATTATGTATTCGGCGAATATACCACCTGTTAGGTTGAAAACATCTTCCAGGTTGTCTGTTATCCGAAAACTCATATGAACTCTTAGCTTTTTTCTTTTATTTTGGTACTCTAAAACATGTTCTTGGTGGAGACCATTTTAATTTTGAACTTCACACAAGTTAGAAAGGAACACATAATTTAGAGGCCAACAAAAACATATGACTAACGTTATTAAAGCCACTTAATATAAGACGTTAACATAAGCACTCTTTTAAAATTAATGAGATTTTAACCTAGGACCAAAACAAGTATCATAGCTTGGAATCTTGTGAGCATAGCTTGGTCTTGTGTAATATGGCCATGGGCGTTTGGGAAAAGATCCAGAACTGGTGGAAACTTGGGGGAGTTAATGCCTTCTCTATTAGAGATTTTTTCTATCTAAATGGGTATGTCAATCTTCCTAAAAAGTCGAGATTGTTATGGCAAGCGGTTATTTGGACCTCGGGGTATTTCATTTGGAAAGAAAGAAATAATCGCGTGTTTAAGGCTAAAGTCTCAAGCGTTAATAAAATAGTTCAAGATATCCAGCTTAAAAGTTTCGATTGGATTGCGAGAAGGTCAAAAAAAAATTCTATTGATTGGCAACAATGGCTGCGGGATCCTAGAAAATGTTGCATTAAGTCTTGATTTTGCTGATTTTTCTGAGTTGGTTTTGGGTTTTTCAAGAGGTTCAGATTTGCAGCCTTGTGTGTTTGGCTTCTTAGTGTCTATTCTATATTCCTTCCTGTGAGGTATATGACAATTATTTAGTCAAGAGTGTTGGCTGCATGTGTTAGAGTCAAAGAAAAAAAAGGAATTGCAAGTGGCAGTCTCAAGAGTGAGTAATGGATTTATGTCTGTGCTGCAAGTTCACGTCTGATAACCAATTTTAGTTGTGATTGTCTTGTGTTTGCATTGGCTTGATAGTTTTTGTGTATGTTTTTTTTGGGTCCCATCCTCTTTTAATTATCTTGATTATTTGAGGTGGGATGCCTTCTTGATGTATTTTGTTCTTTTCGGTATCTATAAATTTATTGCCTTTCTAAAAAAAAAAAAAAAAAAAAAAAAGTATCATAATATAGACGTACTTTACCCAAACACATGAGCACGTAATATAGAAAACGCATATTAGCTCTCTAACTCTAAATGTTGTTAGTTTTTTCTAATCTTTGTTTTAAGGTGGCTAGATTTGGTTAATTTAACCTAGGACAAAGTATTCCGATCCAAGCAGTGAAATCTTCTCTATGAAGGTAATTCAAAAACCAAAATTAAGTAGTCAACATCGCGTATGAAAATATAGATTGTGATTTCTTATTTGTTTTCTCTAGTTGTAAGTTTTGCTATGTAGGTGTGTTTTGTGAGAACCTCGAATCATGAGTGCAAGAATAAGTTATGACCCAAAACTTATATAGATTTCAGATAAGTAAACGCTTAGGAAAAGTTGTAATTGTATAAAAATTTTAATTGCATTTGAATTATTTCTTTTGTTCTTTGTTTTCATGTACATAAAAGTTGCTTCTAAACTTCAATTTGATGTTCCATGTAACAAAAAATTTCTTTCATCAACTGTTAAGAACTCTTACATTATCTCTTTCTTACCTTATTTTTATGAAGATATTTTCTAACTTTTTATCCTAATACTCTATCCCACATAGGCCAAAGATTAAAGTTGTTAGTAACTAATATACAGTGTATGTATGCTAAATGTGTTGAGAATAGTATTATGTCTTCCGATGTTTCATTGTCTACTAGGTTGCATAAATCTAACAGGCCATGGAACATGGGAAAACTCATATAAACTCTTAGCTTTTTTTTCTTTTAATATGGTTATCTAAAACATGTTTAATCTTTATGAAAACAAGTATTGAAAGATAATAAAGAAGCAAAATAAATGTAAAAATGTGTTCTTTTGATTTAAATGCAACGTGCAAAATAAATGCATGTTCGATCTAAGTCAACAACGAACAAATTTTTTTATTAAAAATTCTTTCACTCAAATCGTTTTATGACATGAACATATTTTAATAATTAAATGTCCTCCTTTGAAATATTTAATTGTCACCAAGTGCCATATATATTACATTCTAACGTGGTCTCACACATCAGACAACGACAACGATAGCGACAATCAACAACTACTATTTCAATCGTTATGTTTAGAGCACAAGTTATCATAGATACCAATAACACGTTATTGGTATGTCACTTCAGCGCCAAATCAAAAACTTTCAAATAACACACCAATAACTAAAACATCATCTCTCATAACACACAACTAACACGTTATTGGGTCCACAAAATACCTCATTAAAAATACACACACTCACTCACGATATAAAAAAAAAAAAAAAAAAAAAAAAAAAAAAAAAAAAAAAAAAAAAGACCCAAAACATCACAATGGCATGAGCCATTCAAATGGTTTTGGAACATTTGACTCACCAATGGCACAAAGTGCCGGTATGGTTGGCACGAGTTTGGCATGAAAAATTGATGCATTTGACGTGTTAATTCCTCCCATACCTTGTGCTCTAAGATACATATCAAACATTGGATATTCAAGGATTTGTAAACCATAGGTCCATACTCATATTAAATGATTCTCTATATTCCCAATCTTTTTCACAACCACGCATGAGTTTAAAGTACATTTATATTGCAAATCTTATTTCTCATTTGAAACCAAACTGAGGCACTGAGCTACGCATCACGAAAAGGATAAAAAAAAGTCTTAGACAACAAAGGCCCAGATGATTGGGTTGAAGTGAACATGTTCTTTATGTTCGGGCCCAATTATATCTTATGTCGTTTTTATATGCTTACAAACATCTTCAACTAACTCCCAATGAATAAAACTCGTATATGTTATCTGCAACCATGTAAAGGATTGCCTCAATGTTAATAAAAAGATGTTAACATAAGTAAAAATGAATTATATTGTGTATATCTTAATTCTTTTCATTAAAATGCAAAAAGGATTACTGTATGTTTACTTTTAAAAAAAAATGACGTGCAAATTTAATACATATATAATTTAACAAAAGAGTCAACAACCAATGTATGCCTCATTAACTAATTCATACACATATCTAGGGAAGGGATCTAGTAAGAAGATTAATTAAAATAAGAAGGGTAAGAAGTAATTCTAGCCACACAATTTGAATAAGCGGGGAAAATTTGAAGGGACATGCATCCACTTTTGTAGGTGCATCTAAAATATATGGTTGTAGTTTCTTCTTATCCTTCTTATTTTAATTATTATTTTTATTTGATCCTAACTCCACATATCTAAACCAATTATGAAACTAACACATTTTTATCACAGTTGAAATTCATATTGAGGACATCTTATTTTCATCTAGTGCATGTGTATTTTGGTGCAAAGTACTTTTAACGTTTATGACCCAAAAATGTAATTCGTTCGACGACATATAAATATCTACATAAGCGATTTCACATAACTAAGTGCTTAGAGAAAATCACATGTTCTTTTAATATCAAATGCATAAAGTGTGCAATCTTTCATAATTAGAGTTATATAACGACATATAATTTCATGTTATCCAAATTGTTACCTTCATGTTTCATTCTCTAACTCTTGCATCATTTCTTTCTTTTCATGTATATGATATTGCATTTGCGTAATATATAATACAGAGAAGGGCTAATAACCTTTTAAAGCATCATACTTGTCACAAATGTTAGTTCGACGTAGCGAATAAAAAAAATATCCCCTTTGCCCACCTTTCTTGTCTAACTTGGCTTAAATGATACATTGTCAACCTTGTATAACCGGTTGTCTACACCTAGGCAGTAATTGTCCACATCATTTTGACACCTCAAAATATATATCATTTTTTTTTCTTTCTCTCTCCACTACACCTTTACACTTTACCAAATATTTTCCCAATTACATAAACCCTAATAATAATGTTTTCCAATTCAATCTAAAATCAAAACTTATTCCCTATTGCATCTAAAATCAGCCCTACTTAAATCAGCCCCAAGATGGTTCTGAACTGAATGCGTATGGTGGTGGTAGCGGTTTCTGTAATGCGTATGGTGGTGGTAGCAGTTTTTGGTGGTGGTAACCGGATATTGCAGTGATAGTGATGGTGGATGATGATGCCAAACTTGATGATGGCAGAAAAGTTGCCGTGTGTAATGTGGTGTAATGTGAAGGTAATTAATACACGATATGAAGGTGTGGTCTCCACATACACGATATGAAGGTAATGAAGATAGGGCTATATGTGAAGGTAATGAAGATAGGGCTATATGTGATCTGGGGCTATATGTGATCTGAGTTTTGCCGTGTGTAATGAAGATAGGGCTATATGTGATCTGATTTTTGCCGTGTGTAATGTGGCTCGGAATACGGTGGTGGTGTTGTAATGTGAAGAAGATGAATTTGAATAAAATACAAGAAACAAAAAGAAAATGTCCAGGAAGCCTCTCACCTGGAATCCTATTAGGATAAAATACCAAGAGACAACTCATTTGACTTTGACTTCAGCAAGGTATCATTTGACTCATGTGTGGTGGCACCTCTCAAAATAGGCAACCGGCTATACAAGTTAGAAAATGTATCATTTAAGCCAAGTTAGACAAGAAAGGTGGGCAAAAGGGATTTTTTTTTATTCGCTACGTCGAACTAACATTTGTGACAAGTATGATGCTTTAAAAGGTTATTAGCCCTACAGAGAAATATGCCAACCTTTTATCCAAACATTCTATCCCACATAGGTTGAAGAATAAAGTTTTTGGTTATTCATATACCATAGTGTGCGTGAATCATTTGTGAGTAGACTAGTATTATGTTTTCGATTGTATGATTGACCTCATCCTTAAGAAGTTTGCAAACTGATAAGACATAGTATTTAGGTGGATCCATGCAATGAAGGATATAATATGTACTCTTAATCTTTTTAACTTGTATTTGGTGTTTCTTTATTTTTATTTTTTTATAAGATATTGCTCAATTGTGATCACGTGACAAAATTAAACCATCTAATAGGACTAGAGTAATAATTAAGCCAAAATTAAAAAAGAAAAGAAATTTATGCAAATAATGTCATACTTTTTTTACACTCTTAGTCTTTAATGTAAAATACGAGTAACATTATATTTTGATTTATCAATATGATTTACAATAAAGTCAAAACTTATAAAGTGAGCTAATAAATCCACAATACAATATAGCTCAAACACTTGAACACGTTTAAAAACCATATATGAAAAGAGCACGTTTTAATGACAATAGAAAATTTATAACGAGAAATCCTTTGGAATATCTTATTTTCATCTATAGCTAGTGCCATGCATATTTTGGTTCTAGTTTGATCTAATACTAGAACGATGGTGAGAATCAACAACTACTATTTCAGTTATTATGTTTTGAATATTCAAGAATGCCTAAACTCATATGTCCATACTAAACAATGTTCTTTATTTCCAAATCTTTGAGAAAACCACGCCCGAGTTTAGAGTACAGTTATTATGAGAATCTCCCAAGACCAAGGATATTTAAGTCTCATTTCTTAATTTGAATCAACTAGCTAAACGCCGATGAAGGATTTTAATAGTATTAACCACAACGTACTGAAAAATGTAAAAATTTCAGTAAACGTGTTGTGTTGCTTAATGCATATTCGTGATCTAGTGAGACCTCATATGTCCGTGTCATTACATGTAGTTAGGTGATACGCATGTTGGTGCCTTATTAATATGGTACTCAGCGACATTCATGTACTTAAACGCTTTTTTGGGTTAATATATTTATCGTGGTATAAACCTTTTTGCTAAAATAAAAATAATAATGCATTGTCTATTTTTGGGTGAATTGGGGATGTTATATAGCAATGCCAAAGCAAAAGTATGTTGACATTGCTTATTGACTCTATCAAATGCTTGAAATGCCAAAAAATAAAATAAATAAATAAATTCTGGTAGATTGATAAGAACAATAATGAGGTGCAAAATAAACCAATAGTCTAACTCCAAAACCAAAATGTGTCTCATCCATTGATTCAAACATTTTATTCTTAATGACTATAAACACAAAGCTTAAAGCCTTAAACATTTGCAATCTATCATTTTCAAACAACATATATTTTTTTGTTGGTAGTTTTTTTACTTCGAGATAACATATCTAATTCTTTCCATGTACTTACAAATCTTGTTTATGCTGTTATTTTCTGTTTAATAAAGACATTTTCAAACTTTTTGTTTTTTTCATTTTACCCCACATAGGTTGGAGAAAGAAATTATTTGCGACTATAATGTATGCGAATGTTATGTGTCTAGAATAATATGATGCTTTCAGGGGTGATCATCTGGCGAGTTAAGAAACTTAAGTCGCGAGACTTAAGCTTCTGAAAACTTATATGAACTCTTAAGAACTTTTTAAATCTTTTTTAATGTAAAACATGTTTTGGTGGAAACTATGTTTATCTTTAATCTCACACATGTGGATTAGAATGCAAAAGGGATATCCTTTGAAATATCCCTAACATATATCACACAAGATTATTCATTTTTTAATTACATATTAAAACCATCTAAGAATTTAACATATTTTAATCACAGCTGAAAATTCATAACGAGGATATCCTTCGAAATATCTTTCTTTTCATCTAGTGACATATGTATTTTCTTGGAGTGCGAGAATTAGGGGTCTCGTGGTCTAGCGGTGTCATGGGACTTTCATAGAGTTGTGTTTAATAAACGTAGATTTTATTAAACTCAATCGTTCTAACATTTGATGAGTAGAAATCTCGATTTTAATTAACCGTTCGTGCATTTAGTCGCTCCTACGTATCTATTTTTGTTCATCTTATGAATTTGAATGAGTAAATACATCATGAACATAGTAAGAGTATAATATAAACCAATGAAATAATAACCCTTTGACTTACAACGATTCCTGTATAAAACTATATATACACGAGAGCGACGACCAAAACTTCAAATGTACAAGTTTAATGTAATATTTTACCTATTTTACCGTTTGAACATTTTTTACATCTTTAGAATGTATTACATATTCTATGAAAACTCGATTTCAGGATGTTAGTATTCTAACGAAGCGGGCCGAGTATAGAAAATCGTCCTCAAACTGCAATTGAATTAGAACTGGCTTGTGGTAATTTTAAAGTAGTTAATTTCATTTCTCTCTATTTGTAGTGCAAGTATCTACGCCCCCCATCTTTCACATCAGTGATGCCCTCTGATAGTACGTATTTGCAAACATCCGTTCCACTCGCCCAAATTATAGTTTGGAGTTGGTGTAGTTTACATAATTATAAGGTGATAACTGATAAGACCCTAGCTGTAATTGAGTAACTACTAATAAAATCAAATTAACGTATTACTTATCCATGTGAAATTCTAGTTCGGGTATGTTACACCTGTGTTGGGTTGGTTGGTTCATAGTCCATTAGGGTAGCTAACAATTGTCGTCCATACTTAACTAAGTGTGTACTGAGAGCGGACTGGTACCGAGACGAATACTTGATTGACCCGTACTAAAACTGGCTGCTTTGGCCCGTACCAAAACTGACCCATTCAGAATGAACCCTTTTTCATACCTTACCCAACTTGCTATAAAACTGATTATGTGATTATTTTTTCCTAACGTCAAGATTATAAAGTTTTGATGTTTGGATAAAGTGAGTCATTATGAACTCGTTTAATGATCTAACAACCCCTAGATAAGTTTCCAGTTAGGTGTTGTGTATCTCTTTATATAAACAAATCAAAACTATCCATTTAAACGCATGTCCAAACACTCCCCAACCATTTGAATCATGCTAACTCCATTGCTACACTTTGTGAACGTGAATGCAAACTTGGTCTATCGTTAAAGTGTGGTGTATCTCTTTTTATGTTATCGCAATATAGTGATGGCTAAATGGTTTTAAATTTAAGGGCAAATGATTAAAAAAAGTATTATACTTGCCACCATTTCCTTTTGTGGGTAGCGAATAACTTTTTTTGCTTTTGTGGGTACTCTTCTTTCAAATTCATCCTTTTTAGGGTAATATGTGACATTTTTGCCCTTCGCGAATTTTTTTTTTTCTATTAGCTCAGAGGGGCAAAAATGTCATAAAAATTCGGCAAATACCCTAAAAAGAATAAATTTGAAAGACAAGTACCTACAAAAGCAAAAAATTTTGTTCACTACCCACAAAAGGAACTGGTGGCAAGTATGATACTTTTTTTAATCATTTGACCTAAATTTAAGTTACTTTTTCTCTAACTCTAAATGTTGTTTGGTTTTTTTTATCTTTGTTTTTAAAGATTGCCGGACGGTGTTACATTTTTACTGCATACATTGCAGTTTTAGACCAACTGTAAACCAAACTTCAAGTGCACGTACAATAAAATAAAATAAATATATTACGATTTCTTATTTGTTTACTCTAAGTTTTGCTAGGTCGGTGTGTTTTGTACGAACCCCTAATCACAGGATCTTTTAACACAATGCATAAAATATTGTAATCTTTCATTATTAGAGTTATAACAACATATAATTTCATGTTATCCCACGACCACCTTGCCATGTAACATGACTCACGCAAACCAAGAGAAACCATATTTTTATGGAAATATATCTCTTTTTTTCTATGTACATAAAAGTATTTTATACAATAGTCTGGAAATATCTTATAAGTTACAATTGTTACCTTCATGTTTTATGATCTAACTCTTGCATTATTTCTTTATTTCTTACTTTTCATGTACATAAAGTTAGTTGCTTCTACACTTCTAGATGTTCCATGAAACCAATCTTTGTTTCACCAAATGTTAAGAACTCTTGAATTATCTCTTTCTTACCATTCTTTTATGGACATATTATGTATCATGTTATCCTAACACTCTAACCCATATTGGCCAAATATAAAATCTGTTCACTACAAAAAACTAGTTGAATTCTCCACATTTTAAAGGCCAATTGGCCACAGTTAAGAATGTGTAAAATTATTGATTCCACACTTTCTCATGTGCGGTAATAATGGGTGTGACAAATTTTTCTACATATGTAAGTGTGGAGATATTATCCAAATTTCTATAGTTAAAAGTGTGGAAAATATTTTTGAATGTCCACACCTAAAAGTGTGGCAAAATTGCAAAAAATGTTTAAAATAAAAAGTGTGGAAATATTTGCTACACATATAAGTGTAGCTTTATTGTAATTGTACACACTTATTAATGTGGATTAGTTTTTAAAATAGTTGTGACACATATTAGTGTAGCAAAATTATTATCCATATAAAAAAATGCCCACACTTGAGCATACCGTAGCAAAATAAGTGTGGAGAATAGAGATATTTTTTGTAGTGGTTGATTAGTTATAAACCGTAAGTGTATGTGTGTTAAATGTGTTGTGAATAGTATTATGCTTTCAATAATTTCATGGTGTGTTGGGTTGAAAAAACAAACAGACCCGGGAATATTTGAAAACACATATATGAACTCTCAACTTTTTTCTTTTAATTGCGTACTCTAAAATATTTTTTTGGTCTTTCTTTAAAGGTCTAATTGTTTTATTTGTATTATACTTGACACGTTTTGTAATTCTGTGTAATAACATTAATATGTGATTATTCGGTGTAAAAAATATATTTTAGGTGTTAATGTGTGAAGAACTTGACCTTCCCAACGGTTATGCTATGTGGATCAGGTCACTCCATGTCACTGCCACGTCATCCAGACTCCAATTCATTGTTGAGCTCACTCCAATCTTATGCTATATACAACTACAAAAACCTGTAACTAAATCTTCAACTAAATCATAATAAGCGAGAACACAAGAAACTAAATTTCACAATACAAGTAATTTGTGATTTACACCTGTCTTGACCGGACGAGAACCCAACTTAAATTTGGGTCTCCATATTTAACCAATTAAAATTACTTCAGTAACAAATGTACGCAGATGCACATACTTCAGACGACTCGAAACATATTACCAAGGAATGCCAAATAGTAATGAAAGGTTAAAGAAAACAATATTTATAAAGAGCTCAGCAAGTTATAATAAAAATGAAACTACACATATCCTGAAATTAGAGAGCATGAATGATTAACACCCTATCTAAGAGATGCAAAAAAAGGTGATCTCAGGGAAGGTAAAATACATGACCACAGTACTTGGTTCTATACTAGAGTCTTTAAACCAGTTACATAAACTCTCCACGATCTCAATCCTCCCAAGCTTGATGCAACCTTTCAAGATCTATTACCTGAGAACTTCTACAAATGTAGACTTACTTGTAAAGAAAAAAAAAAGTTTTATATAAATAAACGGGCAACTTGCTAGGAGGTCAAATTCTACACACATTACCAAGTAAAATTGACCCATTCAATACGAACCCGTTTTCATCCCTTACTCAACGTGTATGACCCGCCATTTTGCCACATCTAAACTAGTATGCTTCTTTTCATAACGTTTTACCAACACTAGTATTTTTTTTTTTTTTTTTTTTTTTTTTTTTTTTTTTTTTTTTTTTTTTTTAACATTGAAGCCGATTTGAAAAGCGTGACTGCAAAAGAAACACGTTTAAAACCCAAGGAGGAAAAGTTGGTGTTAAGAGGAAAGGAGATGGATAATCTTGAACACTTGCATATGGTGGGTGTGAAGGATAAAGCAAAGGTGATCTTAATCGAGAATTGACCTACCAAAAATAAAACAACGAAGAAGTTAAGGAACGTCAAACTAATGGTAAACAATTAGTTTGCAGAAAAGTTTGATGTTCCAAGTAGCAAATCTTTCTTTCACCAAATGTAATGAATTCTTGATTCATCTTTTTCTTACCATTTTTTTATGAAGATATTTTTCTAACCTTTTATCCTAACACTCTATCCCACATAGGCCGAAGATAGAAGTTGTTGGTTACTTATATAGCATGAGTGTACTTGTGTTAAATGCATTGAGATTGTTATTATGTTTTCGGGTATTTCAGCATCTTTCAGGTTGAAAAAATCTTAAAGGTCTTGAAACTCTCCAAAACTCATATAAACTCTCATATTTTTAAGAGTAAATTACACCGTTCGTCCTTGTGGTTTGCGTTGACCGCAGGGTTTAGTCCTCTGACCAAAAAAATTGCACCGTACGTCCTTAAGTGTGAAACGTTATGCACCGTTCGTCCCTTGACCAAAAATCGTTAAGTTTGACCGTTAAACTCGGGTAAAAATACTAAAATACCCTCACTATCTTCTTCTCTTAACCATTCCCCAAAAACCACACACGCCCCATTTTTTTTTCCTATCTGCTATCCCTTTCATCTTTTTTCTGCTTCCTAAAAGAACCCACGCCTCCCTCAAGTTCTTCTTCTTCGGGTAATCTCTATCACACCTTTCCATCTAAAAACATACATCATCTCCTTTTAGTGATAATCAAAATTCACCTTATCATCTATCACTATCTCTTGGGTCAACTCAAAAAGCAAGGAAAAAGATATCATAGCCAATCCTTCCTTGTTTCAGCTTGTCATTTTCAAGAAAAGTCACAAGATGGCAAGGCGTGCCTGAGATGAAAAGGACGACTGCCAAGAGTGGGTTTCATCCAGACTACGACCAAACAGAAAAGAAGACCCAAACCAAATACCATATATACTCTTGTGTTTGACTTCAGCTTTTCAACATACCAAATCTATCTAATCCTAGACCCTTTACCTCCTCAGATCCACAACAATCCCATATACACATCCTCCTCATATTAACCAATCATGACTCGAAACTTAATGAAAAAAAATTAAAGGAGATCTCAGATTGTATTTCGTGTGGTCTTTTAAAAGAATCATCAAGACTCGAAGGTCTTTTACAAGAATACCTCATCACAGATCTGATTTGTACCTACTTTTACGTAATGAATCTCAGAATATTTCGTGATTATTCAATGAAAAATCTGACCTTGAAGGTCCCTATCACGAAATTATTCCTCATCGATCCTAACTGAAGACTAAGCTTCAACTTTATTCGAACTCATAAGATTAGAGTGATAACAAATGTGTTATCCTCCATTCGTGGTTCGATTCATTGAACAAAACAAGAAGGAATATACCTACCTGTGACACCATACGATCTTGAAGCCCTTACGATAATTTCTTGATTCGATTGGTAGAATTGATGAGGAGAGCGAGGTTAGTGTTTTGGTGGTGGTGGTGATGCGTGACGCGCGGTGGTGATGGTGGTTTGGTGGTTGCCAGTCGGCGGCGCAAGAGAGGAGGAAGGAGAAAGTGTGTTTTTAGGGTTTGGTAAAAATGGTAAAGTGTTTGAGAAAGTGTGTTTTTAGGGGGGGCGCCGGTCAAAGAAAGAAAAAGACTAATTTACCCTTATGTGCAAGTCACATGATGGGTTTTTAACGGTCAAATTTAACGATTTTTGGTCAAGGGACGAACGGTGCAAACGTTTCACACTTAAGGACGTACGGTGCAATTTTTTTGGTCAAAGGACTAAACCCTGCGGTCAACGCAAACCACAAGGACGAACGGTGTAATTTACTCTATTTTTAATTATAATTTGGTATTTTAAAACATGTTTTGGTGGAGACCATCATACAGGAATCTTTTATTTCACATAGCTTAGAAAGGAAAACTGATTGTGAAAGCTAATAAAGAAACAACTGGAATGTAAAAGTGTATCTTAATTTTCTTGGTTAAAATGCAACGTGCAAAATAAATATAGGTTCGCTCTAACTCAACAATTAAGAACCAACATAAATCTTATTAGATAATTCATACATATATGAAAACCTTTTTATGACATTAACAGTTTTCAATAGTTGAATGTTCATAGTGAGGATATCCTTTGAAATATCTTCAGTGCCATTAGTTCTAACGTGGTCTTACACATACACAACCTATGTATACACATAGGTCCATACTCCATATTAAATGATTCTCTAAATTCCCAAATCATTTTCACAACCTAGTACATTTATTAAGAGAACAACTAAAAGACCGAGGATTTTGTAAATCTTATTTCTCATTTGGAACCAACTGAGCTACGCATCACGTAAAGAATTAAAGTCTTGGACAACAATTTATGCAAAATTTTCATATCTTTCGAGCTAATCTTAAAAGAAGCCACACTTGATGACTAGAAAAAGAAATAATGAAAGAAGTTAAACCAGGTAGCCGGTCGAAAATAAAATAAAAGTTTCTCTTAAGATGAAAATTTGGTTGTCATTCACGCAATTTAAGCCATGGTATGTCGTAAGAACTCTAGTTTGAAAGTAGATTTGAAGACGAAATAGGTAGAAAACGTTTCATGGTTAGACGGTTAGAGCTCCATTTACTGGATTTAAGTTTTGGAAGATAAAAAATGTAGAGTTGATGCATGTTCTTTATATTCAGCCCCATTTATATCTTGTTTGGTTGTTATATGCTTACAAATATTTTCAACTAGCTCCCTACGAATAAAACCCGTATATATTATCTTCAAGTATACAAAGTATTGCCTAGCTGTTTTATAAAGAGATGTTAACATAAGTACTTATTTCAACATAATAAGATTCTAACCTATGGCCAAAACAAACAAAACAAGTATCGCCATACATAAATACTACCCAAAATTTCTACACTAACGATAAGTAAACACTAACCCCCTATCTTAAAAATAATTGCAGACACTATTAATACAATGTCTAAATGTTTGCAATCTTTCATCTTTATAGCTATAACAACATACTATTTCATGGTTTACAAGTTGTTCCCTACATAATCCCTTCTCCAAACACATAACCTGGTTGCTTTTAAACTTCAATCTGGTGTTCGAAGTGACATGTCTCTTTCTTTCTGTGTACATAAAAGTCTTTTATATAACAGTTTACCATAGTTGTATGGAAGTATCTTCTAACTTTCTAGTCTAGCATTCTATCCCACATAGATTGAAGAAATATGTTATTGTTTAGTAATATACTCTAGTGTATGCGGGTTATGCATGTCAAGAATAATATCATTTTCTCTAATACATGTCAATCTTCTGACTTCAAAATAAATTCGAGAGGCAGGTATGTATTTGAAAACGCATATTAGCTCTTAACTCTTTTTTGTATCTACTTTTATTTGATTTTTTTACAATAAAACATGTTCTTGCGGAGACCTTTCTAATCTTTTACGTCAAATAGCTTAAAAGGGAAAAATATATTTGAAGTTAATTAAGAAAGACTTGGAAAGTGAGAAAGAGTGTGAGAAACAAATTACTTCGTTTTTCTTTGATTACTATGAATAGCAAATGTAATTGAATTAAACAACCTTTTTTTAAAAAACATGTCTGAAATGGATTCTGTTTGTGAAACTTTTCATAATTGAAAACATCACTATCTATTATGTATCCATGAAAGATGGTTAGAGCATGGTTAAGTAACAAATAATTGTTACCTATAATTTTACCACAATGTGTTTCTCGGATAATAATAGCAAGCATAATTTGATCACTAAACATATTTCCCTAAGTGTAATTCCTTCAGCGGTTTCTACATAATGATTCTAGATAAGTAAACGATAACTCCTTGTTCCTAGAAAAAATCACAGGTACTTTCAATACAACGCTTACACGTTTGCATTCTTTCAATAACAACATGTAATCTCATTGTTATAACATGTCTTCTGGTGGAAACCAATTTAAATGTTTAGTTATACATAGGTCCATACTAAAAGATTATCCATATTCCGAAATATTTTCTACAACTCATTTTGTGAATTCTTAAAAGACTAAGGATTTTATGACTCTTATTTCTCGTCTAAAACCAACTAGCTACACGTCATTAAAAGTCTTGGACCACAACTTCCAACATATTTCACTTATCTTTCAAGCTAACTTAAAGAGGAACTGCATTTTGATGACTTGTAGAAGAGTAGTTAACGATGTTAAAGTAGGTAAGCAATTTCAATTTAGAAAAAACTTGTCTTATAATGACATTGTGGTTTTTATCCACGCCATTTGAGCCACAGGGTCCAACTATTGGGCTTAAAAGTCTCGGCCACAGCCTCCTACAAATATAGTATATCTTACGAGCTATAATCTTATGAGGAGCTAATGTCATCAACAGCTACAATGACAACTTACAGATCGATAAAACTTGATAATACGGATTATATTACAATTTACCATCCTAAAAGCTGTCGATCTCCCAATATCCAAAATCTAACAACACACAGAGATGATGGTCAGGTTATTTGAACTCGATTAAAAGCTTTCTTACACCTAGCTCACACATCCAACATACTCGATCATGTTTATAGTGACAAATAGGCTTTAATGTCATTATCAATATATCTTAAACACGTGAAATAAACAACTCACACAGTTTTCAAAGTTCTTATTGGTGATCATTTACCATTCATAAAAGATATACAGTTTCCATCTCAAGGACGACAAATTAGGAACTAACAGAAACTATATTTATAAACAAATGCAGTAACAAACCATAACCTGTTTCGTCGTCTTTAGTACAAGTAGAAAAATATTGATACTGCAAAATCCAATACCATAACTTGTAACTTAAACGTAGTGGAATTCAATCCTAATCGAAACATATTCAGAACTTTTAAAAAAATATTAATAAGTACGTTACATCCTTTACCTTGTTGGTTTTAATGTTTAAAAGACTTCTGTAATTTGCTTTGTAAAACATTAATATGTACAGTATAGTTACTTAGGATAGAATACCGTATATTATAGACTAAATCGATTAATTAGGAAAGGAAAATGATTAGCATGACTAAACTTCATGCCTAAATATATGAATAGTCTAAGATGATGACACATGGCAAGAGTAATGGTGAGGATTATGAAAGAGAAAATATACATTCCACATGTCACTTAATGAATTATTAAGGCATAAATTTAGTCACATGAGTTAAGTCTCCTTATCATTGCTCATTAGGAAAAATATCTCTCAATAGTTTATATGACTAAGGATCAAATAAGAAAAATTCTTAAAATAAGAAGGATGAGAAATAAATATAACTACACATTAGAGATGCATCACTTTGAATTAGATGCATCTCTAATCTTTTAGATCATAATATATTTTCTAGCAAAAAATTAGATGCATATACATATATTAGATGCATTTCATCAAGTTAGACGAATCTTATGAATTTTTCGTCCTCTGCGGGTCAAATCACTTTTGAAACTAATTGTGATGCATCTAAATGAATAGAGATGCAGCTAATTTAAGTGGATGCATCTCAAATATGAGATTATAGTTATTTCTCATTCTTCTCAATTTAACTTTCCTTCTCACTAGATCCTTACCCTAGTTTATATATGTTAATCAAAAGTCAGTTAACTAAATTCCAAAAATAAATTGATATGTTAATGAAAACATTAAGATGGTTTTTTATTTTATTTTTTATAAAATATAGTTTTGGAAAGGTGTGTAGAGGGTGAGGAGTTCTTTTTTATTTATTTATTAATTCATTTGTTTACTTATTTATTTAAGGTTAGGATGTGATAATAAACATATGGTCTGCTTGGTTTATAGGTGAAGTTGGATTAGTATTTAGACTGAAATTTTGATTTGGGGTAGGTTTAGGAAAAATAAATTATATTTATTTAAATATATTTTATAATGAATTTTAAATAGTATTTAAATTTGGTTTATTTTTTATTTTCACAACTAATAAATGAATAAGAGTGGTAGTTGTAGATTTTCGGCCAACAAATTTAATAAGAAAATCAGGTTTGTCAGTAAAGAAAATTTTTACATGAATTTTGTCAAAAGTGTGTCATACGGGGTTGTGTACCAATTTCTAAAGTATCCCCTTCAACCCGCATCTAAATATCTTATACCAAACGCACCTTTAGTTATTTTGTTTGAATCGTGTAAGGTCACTTTTCGAATAAAGTATTTCAATCTTATTGATGTTTGGTATCATGAAATTCTTATTGGAATAATTCAAGAAGAATATTTTATTTCTAGACACAAGAGAACAAAGCAAAACAAAGAGGAATTGTGTGTTTTCGTATATTAGAATGAGACCAGATGTATCTGTTATGTAAAAGACATATTTCACAGTTATGGCAGTTAAATCCGGTTAAACACTAACGGTCACAACCCTTCACCAATAGACACGTCGGTTGTGTTTTGGGGGAAAAATTTGTTAAGTCCTTTAATAACAATTAAAGAAATTTTGTTAACTCCCACCAAGGGATACTGCCCATTGACCTTGTTAGGAGGTGTGGCCTTCATAACCCTCGCATATAAATATATTAACGAGTGTTCACTCTACATTTCCCATCTTAATATTAAATCCCATTGGTCTTTTGTAAATCGTAATTATCTAAACTAGTTGATGACACTAAAATTACTAATATTTCGTCAAAAATATTTTTTCAAATAAAATAACTTTTTTTTTTTTTTTTTTTTTTTAATATAAAGTTAAATTACATTGTATTACTTTTTCAAATGGTGATGTAAAATAAGGTTTTTGACTTTTACACAGTGTGAGTGAATCTTTGATTCATACGTATGTGAGCTAACGAGGTATTTACACACACCTTTTTTCCAACTAGTGAATTTTAATTTAAAAAACGCTATGGTTGTTTATTTTTGATGAGTTTTGGAATGTTTAAAACTGAAATTAACAAAATACATTTTCTTAAGATAAGATATCAAATGAGATTTTCTTAAAAGAAGATTTTATAACTTATTTTAATTTAATTTATTATTATTAGTATTATTTTTATTATAAAACATCACTTCATTATAAAATTATAAGATTTACGGAATGATACATGGACCCAAACTTAGGCCTAAACTTAAACTTAAAACCAAGGTTGCAAAAATCGCGAATCGGTAGTGAGGCGGGCGACCACCCTGTAGCTTCTAATCGGTCTAGACGGGATTAACCGGTGATTAGTCGGATTGGTATTTTCGACAAGTTTTGGGTATTTTTGGGTAGTTTTGGGTATTCCCGAAAAGATTTTCCTTAAAAACATCTTGTAATAGATATAAACATCGACTATAAGTGATTATATTTGTTCAGGGTTGCAAAAATAGCGAATCGGTGATTAATTGTATTGGCATTTTTGGCAAGTTTTAGCTATTTACGGCAAGTGTTGGTATTTTTGGCAAGATTTTCTTTGAAAAACATCTTGTAATAGTTATAAACACTGTTATAAGTGATTATAACTAATTTACGGCGAGTTTAGGGTATTTCTGGCAAGATTTCCATGTTTTCGGCAAGTTTGACCATCGTTAATCGCCGTTGACCATGGTTGACTGATTTGTTTGAACGATTTACACAAATCAAAAAAGTCGGTGGCCCAGTTGCACCTAATCGATGATTAATCGGCCTTGTAGACCTTTTTTGCAACATTGCTTTAGATTGTTAGTTTTTGGCAAAGCCTGGAAGTTGATTGGGCTTGGGCCAAAATGGGTCAATATGGTTTCTCTGTAAACCATTGTGTCTTTTAGTTATATAGCGCCTCTTATTAGGTTTTGTGAAACGGTATATCACTTCAAGTTGTGTCGTTTCACTTTGTATAAAAGAAGGCAGTATAGGCGCTTGTAAATCATCATTCATAATTCAATATTAGTACAACGTTTATACAAGGTTTCTGTGTTTATACTTTTCTGCAAATTACATACAAACCAAACACCCTTTACTGCTTTTTCTGTGTCATAAAGAAACGACAACCATGTCCAGTTTCAAACACTATTCTGGGAATACTTGGCCAAGGGGAACACGTTTACATCAGTGGCATCAGAGACAGGAACAACATCCATGGGAGAAGCCAAGTACCAGTGGTTTGTTACCATACAAACCAAGAAGGAGGATTTCTTTGGAGACAAAAGAATTACTCAAGAAGAAACTGTTTGAAATCGAAGCGCATAATGCTTCAAGAGGATACGAGAAGGCACTGACCAAGAAAGAAAGAAGAGCAAGATGCTATGCTTGTAGAAAGCGCGGACATTATTTTTGGAAGTGTTAAGAAATGAAACAAGACAACCTCTCGAATGGAAAACAGAAACAGGTTGAAGAAACAAAGTACCCTGAACAAGTCCATGTTAAGACAACCCACATGATCAAAGGGACGGATTACGCAAACTGGAACCATGTTTGGTACATAAGCGACACATACAATAATCATATGTGTCCTACAAAATCATTGTTTAGGATAATAAAACCAAGGTTTTTAATGGAAGGAAAGGAAGAAGATGAGAAAAAATTATTTTCTCATATGGTGTAGGCGAGGCCATTATTGAAACAAATGAAAAGAAGATGATAATTCCATGTGTTTCATATACACCGGAGGCAAGTTTGAACGTGCTTAGCACCAAGCAACTTTTGGCACAAGGTTTCGAAGTGACTTGTGAAGACGACGCATGCAAAGTCTCTTACATGTTTGATGAAGAGATGGGGCACGAAGGAAAGAGGGTCGAAGGAGAGTCAAGTTCGATGGCTAAGGAACACGACAAGTTTTTGGATGATTACTACGCGTCAATTGATCCAACGGATACTTGCATGAACATTAAAGGCTTGGATGATCTTGAATGGAAGGATGGAATGATCGATGATTACTTGGATGATGAATTCCTAAGCATGAATGAAACTCTTTACACCAGGAAGGTTAATTCATTTAAGAAATTTATTTCATTTTTAATCATGATAGAAGATGACAATCTAGTATACAAGAATTGGAATGTTTTAAGCAAACACTTTGAAGAGATGTTAAAATGGTTTTACCAAGTTTATGTTGGTCGAATCATGGTGGATCCCTTGCCCCCCGTCATCAATGGTATAAAGATCGATTTACTTGGTCTTTATAAGATAATATGTAGTCTAGGAGGCTATCCTGGAGTTTCTTTTGGAAACAAATGGGGAGATGTTGCACTTATACACGAACTAGAACGAGAACATGAAGAGGAACTAAAAGAATGTTACAAGAGAAACATTGACTTAGTACGGTGTTATTTCGAGACTACATTACGAGCCCGAGGCAAAGACAAATTTGTGATGGCCAAGAAGGAAGGCTATGTGAAGACCCCAAAGGTTGAAGAAGGGTCGAATGGGCAGTGGTCACCAGAAGGAAATGCACAAGTTCTCAACACGTATGGCAACAAGGATACATGGATGGACAAGAAGGATTCACAAGAAAAGATGGGCGTTTGAAGAAGTCTATACACATTAAGGGGGACAATGTTGGTTTTAATGTTTAAAAGACTTCTGTAATTTGCTTTGTAAAACATTAATATGTACTGTATAGTTACTTAGGATAGAATACCGTATATTATAGATTGTTAGTTTTTGGCAAAGCCTGGAACTTGATTGGGCTTGGGCCAAAATGGGTCAATATGGTTTCTATGTAACCATTGTGTCTTTTAGTTATATAGCGCCTCTTATTAGGTTTTGTGAAACGGTATATCACTTCAAGTTGTGTCGTTTCACTTTGTATAAAAGGAGTCAGTATAGGCGCTTGTAAATCATCATTCATAATTCAATATGAGTACAACGTTTATACAAGGTTTCTGTGTTTATACTTTTCTGCAAATTACATACGAACCAAACACCCTTTACTGCTTTTTCTGTATCATAAAGAAACGACAACCATGTCCAGTTTCAAACACTATTCTGGAAATACTTGGCCAAGGGGAACACGTTTACATCATACCTAACAAATGCGACAGCTTAATAACTCTAGTGACAAATTTACTCCATAATTCACTTCTACGCTCTCTAACTAAAACATTACACATATAGCCGGGTCTTGGAGGGGTCAAACCGAGTCTTGGCCGGAATATCCAGGTCTTGCCGGGTCATGAGCTAGTTAGTGAGGTGATATGAAATTCATTACAAATTCTTACTGTAATTATTACTAGTATTATTTTTGTTTTTCTTTGTGCTTTTTAGTGTAAAACATGTTTTTGTATGGCGGTAATGTTTTTGTAGAATTGTACTCTATATATATAGAGTTGAAATTTTTATACTCAAAAAGTTTAGACTTAGTAAATCAAAAGCCCCAAGAAAGTAATTATTTGGCCATAAATTTACTTCACAAACCAATGAAGGATGAAAGTAATACACTTAGACTATGTGTAATACACACCCGTCAACGTGTGCTTACCACCAACAACACGTCCTTCGTTATTACATCTACCACCAACGACGCGTTCTTCCAATTAAAGATTATGTTCAAACACAAAAATCTTTTATACGGACGTTCTATATCCCACATATGTTGAAGAAAGAAGTTGCCAATTACTAATATACTGTTAATACAATTCTGGGCGCTCCCCTGCAAAGATTAGTGTAGGCTAACTTCTCGGGGAATAGATCTTGTATTAAGTGCTTGTCTTGGATTAAAGCTGCTAAGAAAGTAAACACCGTTAGTCTCACCGCGGAACGGGGTTCCGCGGTCAACCTCCGGCGTGAGAGTAAGTAAGGGTTTAGAGAGATAAAGTCAGTTCTAGAGAGAGAGTGAGTGTGTGTTACCGTTTGAATAGCGGCGAAACCCCTATTCATATGGTTGACCTTTCTGTCGTGTTCTCTTGGTCACGAAACATGAGAGCGACAGTTTGTAAGTGGGGAGTGACGTAGGTCAACTCAGAGCTTGTCCCGTTGTTATGACAGCAATGCTTTTGAGCGGAGTTTGTCCCGCTTTCTCCTTTTGGGGACTGCAGGTTGCAGTACCTTAATCATGGGTGAGATTCCCTACCTTTTATGTGGGGCGCGGTTGTGGCCTCCTTCGGACGTATCTCTTACCCGCGGATTGGTCTTTCCCGTCGTGTTCACGCCGTGCGTACATGGACAATGCTTGAGTGACATCCGACGGTTTACGTGTTTGGTCCGCGCCCGACCCGTATGAGTGTCGGGGGGATCATACGCGATCATATACAATAGTGTACATGAATTCCTTGTGACTAGATTAGTACTACGTTTTCAGGGAAATCATTCTCGTAATGCTTAAAGGTTTGAAAGCTAACCATACATAGCATTAGAGAATTGATGCCCGGATAGTTAATATGAACTCTTGGTCTTTTTTTTACTCTTTTGGTAATCATTCTTTATTTATTTTTCTATCAAAGATTGCTCAATTTTGTTAATGTCATAAAATTAAATAACCTGATTGACAAATAATCAAACCAAAATTAGGAATGAAAAACAAATTACACAAATAATGTCATAAGTTTTTTTACATGGTTAAACTTAAGTTAAAATAACTTTATATTTTGATTTACAAATACAATTAAGTTCAATCTTATAAAGTGGGCTAAAATATCCACGTACAAATGTAACTCAACAAGCAACATATGTCTCGTTAAATAATACATACACATATAAAAATCATCTAAGAAATGAACATATTTTAATCATAGTTGTAAGTTTATAACGAGTTATCCTTTCGAATAAATTATCTCTTACCCAAATACAACTATGATAGTGGCAATCAACAACTTTATTTCTAAACCCATACATAGGTCCATACTAAACACAATAGTCTCACTCTAGAAAGGACAACTCACAAACTTGACGTTTTACAAATATTCATTTTGGATTTTAGAGCAATAAAACATATAATTTCATGTTTCTTGTAAACTTGAATTTTTTACTAATTCTTTGTATGTACTTAAAGTCTTTTTATACTGTAATACTATGATGTTTTCGAGTGTTATGTGTCAAGAATATAATATGAAGTTTTTATACTGTAAATTTTTTTTATGCTGAAATTATTTGTAATGAATATATCATAATGTATGCGAGTGTTATGTGTCAAGAATGATATGATGTTTTCAAGGCGGTCATCATCCAGCGAGTTAATAAAACTTAACTCTTCGCATGGTAATCCTCGGGCAACTCATATGAACTCTTACGTCTTTTTTTTACTGGATGACTAGAGAAAAATAAGTAATGAATGGATTAAATTTACGGAAGCAATAGAAAATAAAAGAAAATCTTGTGTTACAAATGTTTTGGTGAAAAACATTTTAATCTTTAGTATCCGATAGCATAAGAGGAAAAAGGTTTTTTAAATACTTATTTTGATATACAATTCGTGTTCATATTTGTTAAATTAATAATTTATGATTTTTATTTTTTGCTGAGAACTTACTTTAATGTACTCGTCCCATACTTTAGCGTCTGCAATAACACACAACCTTTCAGGGTCCCAACTAGATCTGCTCTTGTCTGTGCCGACCAACATGTCGTGCACGATGTTGAAGTTTTTCTTAAAAACTCCATCAAACGTTGCGTGAAAATACTCAGGTTCGATATCAACATATACATACTCCCCTGATAGATGTAATTTCATGACTGCGTCAACTAGCAATGTATCCTCCTCTTTTGTCCAAACATTTTTGGATTTTCCACCACCTAGTATACCTGCCATCTCTACAACATACAGTAACGTACTAACATTTACATCACTAAACTTATATGTTACGAGTAATATTAAGCAAGTAAAGGTGGGTTAGTGGTAAGGTGTCTTGAAGGTCTTAGAAGAGACTAGGGTTCAAATCTTGCTAATTAAGTAAACATCACGGGATGGCCAGTGAAAAGTTGCAGCCACCGGAAGACCCGTTAGGCTGCGTAAATCAGAGCCAAAAAAGGCCCGACTTTTTCTTGGGAGCCTCAACATGTCTATTAATCCGTTTTTTTTTATCTACACATATGGGATGCTAGCTTAGTTTAGCGTATTTTCTCGGCTTACGGAATTTGGAAAGCTGGTATCTCACTTTTTATGAATTTACCAATTTGGGCTTATGGACTTAAATAAGCAACATAAGCTCAAGTTGATAACCTAATGACTCGTCAAAAATGAGAGGACCAGTTTTTGAAGTTAGCTCACCCTTATCATATTGATATGTTTGTTGTTTTGTTGTTTATTAATTTCAATAATTGAATTATTCAATAAAAGTCAATAGTCTACTACAATAATAATGCAAATACCAGACCTCCATACGTTAAAGATAACAAGGAACCCACAGGAGGCTTATCCACATCTGCTATATATACAAACACATACAGAACAAATTTATGTATATCACCCAAACATTCCTTGGCTTCTTTTTGTAACAACACATAAACCCTTTTTTGTTCAGATAAACAAACTGATACACATAATAATGTCTTCAGTAAATCAAGACAACTTTGCTCACTTAAAAATCCCCCTTGAAATTATACTATCCGCCACCAACAACTTCGATGACAAAAATGCCTTTGGCGCAACTGGTTTTGGAAACTCTTACAAGGGACAGCTTTTGTGGTCCGGCGAGTTGATTAACATCGATGCTCAGAGGTTAAATAAAGAATGGGATGATAAAATTGAACAACAATTTTGGATGGAGATTTCGATGCTTTCTAGTCTCGAGCATAGAAATTTGGTTTCATTTGTTGGATTCTGTGATGAAAATGGTGAGAAGATCATCATTAACAAGCATGAGAACTGGGCACGTCTGAACAACCTTCTAAGTGACCCGAGGTTGACATGGGTGCGAAGATTGGAGATATCTGTCGGTGTTGCGCAAGTGTTGAGTTACATTCATTATGACGAGTCACGTGATTTAGCGTTATACATCAAAACATCGAAAGTGAGACGGTTCTATTAAATGATAATTGGGAACCCAAGTTATCTGAATTTAGACTTTCCATGAAGATTGAAGCATCCCAAAGGCATGATTCTTTCTCTGTGGATAAAGTTTGGGATAGGGAGGGGTATACAGACCCGGCAAATATTGAGACAAAGAGTGCACACCACAAGTCAGATATATATTCCTTTGGGGTCGTAATGTTTGAACTACTGTGTGGTAGGAAAGCAGTAATCAACGACGACCAAGATAATAAGTACTTGGCTTCGGTGGCTGTTACCCACTATAGGGAGAAGAAACTCGATGAAATAATTGATTGGGACCTCTGGAATCAAATGGACTCTCAATCATTTAACATTTTCGCAGAAACAGCGTATGACTGCTTGAACGAAGAACGATCGCAGCGCCCAAATATTGATGAGATTGTCACAAGACTTGAGAAAGCGTTGGAACTTAAACTCGAACATCAAAATGAGGTAAGACGGTTTTTCCTCTTCCATCTTTCTATCATAAAAAGTACTACTATCTGTTTCTTTGAGTGCAAATTGGCTAATAAGTATGGTTATACTATGTGAGTTAGTGATAAATTTTATGAATTTATTTTATTTACCACTTTCTAAGACTTTTTGTAAATGTCTTTTTTTTTTGTAATTCAATATATATTCATAGCAGTTATATCATGTAACATAATAGTCACAAGTTTTTCATATAAATTTAAAATAATAATAATTAATTGTAATCTTTTACCGGATTATTATTTGAATTTTCGTATAATTATCATTTTATATTGTATGAATAAAAATAGTTATCGAAGAAGATGACTATTATGAATTATTTATAATTATTTTTTAAATAAAATTACACAAATATATAGTTAAAATCCCGTTA
>BPTQ01000009.1:348513740-348533463 GCA_019973895.1 Chrysanthemum seticuspe
TCGTCCGAGCAAAAAATCAAAGTGCTATTTTGAATTTGGACCAATTCAGTTGCCGAGCTCAGTAACCCGAGCTTGTAACTTGAGTGGGGGCATTATGGTTATGGAATGGCTAAGAACAGCGGGCTACCATGGAGGAATGCGTTCCGTTTACTTGGCCATGCTTCTTGTGTCAAGCGGGGCTAGTCACCTGCCCAGGAAGAGTTCCGCTCACTCGGGCATGGTTGACCTCTTGTTAGCACGACAATAACTTTTTAAAATATGGATATTTTATGACATAGGACACATCTCTCTATATAATTATTCAATTTTTTTATATAATGATCAACTTTGCACTACAACGTGGTGCAACAAAATACAAGTTAACAGTGAATGCAACGTATATTTTGTGTGTACCGAAACATGCCGAAATGTACAAATCCGTCACGAGGTCGTGTGTTTTATAAGAAAGATTAATCGCAACTTTGCAAGAAACATAAACTTTTTTACACAACCAGTCACATTTTTTCAATCGGCCTAACAGGCAGTATACTAGATTAAATGCAGTGCGGAGATTCTCGTAATAATTGTACTCTAAACTCGCGTGTGGTTTTCTCAAGGCATCCTTGAATATTCTAACTCGATAAGTATCTAAACATGACAATTGAAATAATAGTTGTTTGTCACCACCGTTGTATAATTTGTATACAAAGGATATCCTCGCTATGAATAATTTAATGAGACATAAGTATTTTTTTTTCTAATTCATTTTTACATGTTTATCATTTTTTTTACTGGCTTCTACGAGAAAGAAAAAATAAATGACTCATTAAGTTAGTCATAGATTTAATTTAAACGTCATATTCATTCTTGTTATTAAAAACTTTCAGCCATCCTTTTTTGATTTAACCAAATATGGTATGCGCATTTTAATTCATTTTAACATATATATTATTTCTTTATTGGCTTTTGAAACTAAAAATTAAGGTGGTCTCTACCAACATATATTTCACGGTAGAGAAATAAGTAAAAAGTTAAGAGTTTATACAAGTTTTCCGTAGTTCCTAAATCTATCAATTTTTTTAGCTGATAGATAGTGGAATAGCTGAAAAGGTAATACTATTTTTAACACATTTGACCACATGCACTATGTGTATATTAGTAACCACCAACTTCTATCATAAGTTTATCTGGGATAGAATGTTATGAAAAGTCTCAAAAACAAAAATCCCATTTACGAGATTGCTTAAATAGTTACTTTTTTTACTTTACTTCCATTTACTACTTTTTCATATACGTGCACACATGGTTTTAAAAGGCGCGTTAAGGCGGCTTTAAGGCACCGTTTGGTCGTGAGGCGTGACCTCCACGTTACGAAATAAACCAAGGCATCGACTCTCGGCGTGGTGTGAGATCAGGCGGGAAAATGCACGATAAGACGCGTGAAGGCATGAGGCGTGACGAACATTTTTTATTCAACTCCGATAAAATATTTTTGTATAAAAATGAAGAATATTACATTTAAGGATAGTTTCTTAACCTTATTCATCATGTACAACGATTTTTGTAAACTCGATATATTTGAAATATGATATAAATATATAAATATTTTTATATTTTGTGCCGCCTTATGTCACGCTTTAAAAACACAAAAGCTTCGTCTTGACCGATAAAACGTGAGACTTGATCAAACCATGACGCCATGCCTTGCACTATGTATAACCTTGCGTGCACATAAGGTGATGTTTTAAATATGATTTAATTTAATTTCATTTGCTATTAATAATAACCAGAACAAAATTTAACAATTTAATTGTTTCTCATACTCTTTCTTAATTGACTTTTTAAAAATACTTTTTCCTCTTATACTATATGATACCAAAAATTATAATGTTTTTCACCAAAACATGTTTTATAGTAAAAAATAGAAATAGATAAAGAAAAAAGCTAAGAGTTTATATAATTTTTTTTCAAATAAAATATTATCTTATTTAAATTTGCAACATTTTAAATGAAGAAATCCACTTGAAAAAATTATGCTTTTCTAAACACGTGAAACCTACATGTACTACGATATATAAGAGGGGAAGGTATGGCTCGCCGTCGGCCTACGTGGCCGTTCGCCGTGGGCCGCCGCCACACCGGCCCCCTTCGCCGTCGTTCGCCGTGAACCAACTCGCCATTCTGACGACGAGCTCAAATTTCTGACAAAGGACGAGTGTAGCAACGGATATAATTGACAAAATAAAATTATCCGTTTAATAACGGATAGAAATTATTATTATTATTATTATTATTATTATTAAAAAAACTCACCACCCCTATAAATAACATATGGTATATACAATTTTTATCATCTTCATCTCCTCCATCTTCAATCAAAATACTAAACCATTTCAAACTTGCTGAAACATGAGTCACACGAGTGAATCATCTTATTCCGGTGAAAGTGACATTGAAGAGTTAACAGAACTCGAAATGTTTATTCAAGAGTTCGAGGCAGAGCAAACGCTGCAGGAACAAGAAGCCGGTCCTTCAAAACATCTTCGATACGTCCCTCGTGAACGTGAAGTTGCTGAAGCACGTCTACTTGCTGACTATTTTGGAGGCAAGACTTGAAATGGCAAGGATTCCTGATGACCACGCATGTCAGTCGGATGCATTACTACATGAGCTGTTAGGTGACATGGAAAATCTTTATATGTAGTAGTAGTAGTAGTAGTAGTTGTTGTTGTTGTTGATCAAAGTAGTAGTTGTTCTTGTAGCTGTTGTTGTTGATGTTTTTGTTTTTCTTGTAGTATGTATCTGTCAAGTATTTTTATAAATCAAAGCACACGCGTTGGATAATCTAGAGATACAACCCAGCTGCTCAAATTTCAAGTCTTCGTTTCTTTTGACCAGATATTTTATAACGACAGAAGATAGAACTAAAGATATGCCGTTTTAATTTTGAAATAGTTTAGGGTTTTTACGTAATGAAAAGACTATCAATGCATCGGGTTTTAGTTATGTATTAATAGTTGCAATAAGGTGTATTTTCTATATACAGCCTGTTTTGCCGGGGCAGGGAAAGTGATGGCGGAATTTTCCCGCGAACAATTAGCATGCTTTTGACTATGGTCAAATTTTGGGAAAAGTGAAATACACTTTCGGCGAGGACAAGTCCCCGGAGAAAGTTCCTGTTGAATTTTGACTATCCAGTCAAAATTTGTTAAAAATTTAACTTACTTTCGCCGGGGACATGTCCCCGCGGAAAGTATGCGTTGAATTTTCCTTAACAGGTCAGCGAATTCTTGTCCCACTTCGGATTCAATTTTGTCGTTTAGCGACTTTCGCCGGGGACTTTGTGTCCCCGGCGAAAGTCTCCTCGCCCGTCCATCGGATTGTTGTAGTGACATATCTTCACAAATAATGATAAGAAAGAGATAATGCAAGATTTCTTAACGGTTAGTGAAATAAAGATATGTTACATGAAACATCAAATTGAAGTTTCAAAGCAACTAATTTAGGTGTTTATAACGTGAAATATAAAGGCAACGGCTTTGATAAAAGTAACCTAACATAAATGGATTAGCGTTTACTTATCTGAAATCGTTTATATAGAAATCTATATGTTATTGTATATGTTTGGTGTTCAGGTCACGAATGAAAATTTCTTGTTATATTGTGATACTTGTTTAGGTTTATTTAAAAACTTGTTCGGCCGAGTACAGATCACTAAGCATTTTTTGAATGCTCACTGTGAAAATTGCGAATGTACGATAGGTTTCCATGTAACTAGGCAACATTGTGGACAATGTTGACAAGATGGGCATTATGTTAAAATCACATATCTCTTGTGTATGCTTTAGATAGTTCTTCGCCTTCTAACCTTCATGTGAATATCACCGCACATCGTCCATCACTACTGTATTTAGCACTAAACCCATTTATACTCTCATCACTCTCATCTATTTTACTTCACCGTAGTCACTGACAAAATGGAAAATGTTAAGTCTACTAGCTCGTAGCTCAAACAGCCGGCCGATGAAAGCCACCACGAGCTAACCACTTGCCGTATCACTCTCAAAGCGTACATGGATCGCTAGTTCCATCATCACAACCTTTTTAGCAAATTAAAACAAGTAAAAATATTGTATAAATAAAGAAAATATATTCCAAATGATAACTCGTTATAAACATACAACTATGATTAACATATGTTCATTTCTTAGATGGTTTTTATATGTGTATGTATTATCCAACGTGACATATACTTTATCAATATACTGGTATTTTAGACTTACGTTTAATAATGTAAAAAACGTATGACATTATTTGCTTCATTTGTTTTTACTTTCTAATTTTGGACTAATTATTTTTAAATCATGTTGCTTAATTTTATCACATTACAAAACTGGGGGACCTCTGATAAAAAAAATAAAGAAAGATAACCAAGAAAAGTAAAAAAATCAAGAATTCATATTAATTATCCCGAGTATGTTCTCGTCATGCTGTGTATGGTTAGCTTGCAAACGTATCAAGCATGAAGAGAATCATAATCATGATAATGTGATACTAATCTAGTCACAAGAAACTTACATACACTATCGTATATTACTAACCAACAACTTCTTTCTTCAACCTACGTGGGATATAATGTTTGGATAAAAGAATTTTGTGTTTGAATATAATTTATATTGGATAGAAGAGTTTTTAAGAGTTGGTGAACAGAAGTTTGAACTCCAAATTATGTTATTGCTCTAACAATGTGAGACTGCAAATAGTTATGCTTTGTATTTAAAGAACCTGCAATTTTTTTAACAAATATCATTTACATATCTAAATCATTTATGTAGAAATCTATATATTATGGTTTTGGGGTCATACACATCGGAATATTTATTTCTAGGCTGGTTAGAAACGTATCATTTTTGGAATGCTCAATATGTGAATTATGAATACGCATATTGAAAATCATTCAAATAGAAATTGGTATACGGCTTAATGAATTATGTGTTCAGCTATTGAGGTAATGTATTCCTATTTTATGGTACTTGTATTGGCCCTTGGTTAAAATCTCAGTATGTTAAGAGAGTCCTTACGTCGAAATGTTAAGTTTGCCATTTTTTTCTCCTTGATGTTCTTGCACTCATGATTTGGGGTTCTCACTAAACAGAATCAAGATATACACAAATTAATTCATGTTTTCATATATGTTATTTAGTCGGCTTCCTAAATATGTTCTCCTTGATAACCTATGTGAAATCTAGATTAAAATGATCTCCATCAAAACATGTTTTACACTACACAAACTAAAAAAAAAAAAAAAATTATGAGTTCATATGAGTATTCAGATATTCCAGAATCTTGTCGGATTTTTTCAACCAGGACAGATAGCAGTATGAATACATAATATTAAATTATTCTCAACACAAGGATAGAGTGTTAGGATAAAGTTACAAAATATTTTCATTAAAAAATAATAAGAAAGAGATAATGCAGAGTTCTTAAAACTCGGTGAAAGAAAATTTGTTACATAATAGTAGCATTGCCAACACACTTGGCACACATACAATAGGGTATATTAGCAATCAACAGCTACCATATTCAACCTATGTGGGATAGAATAATAGGATAAAATGTTAAAAAAGACAAATAATAATAATAATAATAATAATAATAATAATAATAATAATAATAATAATAATAATAATAAAGTTATTAACATATTGGGTGAAAGAAAGAAATGCTACCAGGAACACCAAATAATATATATAGTTGCAATAAAAATACACCAAAACTATATATCAAGCAACAATTTTACATACATTAATCAATCTCCGATAATATAAAAAGAGAAAGACGACTATAAATTATCAGTTAGATGAATTTTCCCACGCTATGTGCAATTAGCATGAGAAGATCACCTACTTGAGGACATAATACTAGTCTAATAACAAGTAACTCACATACACTATGGTATATATCTAACCAACAACTTCATTGTTCTACCTATGTGGGTTAGAATGTTTAGATAGAAAATTGGCATAGTTCTCTATATTATATATCTCGCAGAAGAATTTTATGTACATGCAAAGAAAGAAATAAAGCGAGACTTACAGCATGAAACATGAAGCTAACATTTTTGATAACATTAAATCCTGTGTTGTTATTAATATTAATAATGAAAGATCGCAATATGCTTTGTATTTAAAGAACATGTGACTTATTCCAAGCTTTTAGTTGACTAAAAGCGCATATGTAGAATATATAGAGAGAATTGCATATATATCCATCCAAAGACTAATAATTGCATATATATCCGATCGAAACTCATAATTGCATATATATCCTTCCAAATCTTTAAATTTATCAAATATATCCAAATGATTATTTTACATATATTTAAGAGCAAAAAATAACTAATGATTCTAGTTCATAATAAAATAACAATTATACCCTTATTATTATCATAAACTTAAAATACAGATTGCTGATTAGTTTTTTGCAGGAAACGAAAAAAGAAAAAAAACAAATAATCATCGTCTTTATACTTGTCATCGTTTACAAGTACAACATTGTTGGTCTTTTAAAGGTCTTTTCCTCTATTTAAATAACCATATCCAAGCTTTTTGTATTTAATATATCTAGTTTGTGTTTTTGTAACGACGAAAATGGGGGCGAAAGGGGTTTGGATAAAAGTTTCAGGTATTCGGAGGATTTTTGTGGAAAATATGAGTTGGGTAAAGAAGTTGGGAGAGGTCATTTTTTGTCATACTTGTTAGGCTAAATGTAAAAAATGTGCTTTGAAGAATCAAACTGTTGTTGTTTAGATCATTTCTAAAGCTAAGGTTAGATCATTTCTAAAGCTAAAGCTAAAATGGTGTTGGTTAGATCATTTCTAAAGCTAAGGTGGTTGTTTAGAATCAAACTGATATATTGATATATCGATTGAAGATGAATGTAGAGAGGTTTAGTTGTTGAAGGGGTTTCTTTGTTTGTTCAGAATGTGTATAAAGTTATGGAGTATGTGTTATTTAGTTGAATAATTTGTTAAGAATAAGGGTATAATTGTCATTTTATATATGAATTATAATTATCAAATATTTTTTGCTCTTAAATATATGTAAAATAATAATTTGGATATATTTGACAATTTTAAAGCTTTGAAAGGATATATATGCAATTATGAGTTTTGGTCAGATATATATGCAATTATTAGTCTTTGGAAGGATATATATGCAATTCTCCCATAAATATATTATGTTTTTGGGTCATAATCGTTAGAATGTTTAAGTACTATGATACTTGCTTTGGCCCTATGTTATTTAGAAAACTTATTGTGCCTATCACTAAGCACATTTTGAATGCTCAATTTGTGAATTATGAATGCATATATTCACATTTGCAAGTAGCGAGGCAAAGTTTACGACAACAATGCTTGTATTGTATGGTGAGACGGAGAACTTATGCTCTAAAAATAAGCAGCTTAGGCACTCCTTTACCGGTACCATATACACAAATCGGTGTACGCCTTAATGAATTATGTGCTCGGCTAGTTAGGCAAAGTATTTATATATTATGATACTTTGTTTTGGCCCTAGGTTGGAATCTTAATTTGTTAAAAACAGTGCTTATGTTGAAATGTTATAAGTTTATTTATTTTCTTGATGTTCTTGCACTCATGATCTAGGGTTGTCACAATACAGAATTAGCTTCACACAAATTAGTTCATGGTTTCATACATGTTATTTCCTATTTGGCTTCCAAAATATGTTCTCTTTTACTAACCTATGTGAAATTTAGATTTAAATGGTCTCAATCAAAACATGTTTTACAGTACATAAAAAAAAAAAAAAAAAAAAAAAAAAAAAAAAAAAAAAAAAAAACTTTAAGAGTTCATATGAGTATTCAGATATCCCACATTATTTCGAATTTAATTTCAATCCGAAATAATGTGGAATATCAAAAAACATAATACCATTCTTAACACATTTGTTCCACATACACTATGGTATATTCGTAACCGGGAACTTCTATATTGAGCCTATGTGGGATAGAATGTTATGGTAAAAGGTTAGAAAAGGCCTCCATAAAAAGATTGGCAAGAACGAGATGACGCAAGAGTTACTAACAATTGGTGGAAGAGCGATTTTTTACTCGAAACTCCGAATTGAATTTTCGATGCAAACTAGTTTACGTGTTTAGAGCAAGAATCATATACAGCTTGGACGATAATATGAAAGGTTGCAATTGTTTAAGCATTTTATTACAAGAACCTGTGATTTTTTCTAAGAAGCAGGTGCTAACATTTACTTATCTGAAATCGTTTACGTAGAAGAAATCTATATATTGTTCAATTGTTGAATCAAATTCTTTTTTGTCTCATGAACGTTAAAGTATTTTTGCATTTTGATCATTTCTTTGGCCCTAGGTTGTTTTGAAAACTTAGTATGATAATCGCTATTCATTTTTTGAATACTTAATGTGTAAATTATGGTTGTACATATTAGCTTAAATTGGGTGAATGACAACCACAGTACAATGTTATATTTTTTTTTAACGGCATATATTATTAACAAAAACTAGCAAGGAGCTAGAAAATTACAAAGGAGAATTTAACCAATTATTCCAATTAATACATTTTTTTCCTCTAGAAGTAAGCCAACAGAAAGAAACAAGACGAATGTTGTCAAAAATGTCACATTTCCTCATAGATTGAGAGCAAAATGTAACAGAATTCCAAAAGCGCCATAAGACCCAACAAGTAGCAGCGAAGATAACATAAGCACGATCCTTGAAATCCTTAGAGGCATGCCACGGAGTAATCCAAGAATCCCAGTCACCATAAGAGAAGAAAACATGGATCTTTGAGTCACTCCAAATGCGAATAAGTCTCCATACGTTTGAAGCCCTAACACACGAGAAGAAAACATGATTCAAATACTCCACCTGCTCGTTACAAATCGGGCACATGATAGATTGAATGTCTAGACCCCGATAAGACAGGTTGAAACGATGAGGTAGTCTATCTAAGGATAAACGCCACATAAAAATATTAACCTTCCTTGGAATTAATTTACACCACCTGGTAGATGATGCCATGGAAGGGAGCAAGTGGTCGTTAATGTGATGACGAATGCTGCTAACTGAGAAGTTTCGATCGTTTAAAAGATACCAGAAAGAAGTGTCACTATTTTGTCTAACATCCACCGAACCAATGACTTCCAACATGTGAACAAAATCAGAAAATGACCTACCAGAGAGGATAGGTCTAATCCAATTCCAAGACCACGATCCATTTGAGATGTGATCTTGAATGAGACAATCCTTTGAGTTCTCCAAGTGATACAACCTGTTGAAACGATCACGAAGAGGCAAATCGCCGGCCCAAGTATCAATCCAGAATCGAATATGAGAACCACCTCCCACCTTAAATTTGATAGAACTAAAAGGGACAACACCGCTCGAATAGAGATGATTTATAGTGCCAACGATCTTGGCCCATAAACTGTTAGATTGTTAGCCAGTAGGGACAATTCCTGCCTCAGCCCCATGAATAGATTTTATCACCTTTACCCATAACGCAGCTGGGTTCTTCAACAATTCCCACCTCCATTTATATAAGAGAGAAACATTAAAGGCTTTAAGACTTCCAACTCCAAGACCTCCTTTATCGAAAGAGGCTAAAATATTTGACCACTTAACCCAAGCAAGATTCTTATTATCCTCGAGGGAACCCCAAAAAAACGAAGCATGTAAGCTTTCAAGGACCTTAATGACCGTTTGAGGAGCTTTGAAAACGGACATGTAATAAATCCCGAGGCTGCCTAAGACATATTTGATGAGGGTAAGACGCCACCAATAGATAAAAGATTAGCTTTCCAACCCGAAAGCTTAAACTTAAAGCGATCAATAAGAATTTTCCAATTCGCTATTCGATTCATATTGGAACCTACAGGCAACCCAAGATATGTAAAAGGAAGAGAACCAGATAAACAACCTGAGTTGGCTGCCATGTTAACGACCTCCTCTGAAGAGACAACCACCCAAATAAGTTGGATTTATTAATGTTGATCTTGAGACCAGAAGCCATATAAAAGACATGGAGCACACGAATGATATTTTCCATATCTCTATGATCCCATTCTGAAACAATAATAACGTCATCAGCATAGAATAAATGGGACAATAGAAATTTAGAAGAACCGAGCTTCACACCATGAAATAAATTTGCAGCCATAGCATAATAATGATAAACAGGAAAGAAGACAAGGGGTCTCCATGTCTCAAGCCTCTCTTTAACGAAAACTCCTTAGTGGGGCTCCCATTTATGAGAATGGAAGACCTAGCTGAATATAGACAAGTTTTAATCCAATTACGCCATTTAACTCCAAAACCCAACATGCACATGACGTGGCGCAAGTATCTCCAACTAACCGAACCAAAAGCCTTTTCAAAATCGACTTTGAATAACAAAAGTTTCTTGTTCCGCTTCTTATACCAATCAATAATTTCGTTGAGATAACAGGACCATCAAGAATTTGAAGACCTGTGATAAAAGCCGATTGCTCTTGGCTAACAATGGAATCAATAACCTTGGATAGATGCTTAGCAAGAATCTTAGCGATGATCTTATATTGGATACCAAATAAAGATATAGGTCTGTAGTCCTTAATATATAACGGATTATGCTTGCTTACAATGGAATCAAAGTTTGCTTATACTCTCAAATGCTTGCTTCCCTAACTTAAATAAGTTCATTACTTTTTTTCTAGTCATCAAGTATCTCCCCTCTGAAGACTGGCTCGAAGGATATGCCAAACTTGCATAAACTTGTGGTCAAGGCTTAGAGCACAATGAATGAGGTGCCATTGGTGAGCCATTAGTGTGCCAACCTTACTGGCCAACATGCCAAACTTGTGCCAAATGCACCTTTTTGTGTTTTGAGCCACTCCACTAGCTCCAGCCAAATGAAACTTTTGTGTGTGTGTGTTTTCTATTGTGAGTGAGTCGTATATTTGGTGGGGTATTTTGCGGGACCTACAGGTGATGTTGGTGGTGTGATATGAGGGAGTGTGGTTTGAGTTATTGGTGTGTTATTGGAAGGTGTATGATGTGACACTGAGGTGGCATACCAGTAACGTGTTATTAGGTCCTCGCATACCTTGTGCTCTTATATATATCATTGGTCGGAGAATAGCTTAATTGGTATTGAATGCGAAGACTTCTAAAATCTTTAGTTTTTTCTGAAATTCTCATAATAATTGTACTTTTAACTCCCGTGTATGTCATAAAAGTATAGAAATCCTTGAATACTGAAAGTCGATAAGCCTAAGCATGGGAATTGTAATAGTGGTTGTTGATCGTGACTATCGTTGTTATATTGGTGTAAGATCACATTAGGACAAAAATGTATATATGACTTGATGATAATAAGATATTCGCCTCGTTATGAACTTTCATATATAGGGTGTGTTTGGCGTGAGGCGTTTGAGGGGCTTATGGGGCTTGGGCTTCTAAAATAAGCCGGCTTATAAAATAAGTCTCGTTAGTCATGCGGGCTTATGAAATCGTAAGCCTCTAAAAGGGGCTTAAAACTTTAGCCCCATAAAAAGGGCTAAAAACTTTAGCCCGAGGCTTATGAACCACAAATTACATATTTACCCACAAAAATATCTAACATATACCATAAAACTCATTTAATTATATCATTTTTAGTAATTTTGAAATAATAAGCCCCAGCCCTAGCCTTTTTGCCAAACAAATCTACAGAAATACAAATTTTAATTTCGGATTATAGTAAAAGCCCTAGCCCAAGCCCAAGCCCCAGCCCCAGCCCCAGCCCCAGCCCCAGCCCCAGCTCCAGCCCCAGCCCATTGCGCCAAACATACCCATAGATGGTATTCCTATGTGTATGAATTAACCCAACGAGACATATATTGCTTGTTGAGTTATACTGTATTAGATTTACTAGTTATAGTTTTTTTCTAATTTTTTGAATAATTTATTTTTATTTATTAAAAAACAAATATTTTTTTTGGTTTTTTTTATAGTTTTTTATTTTGTATTATTAGATGAAGAGTATTCTTGAATAATGTATTTTTATATATTAAAAAACCAAAATTATACTTAGCTATATGCATCTCTAAAGTATAAATCACATGCTTTTACGATGATTATTGTAAAAATACAATCATGTTGAGGGGGTCGTGAGCAAGAAATGCAATCATACGTAAAAACCAACTTTACAGTATCCATGAGCCGTTCTTGAATCAAGGTTATACCATGAACCGCTAAGAATATATCATGAACCTGAATCATGCCAGTTTAGTAATATAAGTATTAACTTTTTTATATGATAGAGGGACTTGGAACTAATGGTATAACTACACTCTAGAATGGTATTGTCAAACAATAATATGGTCAAGTTTTTGCCCTCTCTGATTAAGAGGTAAAAGTGTCCTGACAACACTAAGAGCTCATACGCCACACGAAATAATTTACCAATTATTAAGACAAAGGCTGAGCTCATATGCCACACATCTTGCTGTTTTAGCGCAGCCACAGGATGTGGTTGTGTAACACCAATCATACCACTTCAAAAACTGCAAGATGAGGGGCAAAAATGATTAAAAAAAATCCGAAGCAATACATTCAAAAGTTATAACAAACCAAAATAAGCTCACCCGAGGAATTTGTGTAGTCTTACCACACCCTGTTTCACCAATATGATAACACTTAAAATCTCATATATGGTTTCCATAATCTTCTGCTCTATCATGACCATAAAAGCAGGACGGCTGCACAAATCTCAAGATTCTTCATCTTGTTTGTGGGAGTTTCTTTGTATAGTAGGTTTTTCTTTGCTCTTTGACTTTGAAAACCCTTTCAATATAAAAGAAATGCTAAGTATTAACCCATTGAGACTTTGGGTAAAAAAGATATAACAATTCAGATTTCTAAATCTGAGAATTATTAGGGAATACATATTTGTCTTTAAATTTCATCTTTTTTTTTTTTTTTTTTTTTTTGATTACTGATGATCAACATGTTGCTATCATCTCCGTTTAAGCTAAAAATGATAAGTTGTGTTAACTCAATTAGAATTTGAAAGAATAAATGTGTAATCAGATTATAGATTCCTAGAGATGTATTACATTTGTTGACTAACACAAAGTATAAACACATGTTACTATTTTACCTCAATATATGTGATTCATTGACTACACCATCCATGAACCCCAATGTTTCCTGCTAAGTCATATCAGATAATTAATAATCAAGAGATATGTTGACAAACCATAGTAAAACTCAAAAAGTAAGGATTACACAAACATCCCATATTATTCCATTCCCTGAAAATTACTACTCCGTAATAACTTATTTAAAATATTTCAGATTTGTTAGAGAAACGTTACTTCAAAAAAGGGATGTGATAACGATTTAAGTGATGAGTTTCATTCAATGTTTTCAAGTGTAACAATGAAATTATACATTTAATCCACCCAACCACCCCAATTTGTGTATGGTAAAACTATAAACTGTTTTAAACCCACATTTTTTAGTAAGAAAGTACTGATAATGAAGACAAATTATCATTTAACATCAATGCTAGCTACACTTTTCTAATAAATAAACTTCACAAGACTATCCAAAGTAAACCCACATTTTTTAGTGTCTCATGTAAGCAAGTTTTTAAAAACCAATTAAATTCCTCATTTAAGACGTTGTACATAGCAAATAAGCATTTTTTGTTGGATCATGAACATTTATTGAATGTTTGCCCATGAATTCACATGTGCTTGTGTAGCTAAATCGGCATACCTAATCAGAGAATATAAATGACTCAATCTTACCACAAAGTAGTTGCAAGCAAAGTCCATAACATTATTATACTCGGAAAGGCGCACACGACATATATAATTTGCACCCAATATGAAAATACAACACAGTACCTACATCTGTATGCAAGTTCTATCATCTCTAAACAGGCTTCTATAACTAACAACAGACAAACATATATGCTAAAATAACACTACTAACCTGAACTCATGGGTTATTAAAGTGATCCATGGCACCAGGCAACACTCTTTGATGGGCTGCACTTGCAAGGCTGGACCTAAATTTGTTGCCAATTGCCCAATTGCATTAATAGCAGCCCATGTCGCACGTGTGTGAGGTCTTGGAATCAATTCAAAACCATGGACGCCACTTGTTCCAAATTTTTAATCATCACCTATGCCATCAAATCATGCATAAAACACAGTGCAATCATTATTAATTTCTAACATAAGTACATAGAACAATATGCAGCTAAATTGTTTTAGCTAATCAAACTCGACTAAAACTACAATAATATTTTGTACATTTGAGTAGCCCTCGGCTATTTGTGCAAGAGCTATAAGTATAGCTGGATGCTTCTGCCACTCAAGATCAACCAAATAACTGGCAACTACTCAGATGGAACAGGAACAATAGTATTCTCACCTAACGCAATAGCCAACCTATCCAACCATTTCTGCGCCACACTATAATTACACGACTCCCTGCATCTTCATCCTCATTCTCGGAGGTATGCCACGCCATTTCGTCTTCAATATCCAACAACATCTTCATCAAAATCCCAAACAACCTACTAATAAACTGCAGCAACTTCCTCATCATCCGAGGCTCCAGTTCCTTACCTGCTCCAACATATTCACAAACTCAATCACCAAATGCCTAGTCCCCTCTAACTATTACTAATTATGAGGAATTTTCAAATGCTTACTCTTATTTTGATGCTTACCAAGGGACAAATCTCCACCATCTATTTAGTTTGATCTAATGGTTGGGATTAAACCTAAGATTTAATATGTTTAAACCTAAGTCCATGTTTTTTTCTTGTCTTTTTGTTTTTTTGTTTTGTTTTGTTTTTTTTTTCTTTCTTTCTTTCTTTCTTTCTTCTTTTGTTTGTTTGTTTTTTTTTTCTTTTTTTTTTTGTTTTTTTTAATTATTCACGTTTTTTTGTTATAACCAGTTTTTTTTTATTATTATTTTTTTTAATAAACGTTTTTTGTTAATATTCACGTTAAATTTTTTCAAAATTCACATTTTTTAATATTCACGTTTTCTTTTGTTTGTTTGTTTTTTTTTAATTCACGTTATTTACGTTTTTTTTAATTCGCCTTTTTTTTTCTTCCCTTTCATACGTTTTCGTCCGTTTCAATACGTTTTCATCTATTTTCGTCCGTTTTCATACGTTTTCGCCCGATTTCATACGTTTTTGTCCGTTTTCATACGTTTTCGCCCGTTTTCTTACGTTTTCTTCCATTATTCATACGTTTTCGTCCGTTTTCATACGTTTTTTTACATTTTCATACATATTCGTCCATTTTCATACGTTTTCGTCCGGTATTAAATGTTTTCTGCCGTTTTTAAACGTTTTCATACGTTTCTGAATATCACAAGTTATATTCTGAATAGTACAAGTGATATTCTGAATAGCATAAGTGATATTCTGAATATCACAAATGATACTGTGAATATCGCAAGTGATGTTATGTGATATTCTGAATATCACAAGTGATGTTATGTGATATTCTGAATACCGCAAGTGATTTTTTGAATATAACTAGTGATTTTCAACTAATGTTTTGTAACATGAAAATCATACGTGATATTCAAAATATCACACAGTGATATCAAGAAAATCACAAGTGATATTGATAATATCGCAAAGTGATATTCATACTATCGCAAAGTGATATTCAGAATATCGCAAACTCATATTCAGAATATCGCAAAATGATATTCATAATATCACAGAGTGATATTCAAAATATCACAGAGTGATATTCACAAAATCACAAGTGATATTCAGAATATCACAACGTGATATTCAGAATATCACAACGTGATATTCAGAATATCACAAAGTGATATTAACAAAATATCACTTGTGTTTTTCAGAATACCACAAAGATAATCACAAGTGATATTCTGAATATCGTAGAAATCACTTGTGATAGTCAGAAACGTATGAAAACGAACGAAAACTTAAGAAAATGGATGAAAACGTAAGAATACTGACGAATTCGTGTGAAAACAGGCGAAAACGTATGAAAGAGTAAAAACACGTATGAAAAATGGACGAAAATGAAATAAAGATGATGAAAACAGGCGAAAACGTAAGAAAACGGAAAAGAACGTATGAAAACAGATGAAAACGTATGAAATCGAAGAAAAAAACACGAATAAAAAAAAGCGAAAAAAAAAACGCGAATTAAAAAAAAAAAAAAAAAAAAAAAAAAAAAAAAAAAAAAACGTTGATTTAGAAAAAACGTGAATAAGAAAAAAAAAACAAAAAAAAGTGAATAAAAAAGAAAGACAAAAAGACAAGAAAAAAAACATGGACTTAGGTTTATCTACTAAATCTTAAGTTAATCCCCACCATTAGATCAAACTAGATGGATGATGGGGATTTGTCCCTTGGTAACCATGAATTTATGGGTAAGCAAAATAAAGTGCCTCTACTAATTATAATTAATTTTGGTGTATAATTATGTTTGATGTAAGTAATGGTGTAATCGGATCGTGTTGAATTGTGTTTTGAGTTTTTTTTTAAAAAGTGACCCGCAACCCTACCCGATTAAAAATCATGTTATCAGAGTTTGCTTGACATGATCCCGAACGGAGTTTTCAGAGCTAAACTCGAGGTCGGGAATATTGTTTCGAAAATGAGAGAAGGAAGGTTGAGGTGGTTCGGACATGTCAGGAGGAGGCCACAGTCAGCGCCAGTTAGAATGGTCGAAGCACTTGAGGTAGAGGGCGTGAGAAGGAGAGGCAGACCCAATATCAGGTGGGAGGATAGACTTAAGCTTGACATGACGGAGCTTAATTTGACCGATGACATGATCTCAGATAGGAAGGGGTGGAGAGATAGAATTAGGATTTGCGAGTAGTGGTGCTAGGTGCTTGACTGTTTTGCGGGTAGTGGTGCTAGGTGCTTGGCTTTTAGGTGTCCCCTTTTGCCTCCTTGCGTGTTTTGTTTTGTGGACTTTCTTTTGCTTTGTCGTAGTCTTAGGCCCCGTGCTTCTTTGCTTTGCTATGTGTTGCCCCCTTTTGTTGGTCTGTTTGGTGTGCCTGGACTTTTGGTTTCTTATATGTCGCGCTTTGCTATTGGCTTTTTTCGGTGTGCTGGTGCGTGGTTCTTTTTCCTGTTTGCCCTGTCTGCTTGTTTGCTTGCTTTCTTGTCATCGCTTTTGCCTTTTGTTTTGGTCGTATGCTTTATCTATCCTTTCGCATTAGCACACATGCACATGCACTTGCCGGATCTGTCTACATTTTACCTCCCCCATACCCTGCCTTGGCGGGATTGGGTTTGTTGTTGTTGTTGTTGTAGAGTTTGGGTAGGATCCCTTGCTGCAGCATAACGGTACGAACCAAACACGCCTCTTGACAGTAAGATCCAACAGCTAGAGAGCAACAATTGCTCATATATAAAAACTCGCATGGAACGATTATTACTTCCGTAATACAGTAGTATATGTTAGTGCAAATATTACGATATTTAATCTATACAGTCTCGTTTGTTTTGATTGATGACAAACATGTAACTTGTAATACATAACGTAAAATGTACAAGTTACTTGTAATTACATTTGTCTCAACATACATTCAACACCTCTCGATGTCTCAAGTCCTCGTATGTTACAACACAGGTTCGTACATGTTTGTTATGTGGCATTATGATCAAACCCATTAACAAATCATATAGAATGTTTAAAATACGTTTATAGTCACTAAGTATTTTAATAGATTAACCATTCTATTTAGAACCTCATTTTACATTTTGCATTCACAAGTATTTCAAAAGGTAACTAGATATTTTATTAACTAGTTACATAATACATTTTACAAGTTTACTTTGATAAACATTTTAATCTAAAAATGGAAATACATGTTACATCATGGCATGCATCATCTTTGAAATCCTTGGAAGATCACTTGAATATTTTGGTTAGATTGACACTCAATATATCAAATGTGATCTTAGTAAGATTTGGTAATATCTTGGAAAGATTTGAAGAAAGATTTTTTAGAATTTCTGTCAGGCACCCACGGCACCAAATGGCATAAAGGACGGAACCCTTTAAAGGGCTCCTTGGTCCGTGGACGCTCCTGTCCACTTTTGGCTATAAATAGAAGCCCATTGTTTTCCCATTTCTTCACCACTTCAAAGCACATCTTCTCCACCTTCTTGCATACATTTAGATCAATCATTAACAATGTAGTAACACACATTAAACACCCTAATGATCATGATCATAATGCTTCTAACATTCATCTTTGTTGTAAGCATACTCTTTGATCAACCAAGGAAATCTTGGAGATCTAGCCATCCCCACTCACCACAAGTTGAAGATCTATCACAAGAAGTTTAGGGAACTTGTGATCTTCATCATGAAGGCTTCCTATCAATGGAAGTTCATTTAGAAGTAGTTATTCATATCCATTAGACATTTGTGTCATGGATCATTAGTGTAAACATCATTGCATCATAACAACACTTTCACCAAACTAGATTAGATGGTTTATGTGTTTGTGCCATAAAACACAAGGTTTATTATGTTGGGCCATAAAACATATTGGGAGTGGTTGTACCCTTGTAAAAGAACTCGACATCTAGCTTAGTGTCGGAAATATTGTATAGGCGACGTTAGGTTGGTTCTACCTCGAACTAGAACTCGGTATTTAGCTTTGTACCGGAAAAAGTGTAAGCGACGATTGTAAGGTTTTCTCCGCCGAGAAGGGAGCTTGTTGATTTAGTGAAGTAACTCTCGAGTTGGGTACTCGGGGAGTGGAGTAGGGCGGAAAGGAGATCCGTGACCGAACCACTATAAATCCTCGTGTTCGGTTTGCACTTTCCTTTCTTTATCTCTTTACTTTTATACTTGCACTATACTATTGTTTGTGATGTGGTTTGATGTTCATGATTGTGTGACAACTTGGTTTACCATGCTTTATATTAGTCACAAACAATAATTGGTACTTTCATATTATAACAAGCTTAATAAGCGATTTGATACTAAAGATCTAAAGTTTTTAAACGGTAACGTATTCACCCCCCCTCTACGTTTCCACAATTGGTATCAGAGCCACGTAGCTCGTATTTTCAAAACAAATGGTTTTTAAAATAGAGTACGATCCATGTATCAAATTACCATTGAAGCGAAAAATAATATGAAAAATGCTTTGCTTGTTATACTTAGAAATTTTGTTGTTAAATGTAACTTTGTATACAAGCTTGAAGGTTTTCTTGAAAAATAAAATAAAAGTTTGTTGATAGAACTAGTAAATATTGTATTATGTGCTTATAGAAAATTTACGAAGAAATATGATTTAAAGGAGTGTTTGGGATAACTATAAATCTAGTTGAAAAATCACCCCCGTAAATGTTTAAGATAAGTTACATAAGTAGATATGTTGTTAAATATGTGTATTATATGTTTACTATGAAATCTAGTAAGTCGCACATCTTATAAAGGGCGGATCCCTTTATTTGGTTCCGTGGAATCCGTCTGTACAGTATGCAGTTTTTTGGGCAACTTCAAAAAATCATAACTAATTAACCGTAAGTCCGTACGAGTCGAGCCACCTATCATTTTAAAGGGAATTGAGTCTACTTTCACTTAAAAATACTTTCATGGCCTGAGTCTAATTTTAAATAAGTAAAATAGACCAAATACTACAGTATGTCTAAAATATTAAGTTTCGCTTT
>BPTQ01000009.1:348540935-348585737 GCA_019973895.1 Chrysanthemum seticuspe
AAATTTCCCAAGGCAGGAAATACGGTAAACCACGGCACCCACGGACTGTCTTTAAGATTTTTTAGAAAGAAGTTTAGAAAGGTTCTATAATGGTTTAGAATGATTCTAGTGTAAACTATATAACTCACAGTTAGATTGGTTTTATAAGTTCACTAGAAGGTTCCTAAAGTTTCTACTACGTACGGTACTACATTGTACATAAAGGTAAAAATCTAATTTTACAAATAGTTTCATTTGAACATTTTACATAATACATTGATCAATTATTTTATAGATCAATGGAAAACTTTATGAACACTTACGTTTTACATTTTACTCCAAGATTTATCTTACCAATTGGATAATTTTATGAATCACTGAGATTTGCATAAAATTTGTAAGATATACTAAACAATTACCCAAACTAGTATTACGGTGTATTGTTTGTACATGCTTGGACACAACATTGTATGCTCCTGAACTCTGTAGCTCTCCACAACTTACATACAACTCTGTTTACATTAATGTTCATTGAACATGTAAAATGCAATACATAATGTTCAATGTACAAACAGTAGTTAGTTTTGTTTGCTCTGACATATCTAATTTATAGCATTATAAACGTGATTGTTAGAGGGGGAAAAACTACTACTGTTTATATACATTTGCATTATCTTTCATTTTACATTTTCCAATGAACATAGGAATGATGGAAATGTAATGGAAGAGGCAAATGTGAGAAGAGGGGGAAAACAGCTTTGTTTTTCCCGCACAGGAACCTCAAATTGAAATAAAGAGGGATTTTTCCGCTCGAACGTAGTAGGGATCACTTCAATTTGGCAGGTGAAGTTAGGCAGGGAACAAACCATCGCCTAGGTACCTAGTTTATTTCTCCGAATTGGATGTAGTTCCAATCAAAATACGTTGTTTTTAATACTCTTTATATACTTTTTCTTTTTACGTATCGTTACAATCGGATAAAAGAGGTGAAAAATAGCTTCGTGTTTACGCACAACTTTTCACTCTTACTACGATTTACGCACGTACGAGGGGGAACTGCCAACGAGGGGGAACAAACTCCGCAGTCCCATATTAATTTTTGGATGTTTTGTTTATAATCACGTTTTGATATAAGCAGTAATCTGCTCATTCACTATATGTTGTTTCACATATATTCTACGTAAGTCATTTAAGAACTGCCTTCGAGGGGAACGAGATCCCGCAGTTCTACTTGGAAGTTTTATTTATAATCATATTATCTTCGAAACAGAAATCTGTTTATACAGTATATGTTGGTTCACATATCTGCTACGTTATACTCACGAATTTCCTGTAAGGAGGAACAAGATTCCACAGTTCTTCGTGGATTTTATTCTTTTTATTAACTACGTTTGAAGTAGGAATCTACTCATTTAATATATGTTAGCTCACATATACTACTACTTGGATGTTACTTTTTGTAATCACGTTATATAAAGTAGAAAAAGTGTTTCTTTTTATTCTACATATATACACTATTTACTATATTAGTTTCTAGAGTACTTCACATCAGAGGATTAATGTTAGTATTCTTTTCACTCTTATATTATACTATTTATGGATGTATTATCAAGGATCCTTCTTCTATACTTCAGAGGGTGGCCCACACTGTGATCACCACGATCACAACCACAGCCAAATGAACATCCTTAGTACACCACTACCATCTACTGAGCTCTAAATGTTTTCATTCCAAAGCGATTAGGTACCACCACTACTAATCACTTTCACCACTACCTTCCACCACCACTAATCCATCCTTCGAAAATTCCTCAATCTTTGAGCATACATATCGTTTATATTTTTATATCTAAGTACGTTAGGAAAGCAGTACAGTTCACTGGTTTCGATTCTTTTTTTTTACTTACCTGTAACGTAAAGTTACTACGTATTCCTAATACTAAACTTACTAAATAACTACGATTGTTAGCTAACAAAACTCGTTCAAGAGTATACGAAGTTGGTTTCTCATTAGTTATTACACAAGATAGATTCTTATAATATTACTTCTATGGTTTTCTATATTTTCACTACTTCTATTTAAGCAAGTAACTAACTGTGCTTAATATTTTTACTGGATAAGATCCACTGTTACCCTTTCCATCATAATCGTACCAAAACTGGCTGTACATACTAATAGTGAAACTTTTCTTCACTTCTGTTATACCTTTTATGATTATTGCTCATGGATATACTCCTACTCTTACTGTAGTATACTCACTCTCAACCTACCTGGTTGCACAACCTCTACCGACAAAACTAATTATATAGCAAACGTGACTGTTCCTGTACGTACTATTCGCTCTTTTCCTATTCTAGGATACTACCACAAGATCTATCACTTCAACATTCCACGATCAAATTCCTTTTAGGATATACACCTCTTCTTCTGCAAAACATTTTTGTGTACTACGCAAAAAGTGAACTACTCCATAACCACGCTTTTTCCAACTTGATCAACACCAAAGTACTTGGCCAAAATCGATTCACCACAAATGGATACACAACCATAACATCTCAGATTCTCTGTATTTAAAACTGTTTTCTGTTAATACACTTACTTAAAGAGAGGGTGAATTAACCACCAAAATGGAAATACATGTTACATCATGGCATGCATCATCTTTGAAATCCTTGGAAGATCACTTGAATATTTTGGTTAGATTGACACTCAATATATCAAATGTGATCTTAGTAAGATTTGGTAATATCTTGGAAAGATTTGAAGAAAGATTTTTTAGAATTTCTGTCAGGCACCCACGGCACCAAATGGCATAAAGGACGGAACCCTTTAAAGGGCTCCTTGGTTCGTGGACGCTCCTGTCCACTTTTGGCTATAAATAGAAGCCCATTGTTTTCCCATTTCTTCACCACTTCAAAGCACATCTTCTCCACCTTCTTGCATACATTTAGATCAATCATTAACAATGTAGTAACACACATTAAACACCCTAATGATCATGATCATAATGCTTCTAACATTCATCTTTGTTGTAAGCATACTCTTTGATCAACCAAGGAAATCTTGGAGATCTAGCCATCCCCACTCACCACAAGTTGAAGATCTATCACAAGAAGTTTAGGGAACTTGTGATCTTCATCATGAAGGCTTCCTATCAATGGAAGTTCATTTAGAAGTAGTTATTCATATCCATTAGACATTTGTGTCATGGATCATTAGTGTAAACATCATTGCATCATAACAACACTTTCACCAAACTAGATTAGATGGTTTATGTGTTTGTGCCATAAAACACAAGGTTTATTATGTTGGGCCATAAAACATATTGGGAGTGGTTGTACCCTTGTAAAAGAACTCGACATCTAGCTTAGTGTCGGAAATATTGTATAGGCGACGTTAGGTTGGTTCTACCTCGAACTAGAACTCGGTATTTAGCTTTGTACCGGAAAAAGTGTAAGCGACGATTGTAAGGTTTTCTCCGCCGAGAAGGGAGCTTGTTGATTTAGTGAAGTAACTCTCGAGTTGGGTACTCGGGGAGTGGAGTAGGGCGGAAAGGAGATCCGTGACCGAACCACTATAAATCCTCGTGTTCGGTTTGCACTTTCCTTTCTTTATCTCTTTACTTTTATACTTGCACTATACTATTGTTTGTGATGTGGTTTGATGTTCATGATTGTGTGACAACTTGGTTTACCATGCTTTATATTAGTCACAAACAATAATTGGTACTTTCATATTATAACAAGCTTAATAAGCGATTTGATACTAAAGATCTAAAGTTTTTAAACGGTAACGTATTCACCCCCCCTCTACGTTTCCACAGTATATACAATATCTAGTTTTTGCATCTAGTGACTAACAAATTGCCGTCATAGTCCTACCTAAGAAACTAAACCTGTAATTTACATGCAAAATCTAATTTTCAGGATCATTGTCTTCTAATAATGAACACGGTACGAAGACATAACACAATCGCCAAATTATGCCACAGTATCGAGGTTCTCTTTAACCAAAAGGAAGTATACCGAAAGCATATGTTGTGTCGAATAATAATAGTCATATGATTCATTTTGACTCGTCTTAAGCATGTCCCAGAATAAGATCCGTTATTTAGCTCATACTCATTTAGTTATTGAAGGAATCATCCTTTTTGACTAAACAAAACATCAAGAAGACCTTCCAACAACAATTACGATTACAATTACAATTGCATACATGTAAGGATATAATTAGGAGGACGTTTCAAAACATATCTTGCGTTTTGAGAATAATGTATACTCTCATTGATTACAAACATAAATAAAAAAATACAATACAAATATATATGATCTTTTTTTAATATGATCATAGTACAGATTAATACCTCAGTTTCATAAAAAAATTAAACATTCAATTTACTTCCAGCTAGTTTCAACAAGAATGACACTGGAAAGACTTCATATAAAGTAATTAGGAGAAACTTATACGGAATTTCATTTATTAATTACTTTAGTTTTCCCATAGCCTGTTGTTGATTGACACAGTACACAGACGCAACCACATAAATTCAGGTGCAATGAACATTTATGATAGCAAGATTTAAGCCATATTTTGCAATCATGGTTTGTGACCTTTTGGACGACTAATACAATGGGTTTGAGGCCATTGTCACACATACTCAAACCGGGTAAAGCCCTCTACTTTTTACTAAAAATAAACATGAACAATGAATTAGACCCCTAGATCTGTCTACATTTTTACCTCCCCCATACCCAACCCCGGCGGGATTGGGTTTGTTGTTGTTTTTGTTGTAATGAATTAGACCCCTAAGAGTTCCAACTTAACTAAATTAAACAAACCTGGAAAATAGATCATTAAAATAGGGTTTCTTTGGAAAGCTACCGGTGGTCCAAAACAGTGTACTTGAGACAGTGTTGCTAGAGGTACTCCCACCTTTTGAATGCCTAATACATGTTAAACAAATACTTGAATAATCTAATTTTTCAAACATTCAACACAATATATTATTATCATTGCAATTCAAGCAACAAAAAGTCAAAAACACGTTTAAACAATATATAGTATTTACTGCATCGTGCTTCATTTCAATCGCGTATAACATTATTTTCACATGAGTCAAAATGTCAAATTAGTGAAGAAAAATTGTATTTTCAGTTAAGAATATTTATAAATAATTAATAATTATCATGTTCGTCAATTACTATTTTTACTCATGTTTAAGTTTGCATGATCATGTTAAAAACCCATTGAGCATAAAGAGTTTTACTTTACGAAGCATGTTTTCCATGTTAATAACCCATTGAGCATGAAAAGTTTTACTTTACGAAGCATGTTTTCATAGGTCTCAAGTAGAACACATGTAAAGATAGTAGTGGGAGGGCCATTCACCCACAAGTATCCGACGAAAGACAAAAATCCCAAAATGATCAAAATTAACAGAGGCCAGGATGCACGCAACATTAAATCTATCGGTATCTATATAAAAAGATTGAAAAGAAATGAATTAAATTACCTCCTTGCATGTTCTTTGGTTTAATAAGCTTGCCAAGGGTGAAATCCCAGTCCAATAACTCCTGTCATTCAAAAGTGGTGCCTCTTTTTCTCTTATTGCTTGATGATCTATTACTTTGCATCATGTTTTGGTATGGATCCATTTAAACATATTGATTAATTGCCCTGTTTATAAAGTTATCTACCAGGAGACAAAATCATTAAGTAAAATTAATATTATCTCATTACTTGCTTGAGTTCCATTTCTTTACGTCAATGACCATCCTTACCCTCGTCAACTTTGCTCTTAGGTTCTACATCTTCAACATATACGAAATCTCTTTTCCGAAGAGAATGCCTTTCTCGTATGGATACGCCACCTAAATAAGTAAATTTAACGAAATTTAGAAACAACAAAATTTATAGAAAAAATGATTAAACTAAGGCAATGTGCTCCTTACTTCAACAAATGTTTAAAGTCTTGTTCCCTTAAAACATGCAAGTCTTTACATAGTTCTTCAACCTCACAAAATAATATGTTAGAAAATTTTGCACGTAGGTTAGAGTTAATATAGCAGATAGAATCATTCATAACCAAAAAGGAAAAGGGAAAAAATTAAGGCACACCTTTTATCAATCTCGCTTGACATATCCGGCTCAGCCCAGGCGAAGTCATTCCTTTTGAGGAAGTCATGTACATCGACCCTCGAGCCTCCATATCCAAACTGCAATAAAAAGGTTCAATAACCCCTTTAGACTAGTGCATAAAACACCTTCCTAGATACGCCATAACATAAACATCATCATGTTTTAAACTTTCTAACTACATGTTATATAAGCATGTCAAAGAACAATCAAACGATCAATTTTTTTACTGGATGCTACTTTATTATAACGATTACTAAACCAATGTCAATTTTAAAAATTATTTGGCATTAGTTACACATTTTTTCCTATAATATCTCAAGTATACACAAAATAGATATTGCCTTCAACATCAACAACACAAAAACCAACTAAACTTTCCACTTCATGTTTTCGAAAAGACCGAAGTTCGAGTATTTACAATCTCACTGATACAAATATTAAAGCCAAGAGAAAACATACATCCCAATACCTTCATATGAGAAATTATTCATTCTCAGTATAATGTATAAGACATGGTACAGAGTTTAATTTTTAAATTTTTACCAAGCGACAGAAATCCTCTTTCAACTGGTGGCAATGTCTGGAATCAGATTTCTAATGCTAACAAATATCAAGATCCAATTTTAATAACTAAATATAAAACTCAAAACACAAAAAAATTGCCTCAATTATGATAATATGTATGAAAACCCTTACCGGATTCTTGACAAAATAATACGTGTCCCCATATCTCATTAGAAAACGGGATTCATATATTGAATTCGATTTAGGGTTTCAATATTGTTGGTTTTCATTGATGCTTGAGTTGGGAAAATTATCTTTTGTGAGAGCCGTATGATATCAGGGTTTTGATTTTGATTTCTTATTTTGATTTCTTAGGGGAGCGATCATGATGGGGAGGTTTTTTCTTAAATTTTCAAATTAACCCTTCCGTGTTTTCTAAGTTTTATTTTTTTTACTTATTTGACACATATACTTTTTCATAGAATTTCATTGCTGGGCGTTTTTTTTTAATTAAGGTTGACCAAATTCACTCTCAATTTTGAATAGAAAAACGTTGTTTTTCAATTTTTTAGACAAATAAGAAAATACATAAGTTTAGTTATTTTTAAAAATCCAAAAATAAAAATCAAATTAAAAAAAATATTACCAAATAAGTTATGAGTTGATTTTTGGGTAAAAGCCATAAAATAACAACGTATTTTCTCAAATTTACCGAGTTGAAACACATACTTTTTTATCAACATATACACCCATGTACTTTCAAATGTTGTTCCGACTTTACCCATATTGTAATAAAATAATATTATTTAATATAATATTATATTAATATAAATCGGTCATATGGGTGAAGTCGGAACAAAATTCGAAAGTACGTGGGTATATATGTTGATAAAAAAGTATGTGTTTCAACTCGGTAAATTTGAAAAAGTACGTTGTTATTTTATGGCTTTTACCCTTGATTTTTTTTTAAATGAAAAATTCTCACTAAGGTGGTGTGATAACATCAAATAGTCCTGATTATTAAGTGTTAATTTCTCCCGTTAATGCTCGTTATTTATATCATTTATATGGATTTACGCTTGTTTTCCATTGTTTTACACTTTTAGGTAAATTACGAGCATTGAAGCTAATGAGACGCGGAAATGGAAACTTTACTAAAGATTTATCACAGTATGCTTATTTTGAAGAAGTTACGGCGTAACATATCTCTCACATTACGCCGCAACTATTGCGTGACCCAGAAGTCAAACTTATCAAAAGGTTACGGCGTAACTCCTTCCAAAGGTTACGACGTAACTCCATTAGGTCAAAAGAGGATCCACGCCGCCGATACATACGCAGTAACTACTACATCACTTACGACATAACCGAGTTTATTGAAGACTACGACGTAACCACTTATTAGGTTACGCCGTAACTAGCAGATCTAGTGCTTTTACGACGGAATAGAAGGTTACGGCGTAACTCATCTATTGGTTACGCCGTAACCCAGACCTGGCCTATAAATACCCCACGAATTCCAGCATTTCTAATCACCCCCTTCCACACACAATACTCTGAGAATGTGGGAAAATACTCAAGGAAGGTCTAGGGAAGCATACGGAGCTGTTTCCAAGGGAGAAGTCACACCATTACGATAAGCTTTAGCATTTATTATTTTTTTTACTTTCAATTCATGTATTTCGCACATTTGAATATTGAATTGATGTGCATGATTAATATGAGCGGCTAAGCACCCTTTAGTGCTAGCCTAGTTATGATTCCTTAATTGTTTTGTTTACATTTACCTTTACTTCCGTACAATTATTTCTAAGTGTATGCATGCATAGTTCTTTGGTAGTCACCCCTGTTTCGGTAGTTTTGAATGGCGGTAGAGGCCAATTTCCTAGGAGATATGACCAACTGACCCTAGGTGAGCGGACTGAGACGGGAAAGGTAAGATATGACCAACTGACAACCCTTTCTACTTGTGCGATTTAACCAACTGATCACCTATCGTTTGGATGAACTTAAGAATTGGGTAGTGTCTCAGTTCCTAACGGTCGGGCACTCACTATTTAGAACCTAGCATGTAGCGATACTTAATGACTTGGCTTAGGGGACCAGGAACAACAGGACTTATGACGGTGCGCCTGATTTCTTCTATGGTGGCATCTTTGCTGATAGGTTAGGACGAATTGACCAAATGTTCTCCTCTCGAATTTGACCCCACCTGAAGTAATTGGAAGTAGGTAGATGTAGACATTACTAGTTAGGAGGATTAACTAGGTTAGCACCACTATTCCTCTATTGATTTCCTTTCTCCCATTTAATTGCTTTTATATTCTGCATTAGTAGTTTAATTAATTAAAACCATGTCAAACCATTTATATTCTGTGACAATTAGACTTTGTAATTATCCGACACACATAGCTCTTGGGACGACCTCGGATTTACCATTTACTACACTACACACGACCGGGTACACTACCCGTTAGTGCATTAGGGTAGACCATAAGTATAGCGAGACACTATAAATATTAAGACCTGGCCAGTAAAACCTGCATCAAGTTTTTGGCGTCACTGTCGGGGAGCTATTTTAGGATTCCATATTAAGTCTGTTTTTAATTTTCTTTTTGATAATGTCAGGATACAAGACTCGTAGCTCTAGGCCCTTTCTGGCCACCCCATTTATCGACCCGGAGAAACAATTTCGGAAAAAGAGGATCTATTCTCCGGTACCTATTCACAACATCTTCTCATTTTACTAATCAGACCAGTCGGACACAGAACCAGAGGTCATCAACGAAAATATCAATGACCTTACCATGGAACAGTATTTGGACTGACCAAACGATAACTGCCAACGAAGCTTCACTAAGGATACTCCTACCGAAAAATTTTCCATTCCAGATCATATTATTCGAGAATTACATGAGCTTAAGTTTTCTGGAGACAAAGATGAGGACGTTCAGGATCACGTAGATGAAGTTCTCCACTTATCATCTCTTTTGAACGTCAGTGGTACTCCTAGTTATTCAGTCACTGCAAGGATTTTTCCTATGACTCTCACTGGGACAGCAAAAAGATGGTATAACAAACTTCTAAGTGAAAGTAAAGAAGCATGGGGAAAATTAAGAAAGGAGTTCGTTCAGCAATTTTGCCCTCCTTCGAAAATGGCTAGGCTTCTTGGAAGAATCTATCAATTCGTGCAGATTGGTGAAGAAACGTTGTACCAAGCATGGGAAAGATTCAATGAGCTTCTCTATCGTTGCCCTACTCATGATTTAAACAAACATCATATCGTATACGTTTTCTATCGGGGGATTAATGCGCAAACACGAGAACTCCTTGATTCACCAAGACCCATTCCTAGCATGACTCCTGATTAGGCCTTGGAATGTATTCAGCGGATTTCTGAACATTGCTACAAGTGGCACATGGATACTGGATACGGACCAAGAGATAACTTCGATCATAAAGTAATGAAGACTATAACAAAACAAGAATACAATTACGGGGAAATTTTAGAAAAACGGAGATTGGAAAGAGAAGCTGCAACATATAGGATTGAAAAAGTTAATAGTATATTTGAGACCGATTCCGGAAGCAATCTTGAGAAAAAGATTTTCGATCACATCAAAGAATCAAGAGAGCACGACGATAGGATTGAAAAGATGATGAGAGCATTCGTGGATAATACAGTCTCTTCTACTAAAATTCACAGCGATAGGATAAAAATATTAGAGGAAAATGTCAGTTCATGTTCAGAAGCCATCTCTGATTACCTAGCAGCTCGGGAGGAAGAATTGTCCACACTGTTGAAACTATCCTCATGGAACCCTTGACCTTCTCAGAAAAGGTTAAGCGACGTATCAGCATGGAGAAGCAATCTCTTTTGAACCAGACTCTGCTAGTGAACCCTCCCAATAATGCTACGCGGGAATTAAGTGGTGATGAGACTATTCGCCTCAACGAAAGATGCTCAGCGGTTTTGAGGAACGACTTACCACAAAAGGAAAAAGATCCAGGATGTTTTACTCTACCTTGCTATATCGAGAGCCAAAACTTGTGTAATGCCCTGGCTGATCTTGGAGCTAGTATTAGTATAATGCTTCGTTCGATGTTTTTGCGTATGGGAATTCGCAACTTAAAACCGTCCAAGATGAAAATTGATATGGCTGATCGATCCATGCAATCGCCTTTAGGAATTGTTGAGAATGTATTAGTGAAGATAAAGAGATTCCTTTTCCCAGTAGATTTTGTGATTCTTGATATCCCGAAAGACAACAGGATACCTGTCATTTTAGGAAGACCCATGCTTGCTACTGCTCACACTAAAGTAGATGTCTTTGCCGGTAAAATGACTGTGGAGGCTAATGGAGAGGTCGCCACATTTGGACCTAATGAACATTTGTCCACCCCGGAGAAGGTGTGTGCTATTGACCAAGTGAGGGATTTTGGTGAAGCCCTTGAAAAGTTTCTTAGCGACCCCCCGGATCCTGGAGAGATTGACTCGGGGAAAATTTTTGATGTTTTCGTGAATTTTGAGGGAGAAGATAACGTAGGATTGAGTGCTGAAGACCTCTGTAGTGATGTCTAGATGACCCATTGGCGAGACAACTCTGAAAAAACAATCTTGCAATCGAACCAACCGCAATTTTATGAGATGGGGGCACGAATCCATCATAGTAATCCCTATTATATGAAGATCTCATGCAAAATTGGATTCATTGATTTTCACCCTTTTATCGACACAGATTCCCCAGTCAATATTATCTCTAAGGAATGCTACAACCAGGTTATGAAAAAGGATCTTGATTACAAAGGAAACAACTTCCTCGGGATAGCAACAAACATACGAGTTTTTGTAGGAACACACTCGTTTCTAGTCGACTTTGTGGTTTTGGAAGATGTTAGCGAATTCGTGGCAGATGGGCTGACTGGTGTGATTTTCGGAAAACCCTTTAAAGAAATGTCTGGTCTTGATAAAAACGAGAAGGACGGACTGGTTTGGTTAAAGATTGGCAATGATAAAACTATTTTCAAAATGCCAAGGACTGTCAAAAACTTTAAAAATTGGACAAAAAGACAGTTGAGTTATGCTAGACCGCTGCTTGGTATTAGTGAAGAAGATAAAGCCAAAGGTTTTGATCACCCCTACCAAAAGATCAAAAAATTTTACTTAGGGTGTTTAGAACTTGGAGATGGATACAAACGGGATGAGAATATGATCAACTGTCTTCAACATGGAGATCAACCAGTCCACGAAGTAACAGACAAACACTGGTAGCCCACGGATCTGACTCTAACTTAAAGACTCGTTAATAAAGAAAAGTGCTCTTTCAGGAGACAACCCGAATTATCCTTTTATTTTATTTTCCTTTCTGTTGGGTTTGTGTTTTCTAAGCATTTTTGCAGGAGACGAAGAACTAATTGCTGCTCCAGTTGCTGATCTGAACAGAGTTACGGCGTAACTCATCTTGGTGATTACGCCGTAACCAACATTTTTGAAGCAGATTTCTTGACGCATCACCAATTATGGCGTAATACCATCTATGTGGTTACGCCGTAACCATTCGCTTCTCAGCTCATTCAAGGTTTTGCAAGTTACAGCGTAACTCTCTTATTGGAGTTACGACGTAACTCTCCTCAGCTTTAATTCTTTCGTTTTAAAACACAGTAACCTTGTATTAGTTTTTAAATGAACTTTGTGGGTGTGTTCCCTGTAAACCCTCACGATACTTCACTCGTCCACTTGGGACACCAAGTGGTTTAAAAGGCTTGTTCCATTCGCTAAATGCAACCGTGATTCCTACAAAAGTGAGTTAGGTTTGTTTTTCAATTTATCTTTTTTTTCTTTTTAGAATTATGCTTATCGGTATTGTGATTTCAGGGATAGAAGTTTGCTCATGACGCTTTAACGAAGACACGATCCTTTCTCGTGGGCCTTCTTCTTTTTGGAGCAAATTTCAGGGAAGTTCTCGCTCTAAATCTACCTTTCTCTTCACCTTTATTTTAATGCCTAGTACAAAAGGGACTTTGTACAATTCAAGTGGGGGGACGGGAGTAGAATCATCTCTTGAACTTTATTTCGCCCTCAGTTTTCTAGTTTATTTTGAAAAATTATGCCATTTTTAAAATTTTGACATGTTTTTCCGAACCTAACTAGATTAGACCTTAGCCGAGCACATACAACCCTTGATATTACATGGTGAGATTAGCCTTTTCAGTTTCCAATATTTTACACCAAATCCACCAAATTATGAGTGTACCGGTAGCTTGTAAACTTTAGAACTTGGCTTTGCATCATTTCGAGACCATAGACGAGGTATGTTGAGTTACCTCGATGTATTTGGACTTTTCAGTTTTAGAAGGCAGTATTATAGGATTATCACCCAAACAGCCTACCATTGTGAGTTTATCGATTAGTCACCTCGACTTTTCGACCCCTATGTGAAACTGTAAAACCCTAAAAATCGTAAACGGGTTAAAAGACTATTATACCCCTCGATTAACAATCCGTAAAATAAAGTCAGCTCGATTATTTCGCCAACTACTTATGATAATTAATTTTATTGGAGCATTTGAAATAAATCTTACATTTATATCACAAGTAAAGTTATAGCACATTAAAATGTTGCTTGGACTAAATAAAATACATGTGTAGACATTTAGATAAAAGGTATTAAAAATAATTTTGGCAAGTAAATAATTAAGATGATTTGGTCCTCAATTTTGCTCCCCCATTTTCGATGAGAAGAAAACGAGTACACCCATGTACACGCCTAAAATTTATGTCCTAATTACCTTCCTAAGTTAACTCAATAATACTTTATAATTATCATAACTATCATCCAAAATAAAACAAATTAAACCCTAGCCTCCAAATTGAAAGTCACGACAAAAAAAAAATAAATAAAAAAACCCTAATAATCGGCAGCCTCCATTCATACCTCTCCAAGAAAATCAAAGCACGAGGGTAGCAGTGGGTCATCGCTGTGGTGATCAGTTGGTGCACGAGGGTCGAGAGTTGGATGCGAAAAGAGATTGGGTTTTGGTCTTTGTGTTCTTGTGTTCTCGTTATATTCGGCTCAAGGTATCCCCATCTCTTTCTTGTGTTGTGCTCGACATGTAAACATATGTATATGAACAAGATGTAATGGAAAAACTAACCTAAAATGTTTGTCATTGTAATGATAATGCTTGAATCGTTTTAAACAAGGTCACATAAATAGCGAATATATGAGACATACGTGTGTCGATCGGTGTTTTGCCATTCGAATGTAATATCTGAATCGTGCATGAGACCTAATATATGTGCATGAAATACATGAGGCTTGATATTTTACACGCATGACCATATCGATCTTACAAGTAGTATGTTATACATATGAAATCTATGTATACTGTATAAGATCGTTATATATATTGATTATTTAACCGAATTATGAGGAATAAGCGACTAACTGAATCAGTATGAGATTTTATACCTCATTAGTAACTGATATAGATTTTGGTATATGTATATAAGGTCTGGGTAACTTCAAGGGTGATCGCGGGAAAAACGGTTAGGTTGTTTGGAGTTTTGAAAGCGTGTCGGGATGGATGAGTCGGGGGTCAATCATAATACATGTTTACTTGATCGAAAATGTTAGTCATATGGACCGCGAGCAAGCTTAAATATTGATCGAGCATGTTCATGAAAATGAAATATAAAGCATAATTCCGTACATGAAAATGAAATATGAACATGTATTTTGAGTTATATATTTTATATATTTAAATTACTTACATTTCGAACCTTAATCTTTTGTAAATGTCACATGCAAACCCTGAACTTTATAAATTGATATATAAAGCCCTCAAATAGGATAATTATCATATTAAAACCTTTAAATTTACCATTTATCATTTATAACCCCTATGCTTTGCTAATTAATAATTATTACCCTAAAGTATTTATTTCGGTCCATTACTAAAGATGAGAATACGCTTAAGAACTCAAAAAAAAAATATATTAATACGATTTATATAAGCAATAAATCCGTTATGATTTAAATGAGCTAATAAGTAATATACGAACCGTAATCCGTGTAGATTCATTGAAGAAGGCGTGACGTTGTGTATTCGTATTCATTCATTCGTTTGCTTTCCTTTCATTGGCGTTAAGGTACAGATATCCTATCCCTTTTCAGTAGGGGTTTCTCATGATTCGTTTACATCTTTCGATATTGGTTTTGAACTGTTATCCTTTGCTCTGAGCCTTCTTACTAGGGCTTCCCTATAACTTTGCTATGCTCCCTTTGATTGAATCTCCTATGTGAACTGTTTGATATGAACCTTCTGATTATGAACCTTTGATATGCATCTTTGATTATGAACTTTTGCTATGGACTTTGATATGAACCTTTGATATGAATCCTTTTGATATGACCTTGCCTTGACCTGTCAGTTTGAGACCCGAGCTATCACTAGGCATGGGGGTTCCATGTCCGTGTCATTGATGCACCAATGGCATGACTTTAGTGTGGTTGAGTGATGTTCCACACCGTCCCTTTCTGTTATCTGATTATGCGCGCTTTGGATATTGTATGGCCACTATTTGTCTGCAGGGGCGTATGGATGCATCCTAGATTTGTTCTGTTATCTGATATATTATGATTTGTCTGGTGAATGATGTCGTGTGCAATACGCGTCTTCACAATCTGGGAGCTGATCACTCCATGTCTGTTATATCTGCTATGGTTACTATTGGTTACTACAGGCTACTATATGATTTGATTTGATTTGTTTTGTGGCTCGTGGTGGATAACTGACCCCTTTTCCTGTGTTTCATTTACCCTACTTTGTTCCTTTGATATACCAGATTTATTGACCGACTTCCCTTACTTTGTTCTCAGTTCAGTATTATTATTATTGTATCGTTATATCTGTTCACTGGGCTTTTTAAGCTCAGCCGCATTTCTTTTCCTGCGGCAGGTACATAAGCTAGGAGCTGGGGATTGTTTGGGGTTGAGAGATGAGCTGATATAGAGACCATGCCTAGTCATCATAGACTTCATTTGATTTTGTTATTATATTTTATTTTGGAGTTTTCCCTTTGTATTTATGTATTGATAAGTCTTGTTGACTTGAATTCTTTTGAAATTTATTATAAGGCTTCCGCCGTTTGATTTATGTTCATTATGTATGTTCTGATATGACACCATACTGTGATACTTCTACCCTTATCGGGTTGGGGTGTTACAATTATGGTATCAGAGCCAGGTTTACGACTTGTAGTCAGGACCTGTGACATATGGACCCTAGGATTTGACCCGTAGAGCTTAGGTTTGACCTGTGAGGACTTGGGTAGACATTAGGTTTCCGTTTGTTTCGATCTTTTCCGATTCTTTTGATTTTCGTCCAGGTTTGACTTCGATGTTCTTTTATCTTCGCGGATTCAACCTCCTTCTTTTCGCATTTGATTTTGTTATTCTATCTTCGCGCATTCATTTATCGAGCGTTTAGATGGAGACTACTCATGGAGTCGAAGATGATGGTACCAACCATGTGTTGGCACAACCGTTTCCTTAATTAGAGAGGTCGTGTAGCATAAGCCGCACCCGACTGCAATGCTGCTGGGGACATCAAGATGCTGCTGGAGGAAGCTGAACAAGTCAACCGGAGGCGCAAAGACGGAGACGAGATTCAACTGGTGGACACTTGGAAGACGTATGAGCAGAAGAAGTATGACCGGCGTACTTTAGTCATGCGGTGAAACTACTACCAAGATTCGGGCATATTGTGGTCAACAATCCAACCGTTGAGATGCTGAGGAGATTCATCTGCTTCATACAATTCGGTGTTACTACGACCTCGCGTTGCGTTTTAAATCACTTGAATAAATTTTGTTCTCTTTGAATGATGTTCCGTTCTGTATAAATTTTGTGTATTTTGGATGATTGTTTTGTTCTGGAAGATTTGACGAACTGTGGAAGACCTGATACTATTTCTGACGCGTTTCAGTTCGATGGTACTTGCTATGTTTCGTCACGTTCCTTATATATTCTGCTTCTCTGATTTCGAATCCGTTAGTGATGATTGTTTCGGACCAACACTAAGATGTAGAATAGACCGTTAGGTGGTTGATAGGATGATTTTCACGACTTGAGATAAAGTATGGTCATCATGAAGGTATACTCATATGATGCTGGTATTATGACGCTTGGCCAACGTGATAATACTTACATCATATGACGTACCCTCATTGTGATCATAGGATGTCTAGAGGAGTGCCTTAGAAGCTTAGAATTTTGCACCTGATTTAGTTTGACGGCGTTTAGCAAGACCTTGGGATCATTCTGCTTGTACGTTTAATCTACCCTCATCGTTATGCGAATTGATACGTTTGGATTCTCGGCAAGCGTTTATCTCCGTAAAGTTTCTACCGTTTGATTTCTGTTACCCTCAGTTGTGTAATCTGGTATATTCTCGTTTGCCTTCTTTCGTTTCATTTCAATTTTCGAGGACTGAAAAATTTTTTTTAGAGGGGAAGAGTTGTAAAACCCTAAAAATCGTAAACGGGTTAAAAGACTATTATACCCCTCGATTAACAATCCGTAAAATAAAGTCAGCTCGATTATTTCGCCAACTACTTATGATAATTAATTTTATTGGAGCATTTGAAATAAATCTTACATTTATATCACAAGTAAAGTTATAGCACATTAAAATGTTGCTTGGACTAAATAAAATACATGTGTAGACATTTAGATAAAAGATATTAAAAATAATTTTGGCAAGTAAATAATTAAGATGATTTGGTCCTCAATTTTGCTCCCCCATTTTCGATGAGAAGAAAACGAGTACACCCATGTACACGCCTAAAATTTATGTCCTAATTACCTTCCTAAGTTAACTCAATAATACTTTATAATTATCATAACTATCATCCAAAATAAAACACATTAAACCCTAGCCTCCAAATTGAAAGTCACGGCAAAAAAAAAATAAATAAAAAAACCCTAATAATCGGCAGCCTCCATTCATACCTCTCCAAGAAAATCAAAGCACGAGGGTAGCAGTGGGTCATCGCTGTGGTGATCAGTTGGTGCACGAGGGTCGAGAGTTGGATGCGAAAAGAGATTGGGTTTTGGTCTTTGTGTTCTTGTGTTCTCGTTATATTCGGCTCAAGGTATCCCCATCTCTTTCTTGTGTTGTGCTCGACATGTAAACATATGTATATGAACAAGATGTAATGGAAAAACTAACCTAAAATGTTTGTCATTGTAATGATAATGCTTGAATCGTTTTAAACAAGGTCACATAAATAGCGAATATATGAGACATACGTGTGTCGATCGGTGTTTTGCCATTCGAATGTAATATCTGAATCGTGCATGAGACCTAATATATGTGCATGAAATACATGAGGCTTGATATTTTACACGCATGACCATATCGATCTTACAAGTAGTATGTTATACATATGAAATCTATGTATACTGTATAAGATCGTTATATATATTGATTATTTAACCGAATTATGAGGAATAAGCGACTAACTGAATCAGTATGAGATTTTATACCTCATTAGTAACTGATATAGATTTTGGTATATGTATATAAGGTCTTGTGGGGGTAACTTCAAGGGTGATCGCGGGAAAAACGGTTAGGTTGTTTGGAGTTTTGAAAGCGTGTCGGGATGGATGAGTCGGGGGTCAATCATAATACATGTTTACTTGATCGAAAATGTTAGTCATATGGACCGCGAGCAAGCTTAAATATTGATCGAGCATGTTCATGAAAATGAAATATAAAGCATAATTCCGTACGTGAAAATGAAATATGAACATGTATTTTGAGTTATATATTTTATATATTTAAATTACTTACATTTCGAACCTTAATCTTTTGTAAATGTCACATGCAAACCCTGAACTTTATAAATTGATATATAAAGCCCTCAAATAGGATAATTATCATATTAAAACCTTTAAATTTACCATTTATCATTTATAACCCCTATGCTTTGCTAATTAATAATTATTACCCTAAAGTATTTATTTCGGTCCATTACTAAAGATGAGAATACGCTTAAGAACTCAAAAAAAAAATATATTAATACGATTTATATAAGCAATAAATCCGTTATGATTTAAATGAGCTAATAAGTAATATACGAACCGTAATCCGTGTAGATTCATTGAAGAAGGCGTGACGTTGTGTATTCGTATTCATTCATTCGTTTGCTTTCCTTTCATTGGCGTTAAGGTACAGATATCCTATCCCTTTTCAGTAGGGGTTTCTCATGATTCATTTACATCTTTCGATATTGGTTTTGAACTGTTATCCTTTGCTCTGAGCCTTCTTACTAGGGCTTCCCTATAACTTTGCTATGCTCCCTTTGATTGAATCTCCTATGTGAACTGTTTGATATGAACCTTCTGATTATGAACCTTTGATATGCATCTTTGATTATGAACTTTTGCTATGGACTTTGATATGAACCTTTGATATGAACCTTTGATATGAATCCTTTTGATATGACCTTGCCTTGACCTGTCAGTTTGAGACCCGAGCTATCACTAGGCATGGGGGTTCCATGTCCGTGTCATTGATGCACCAATGGCATGACTTTAGTGTGGTTGAGTGATGTTCCACACCGTCCCTTTCTGTTATCTGATTATGCGCGCTTTGGATATTGTATGGCCACTATTTGTCTGCAGGGGCGTATGGATGCATCCTAGATTTGTTCTGTTATCTGATATATTATGATTTGTCTGGTGAATGATGTCGTGTGCAATACGCGTCTTCACAATCTGGGAGCTGATCACTCCATGTCTGTTATATCTGCTATGGTTACTATTGGTTACTACAGGCTACTATATGATTTGATTTGATTTGTTTTGTGGCTCGTGGTGGATAACTGACCCCTTTTCCTATGTTTCATTTACCCTACTTTGTTCCTTTGATATACCAGATTTATTGACCGACTTCCCTTACTTTGTTCTCAGTTCAGTATTATTATTATTGTATCGTTATATCTGTTCACTGGGCTTTTTAAGCTCAGCCGCATTTCTTTTCCTGCGGCAGGTACATAAGCTAGGAGCTGGGGATTGTTTGGGGTTGAGAGATGAGCTGATATAGAGACCATGCCTAGTCATCATAGACTTCATTTGATTTTGTTATTATATTTCATTTTGGAGTTTTCCCTTTGTATTTATGTATTGATAAGTCTTGTTGACTTGAATTCTTTTGAAATTTATTATAAGGCTTCCGCCGTTTGATTTATGTTCATTATGTATGTTCTGATATGACACCATACTGTGATACTTCTACCCTTATCGGGTTGGGGTGTTACAGAAACCATTATGTTGCACTCCCCTTTAGTGCAAGATACCCCTAGATACACCCTTCTGAGCCATTCCTTTCATTTTGTCACCCTAATATATTGTTTCGTTACACCCTTACACCTTAGCTTACCCTGTAGTCTTTATTTGTAATTGGGAAGTCATCATGTGCCTAAGTTCAAGGTTCGAGTGGAAAGGTTTGGAAATCACGCTTTCATCGGCAACAATTATAAAGATCATTAAAGACCCCCCGAATTCCCATTGTTCATCTCAAGTGGGGAGATGTTATGTTATCAGTTATGATTCAAAAAAAATGATGAAAAAAAAATAGTTGATTCAGTTATGATATTGTAAAATGCGATGTTATAAGCACTATAGTATGAGCTTTATTGTTTAGTATCGAGGAGGCCACCTCGGTCACATTTGAATATTGGAGTTGGAGTAATACCAACTGAAGAAGAAAAGGTAGTGTGCCCATCACGACGTCCTCTAATGAAACATCTACCTTGCATTTCATGATCCGGTCTCTAGACTTCTAAGCTTGAACTTTGGGCGGACGGTGAGTGGTGATGACTTAGTTATAGATATAGACTACCTGCTTGTTTTTTATTTTACACCAATTATATATCCCATGTCTTATCATACCCTTTAGTCATGAAGCGTGTCTAGGTGATGCAGCGAGCAATCTTTGGTGTCTTGGCCATAGATTTTGTCATGTATCATTGATTTTGTCCACTTCGCCGTGACATATTGCCTTCAATTACTGTTTAACCCTTAACTCTAGTGGTGGACATTTGTGTAACCGCCAAGCTTATGATAGAATACATGCTATGACTGTGCGATTGAGTGATCACCCCAAAATTGACACTTAGAATAGTTGAGAGATTTGAGTGTTTGTTCCCCTTTCGTGAGGTGTTTGGCTTTGTTTTATTCTAGCATAAGGGATTTGTAAACTCATATTTTCCATGTTTTAGGAGATATCTTTTTAGGAATCTATCTAATAAGATCTACTTGAGGGCAAGTAGAGTTCAAGTGGGGGGATATTTGATAACATCAAATAGTCCTGATTATTAAGTGTCAATTTCCCCCGTTAATGCTCGTTATTTATATCATTTATATGGATTTACGCTTGTTTTCCATTGTTTTACACGTTCAGGTAAATTACGAGCATTGGAGCTAATGAGACGCGGAAATGGAAACTTTACTAAAGATTTATCACAATATTCTTATTTTGAAGAAGTTACGGCGTAACTTATCTCCCACATTACGCCGTAACTATTTTGTGACCCAGAAGTCAAACTTATCAAGAGGTTACGGCGTAACTCCTTCCAAAGGTTACGACTTAACTCCATTAGTCAAAAGAGGATCCATGCCGCCGATACTTATGCCGTAACTACTACATCACTTACGACGTAAGCGATTTTATTGAAGACTACGGCGTAACCACTTATTAGGTTACGCCGTAACTAGCAGATCTAGTGCTTTTACGACGGAATAAAAGGTTACGGCGTAACTCATCTATTGGTTACGCCGTAACCCAGACCTGGCCTATAAATACCCCACGAATTCCAGCATTTCTAATCATCCCATTCCACACACAATACTCTGAGAACGTGGGAAAATACTCAAGGAAGGTCTAAGGAAGCATACGTAGCTGTTTCCAAGGGAGAAGTCACACCATTACGATAAGCTTTAGCATTTATTATTTCTTTTACTTTCAATTCACGTGTTTCGCATATTTGAATATTGAATTGATGTGCATGATTAATATGAGCGGCTAAGCACCCTTTGGTGCTAGCCTAGTTATGATTCCTTAATTGTTTTGTTTACATTTACCTTTACTTCCGTACAATTATTTCTAAGTGTATGCATGCATAGTTCATTGGTAGTCACCCCTGTTTTGGTAGTTTTAAATGGCAGTAGAGACCAATTTCCTAGGAGATATGACCAACTGACCCTAGTTTAGCGGACTGAGACGGGAAGGGTAAGATATGACCAACTGACGACCCTTTCTACTTGTGCGATTTGACCAACTGATCACCTATCGTTTGGATGAACTTAAGAATTGGGGGGTGTAGTGTCTAAGTTCCTAACGGCCGGGCACTCACTATTTAGAATCTAGCATGTAGTGGTACTTAATGACTCGGCTTAGGGGACCAGGAACAACAGGACTTATGACGGTGCGCCTGATTTCTCCTGTGGTGGCATCTTTGTTGATAGGTTAGGGCTAATTAACCAAATGCTGTCCTCTCAAATTTGACCACACCTGAAGTAATTGGAAGTAGGTAGATGTAGACATTACTAGTTAGGAGGATTAACTAGGTTAGCACAACTATTCCTCTATTGATTTCCTTTCTCCCATTTAATTGTTTTTATATTCTGCATTAGTAGTTTAATTAATTAAAACCATATCAAACCATTTATATTCTGTGACTATTAGACTTAGTTATTATCCGACACACATAGCTATTGGGACGACCTCGGCTTTACCATTTACTACACTACACACGACCGGGTACACTGCCCGTTAGTGCATTAGGGTAGACCATAGGTATAGCGAGACACTATAAATATTAAGACATGGTCAGTAAAACCTGCATCATGGTGTTTGTTTTTTCAAAAATGTCTTTTAATAGCATCTTAATCTGACTCATTCAGACGCGGTCAGACATTCGAGTCATTAAGAGTGTTTGTTTTTTTCATCTCATTCAGAGTCGGTAAGAGGCAATCAGTGTTACAGCGTTTGTTTTTTCCTGATCATTAAAAGGCAGTAAGAGGCATAAACCTCTTACTGAACTAGATGTTGAGGGGTGTCTTAATACCTCTTAATGTCTCTTTTTTATACTTAATTTTTTCTTACTTTTTTTTTTTATTTTACATTTTGTTATAACTTTTTTATTTTGGCGTTTTTTGCCTTTTTTTTTTGTCTTATTTCTTTTTTTTTCTTTTATATTAAAAGTAATAAATAGAATCATAGCATATGTTTTAATTGTTAAAGAATGTATGTGACACTTTATAGTTTGTTCAAATTGAAAGGTTCCGTTTTGAACTCATATATCTCAACTATAACACGACCAATTTAGTTAATCGTTTTAAAAAGCTCAAGCTAAATTCTGACACGTTTATCGTTTATCTTTAATTTGATTATATAATAGATTTTTTTTATATTTAATAAAGTTTATTTCTTGTGCGAATGCAATTGCTTAAAATTTAAATTGTAAAAACTGATAATTTAACACGTTCCAGATATTTTTATAAAAACAAACAGTTTTATTTGAGTCAGAGGCAGATTTCTCAACCACTTATTCAGATTAAGATGGAAATTAGATTCAGACTTTTCTACCGCATATTCATATTCAGATGTGCGATTCAGATTCAGAGCCTCTTAATAAGCAAACAGCACCGTACACCACTTTTTATCCTTGTAGTTCAATATTGACTAAGATTTGACTTGATGAAGTCCGACTTTATGCAGTGCAACAAATAAATCCTACTAGCAGTTCAAAGTGTTCTACTTTGTTGACTCTTCTATATTTCTACCAGCAGTTGAAAGTATTTGACTAGAAAATTTTGTCCGAATTTACCAAATATAACATCTATTTGTTGACTTTGTGTTAAGCATGTCAGCAATAATGAATTGATTAAATTTCCATGGCCATGTATGCTTTAAACTTTATAGCCGACCTCTAATTTTAGAAAGAAAAGTTGAAATTTAGATAGAGAAGTAGGAAAAAGAGATAAAGGGAGGGTGGTGGTAGTGATGGTATAACCAAAACAATGAAATGACCATTTTGCCCTCATGTGCAAGGCACATGAGGAAAATAAAAGAGATTGACTAACGGAAAACAAGTCAAGAGACTGGTTTAGCCTCAAAAAACCCATAGTTTGGACCACTTGCGACTAAAATGCCATGTTGGTTTAGGACGATGCTTTTGGCCAAGTTTAGGGACAAACGGTGTATTTTAGTCTGAAATATTTTATAAGTGTTATGAAAAGAATGAAATAGACAAACTAAATGCATATTATACTGTGAAAACAAAATATACGCAATAAGGAACATAATATAATAGCAAACAAAACATATTCCCATAATTAATGCAAACAAAACATATTCGCATAATTAATGCACTTCGATTTTTAGGTAAAACATAGTTTTGATATATTTAGAAAAAATAATGCAATGAATATCAATATAATTGTATGTTAACCAAATAATTATGAAAAATTTGCAAAGTCAATTGCTTAATAAAAAGTAAAAGCACAACATGTAATTAATTCATAATATTATATGTGGCTAGTTACAATACCATTAAGGGCGAATACTTTTAAAAGGTATCATACTTGCCACAATTTTCTTTTGTGAGTAGCGAACAAATGTTATTACTTTTGTGGGTACTTTTCTTTCAAATTCATCATTTTTGGATATTTTTTGTAATTTTTAGATATTTTTGCCCTTTTTTGCTAATAGAAAAAAAAATCCCGAAGGGCAAAAATATCACATAATACCCTAAAAATGATGAATTTGAGAGAAAAGTACTCATTAAAGAAAAACAATTTGTTCTCTACCCATAAAAGCAAATGGTGGCATGTATGATACATTTTAAAAACATTTATCCTACCATTAAACTACTGTATAAATAGCATTACAACCATGACATAGAAAACATTGCATCTTAAAATTCACATATACTCATACAAAGAAGATATCGACGCATCTTATTGAATGGCTTTTTCAAAAAATGTTTCCCATGCTGCAGTACTTTTCGTTATATTGTTTCTTTGCATGACATGTGTTGTGAATTCAGGTATAACTATTTGTTTATGTTTTTAGTTTCTAATGTGAACGACAAGATAACACTTGTCCATTCATGCTTTCAGTAACTAGTTAAATTGTTTCAAAATTGTTGTTGTACTGTTTGAAAATAGGAGAGTTATTTTACATACTAAACTGTTCTCACATATCCAAGGATTTATCCTCACCTTTCATCTAAAAAGAAATCAGTAGTTGAGATTAAAAGTATTTTATTATTCCACATATTTTTATAATTTTAATATCTCCTAAACCGTTAATCGATAAGTGAAAATAATTACACTATTACGACAAGCATTTAATTATCTTTCTATAGACGGACCCTTTGATATACTTTCGAAAAAATAAAAAAAAAAAATCATTTTTTTCATGTTCTTTTTGTCTTTTTTTGTTTTTTTTTTTCCGAATATGATATTTGCATAAAAAAATCACATGTGATTAAACACTAATTTGAATAAACGTGTAATATTAGTCTTAAATCATATATAATATGTAATATCACATGTGATATTAGTGTTTAATCACATATGATATTTACATGTGATAAGTAATATCACATTTGATTTAACAATAATATCACATTTGATATTCAAATTAGTGTTTAATCACATGTAATTTTTTTCATGCAAATTTCACTAACGAAAAAATGAAATTTTTTAAAAAAACATGTGAAAAAATGAAAAAAAATTGTTGAAAGTATATCAAAGTGCCTATCTATAAAAAGATAATTAATTTCTTGTCGTAATGTTAATTTTGTTTCGCTTAACGATTAACGGTTTGAAAGATATTAATAATTGAAAAAAAATGATGAAAGTGTGTTTTTTAAATTGTTGATAATAATCTCATCCATTAGATCAAATAAAAATAGAGGGAGCAAATAATGTTTTTTCCTCAAATGATCTGAAAATTAACAATTATATGAGGATGTCTTTATGTCATTATTTCTCTTTTATGTTTTTTTTTAATTTCATTTTTTTCTCTCCATAAATAAATGAAAAAAATTCATTATTCAATTTTGTTTATTGCAGAGATTTCAAAAATACCGTCTTGTAATCCAATTTCAAAAATACCGTCTTGTACTCCAATGGACTGTGACAATGACAAGGCCCTAGATGATTGTGCTCACATTTGTAAATCACAAGGTCACACTGTTGCTGTGTGCAAAGTTGGTCTATGTTGTTGTGCATGTTAGGCAACTTGTTTTGTTTTCTTCAAGTTGTTACCCCTAAAATTTAAAAGTTTTATGGAAGAAAAATTTAAGAGTTACATTCTTTATGGTTTAAGTTACTTGTATTTGCTTATCGGAGTGATGCATGTAAATGAGGATTATAAGATTATGCTTTGATGCAGTCGCATGAAGATTTTATTTTACGTCCAATGAATTAATATCTTCATTACATAATGGGCATCTCATGAAATGTAAATCAATACCCCTTCGTAAGGGCGTCGATTCTTAAAAAAACACGATAACTGACACGAAGTTAAATAGGTTTGAGTTAAGAATAAATGTGTTTATGTCAAAAATAGGTCATCCCGGCTAATATGTTTAATAAATGGGTCGTTTTTTGCTGAAAAAGTATTAAACATGTCAACACATGAACCCTTTTAAGTATGTAAGCCTTTAAAATAAAATATATATAACTTGGTTTTTATAGGGGATTTGGATTGAAATGTATTTAATATGAAAGAAAATTACAATTATAACTCGGATATTATTAAAATTAGTGGTGGTAATTTGTACTCAAAATAAAGAAAATGGGTTAAATAGGCAAAATTTTAAATTTTTTTGGCACATTTAGCCCCCTCCTTCTTTTGATATGGGCATGTATTACCCATTTTAAAGTTAAATAGAAATTAACGTGCACATGTTTTTATCTCAATTGGAGAACATTAAATTGTTTTTAATGAAAAACTTATAGATATAGTACATTTTATATAAATGATGTGTTACGTTTGCGGATTTTTTTTTTGTCGTTTTAAGTCTTTTCTAAAAGCGATTCGTATAACATAAACCCATTTAAGCCTATTCCATTTTAACCCCGTGCCCGTTTGGCTAGTGCCCATTTGACCTGTAACATGTGCCCACCCGGCCCGCTCATTTGTCCACCTCTAATTAAAATCGTTGTTTAGTTATTCATATGTTTTATCATTATTGTAGTCATAATGTCATTTTTAGATTTTAGTTGAATCAAAAAACCGCAAAACTTCTTCGCCGTTTAACCTATTTACTTAAACGAGTCACAAATTGGTTACACGTGTTATGCAGGTCTTGGTTATGGTTGAGTTTCTTGAAACAATTAATAAATGGATCGTGTTTGGGTAGAAATTCTAACAACACGCAAACCCATGAAACCAAGTAGGTCAACCAGAACACGACTCGATTGCCACCCATACCCTTTCGGTAAAATATTGCATGAGTTTCCATCCTACCATTCATTACTCGCCATGTTTTGATATTAATATTCAATGGAATGGCTTTGTTCCATCCGGTTGCTAGGATGGTATCGGATTAAGAGACAGAGTTGATAAATGATCTCTTGCCCTGGACCAATGCATCCTTGCTATATGTAGTTTAAAGGATAAATTAAGACATGCGATCAATGTACGATCAAATACTTTATTTTTATATGTCATAATAAACTTATAATAGTTTCAAAATAGGCCACAAAAGTAAGCTTATAAAACATAAGCCCAAAACCAAATAACCAAAAGGCGAGACAAACACGCCTAACTATGGTTATTGATGCTCTTTGGTTGATAGGTATAACGATCTTTGACTCAAAGTTGCAACTTTAGAATACAATTAAAGGTATATGTCATTGAGAAAAAATTTTGAATTTTATTTATATGTTGTTATGTGTTCTTTAGAGGTGGCAATTTGAGACCAATTGATTAGACATGGGTCTCTGGAAAAATAGGGCTTTACATGGTTTGAGTTTGTGTGGCGGTGGGTTCAAACCTTGTGGATTAGTCGGCCAAAAGGTCAAAAACGATAGTTACCAAAGATAATATCCAATAGGAGATAGGTCAAGTTAAGTTTTCTTTAATTGTGAAACCAACCTTCTAAATTCGTGCTATTGTGTATATTTTATGACCTTTTACCTTTACTTTTTCAAATTATTCAAAACACGAATAACACGAATTCAAAAGGTTCGTGTCAAAATTGAAAAAAATGACGATATATGGAATGATAAAAAGTGGAAAATGTGATACATTTTCGTTCATCAAACCCTTATTAAATATATAAATGAGTCGAATTGGGTATCTTGTAGAAAATGCTATTATATAATAATTAGCCAACCGGTCTAGACGGATCTAGTGGGATCAATTATTTTTTTTTTACCTTTTTTTTTTCACTTTTTTCATCTTTTACTAAAAAAAAAATCTTGTCGACTGCACCAAAACCCATCGAGATCAAGACCCAATTAGACAGATGTTTCTACAAGACCCATCAAGACCCGAGCTCATCTCGACCCAAACCCGTCTAGATCCGTGATCCAAACCCGACCCAGCCTACCTAATTAGCCACCTCTATTGTTTTTCTATGGGGCTGTTTGGTTTAAGATATTAAAATTGTGGTATTTTAAATTGTTAAGGTTTTAAATATGTAGCTATTTTAAATGATAAGAATATAAATACAATATCATGTTTGGTTGTACAAGAATTGAAATGTATATTTTGATAAATGACTTAATTGTCCTATTATACAGTAGTTCATTATTATTTAAAGGATATTATTGTCACTTTAGTGTAACTATTAAACGCTGGCCGACAAAAAATTTGAATGCCTCCATTTAACACCAGAATTTTTAAGAGTTTTAGAGAGAGAAAGTTTAGAGGTTTAGGAAGCTCCAACCCTCTACCTTGGGAGGTAGTGGGTATTTTTATAGTATCTTACAAAATACGCTTCATACGGGCTGTGGATCAGGCATACAGTGGGTAAAGACCCGTCCGTCCTCCACGGTGTTACTTAACTAAATACTAACTAACATAAAATGACTACGACTACCAGCTTTTTAACGATTACATATATTTGAGGTAACCGACACTTTAACAACTGGATTTTCTAAATCCTAACACCTTGAATTGTACTAATTTGATCAATTGGACATAAGGGTATTCTAGGGTTCTTGGCATCCGGCTAAAAAAGGGGCTAAAAGTGGCGGGTAAAGGGTAATGTTATTTTTTATTACATTTGACTTGGTTTAGTGGAAGGGTTCAAATGTTATGACTGGGGTCAAATGGAAAGGAAGGGTCAGTCATAGGTTTGGTAGTTTTGAACTTTTGACCGGGTTATAACAATATTTGACTTGGGCTTATGGGATTACATTGGCCAATGGTAATATGGGCTTGGATATGGACTAGGCTTAGTCTTGGACTTAATTTAGGATCCGAATATAAGCATAGGGATGTAAAATGTGAATTTCTAAGGACCAATTGTGTCAACTCTAAAAATTATTATCAAGGGCCACTCATGACATTTCCAAATAAACCAAGGACCAATATTGTCAATATTGAAACTCCAGAGGTATAATTTGACAATTCATGAAACTTGCAGGCCTGATTCTGCCAATTCTTCAAAGTTGATCCAATCTTTCAAAAATCATCCTTTTAGCATCAAAATCTTCACAATTACTCATTTCTGATCTCCCGGCTCAACTTTTTGCACTCATTTCCTTCTCGTGCTCGGGTTTTGTCTCATTTGTCTTTCTTTTGCGCGTTTTGTCATATCTGTACCTGCACATGCATAAACTCAAGACATCAACAAATATTAGGAAAAAACGGCTCTTTTTTAGTTATTTTGGGCCTGATTTGGTAAAGAAATGGTATGTGTTTTAGCACATACCAGAGATTTGGTAAAGAAATGGTATGATTTCGACACGTAAGCAAAATCGTGTGATGTGAATGGTTAATAAAAGTCAAAATTAAACTGATTTGGGTCAAGCTTTAATAAATTTGGTTGATAAAAAACACAAAAAAATATTGGTTTCAAATTTTTGAAAACCAAATTTTTTTAAATGAGGAGGTAATTAATAAAACTTTAGTGGTTGAATTTTTAAAAATTATATAGAGTTAAGTGTAATATTATAGGCCTGCATATTTTTTAATAACTTTGGATTATAAAGTACAATGTATATGTTGTTTTAAAATAACAAATATAAATTTGCATAAGATTATAAGTATCAACTTTTTTACTATATGCGTTCAATAAGGACTCATTTATTTTATTTTTAAAAGTTTAACCTATGTGGACGCGAGTTTACATTTTAAATACGGCTAAATTACTGAAAACGAGAATGTAATTATCAAATTGTAAGCATGGGTTATTTTAATATAAAAATAAATATACGCGATTGTACTTATAACAATAACTCATGTAATTCTTATTTATTTATATATAAGGATATCTAGAAAAAAAAATTAAAAACTTTAAGAAGTATACTTTAACTTTATCAACGCTCATTATGTGCTATTAAACTTGCATCATATGTACAACATAATATCAGTAGTGAAATTTAAATAGCAACATTAACATCTTTGTCAGCTAAATAAAATTAAATCTTGAGTTACCTAATAGCAATTTTTACAAATATTTTACCAAATTCTAATGGATATTAATGCATAATGAAAAACTCGTGCATAAGTATTAGTTGTACTTATATCACAATTTTCATGTGCAAATTCTTATATGTGTATATACTGAACTAAAATTTAAAAAATAAATTTGATTTATGTGTGAATTTCGTGCGTGCACGAAACTTTTAACTATATAATTATATGCAATTACATTTAAAGACACAATATTTAGTGTTAATACAGAATAATTTTTTTTTTTCAAAACCCAGTGCTTGTACGGGTATTATAACTAGTTATCTTATAATGTGATAACTAGTGTACATGATTGATTTACATATACCGACAAACCTAAAGTGTGTTTGATTTAAACTAGTGGCAATAGAACTATGAGTAAGGGGAAATCTAAAAGATTCTGGTCGAAAGTTGTCGGATTCATGAGTGGCTCATGAACACTGATCTTTTTTGCTCTTTTCACAATTATTGATTTAAATTTATTTGGTTGGGCATGTATTTTGAAGACTCCAATTCTGTGGACAGTTTTGTTTTATTATATAAAAAATTAGCAAAAAGTTTGAATTTAGTATAAATTTTATTTGTCAATCATAATATTATGCTAATTTATGTTCAAGTTTAAAAGCATGAAAAATTGGTTTGCCATTTTTTTTTTCTTTCAAGTTTTGACTTAGTTATTGGTAAATCACGTTAGTAACTTATTAGTTCTCAAATTCTCATTCTTTATCAATTGCCTTTCAAGTTATTATTTTCTTTTACGTCATTTGAACTTAATGACTAAGGGTATGCTGGAGCTGGAGCCGGAGCCGGAGCCGGAGCCGGAGCTGGCGTTGGGGCTGGGGCTTATATTATAGAACGAAAACTGAGGCTTTTATTTTTATAAAGTTGTTTGACGAATTAATCGTAACTGATGCTTATTAATGGTATTTAGGTAATTTAACTTTTGCATAAAAAGTACATCAAATTAAATTCAGATATATTTTCAACTTTTGCATGATAAGCTTTTTAAGGGTATTTAGGTAATTTAACTAGCTATACGCCTTCATGAGCCCCTCTCAATGGGCTTGGGCTTATGTAGGCTTATGGCTTATAATAGCCTCATAAGCTCATGTAACAAACAAGACTTAATTTATAAGCTCACCTATTTTAAAAATTCAAGCCCTATAAACCCCCATTGTCAAACACACCCTAAACCAATTTCACTAAAACCTGTTTTTTAATGAGTACAACGAAAGACAATAATAAAAATTGAGAATTCGTATTAACTTTCAAATCTGTCATCAACCCACCTACTATATTAGCAAGTAAGAAGATGCTAAGCTTGAAAACAATATTATTCACAGCGCGAGTTTCTCAAATATGCTATGGTATATCAGTAACAAAAAATTTCTTTCTTCAACCAATGTGGGATAAAATTTTTGTCATCATAATATTATGCTCATTTATCTTCAAGTTTACATGCACGCATGAAAAATTGGTTTGCCAATATTTAGTTTTATTTATTTGTTTATTTATTTATTTATTTATTTTATTTTTTTAAGTTGTGACTTAGTTATTGGTAAATCACATTACTTACTTTCACAACAAACTTATTAGTTCTCAAATTTTCATTCTTTATCAATTGGCTTTCAAGTTACTCTTTTCTTTTACGTCATTTGAACTTAATGACGAAGGGTATGTTTGGCACAATAGACTGGGGCTGGGGCTGGGATGGGGCTGGAGCTTATATTATAAGACGAAAGCTGAGGCTTTAATTTTTATAAAGTTGTTTGACGAATTTGTAACTGAGGCTTATTAATGGAAAATCGCATAAAAAATACATCAAAATAAATTCATATATATTTCCAGCTTTTGCATGATAAGCTTTTTAAAAGTACCTTTTTAAGTAATTTAACTATCTATAAGCCCCTCACAATGGGTTTGGGCTTTTGTAGGCTTATGGCTTATAATAGCCTCATAAGCCCGTGTGACAAAAAATACTTATTTTTTAAGCTCGCTTATTTTAAAAATTCAAGCCCCCATAAGCCCTGTAGTCAAACACATCCTAAACAAATTTCGCTAAAACATGTTTTTAGCGAGTACAACGAAAGACAATAAAAAATTGAGAATTTGTATTAATTTTCAAATCTGTCATCACACCACGACTATATTAGCAAGTAAGAAGATGCCAATCTTGAAAACATAATACTATGATCACAACACAAGTTTCTCAAGTATGCTATGGTATATTGGTAACAAAAAATTTCTTTCTTCAACCAATGTGGGGTAAACTTTTTGGATTGAAGATTGAAAATGTTCTCCATCTTATATAAAAGATTTTTATGGAAAGAAAGAGAATGTGAGACCGAAGTATTAAAATTTGTTGAATGAAACATATCAGATTAAATTTTAGAAGCAACTAGTTTATGTGTTTGGAGCATGAATCATATACTCTTTGGACGATAAGGTGAAATTATATGTTGTTATTGCTCTAAAATTAAAAGATTGCAAATGTTTAAGCATGGAACTAAAACAACCTATTATTTTTTCTAAAAACAATGGGTTAATTCTAAAAACAAACTATTATTGCTAAAGATTAAAGCATTTTTTGCCTTATAATATCAGTTATGTGTTGGTTTATGTATATATTTATAAACGTGTATGTCGGGATTCGAACTCGTGACCATGAGATTGCACACATTACGAATGAAAATTAAAGATAAATAATTAATGTAAAATGATTACTATTAATTGTATTACACAAAGCCGACTAACGATCGTTAAGTATTTAACGAAAAATGACTAACGGTTGTTAAATGTAAAAGAGAAGAACTAGAGTGTAATTGGGTATAAAGGAAAGTTTGATAAACGGGCAAATCGCATAAAAAGATACTAAACTTATGTTCAATTATAATTTAAGGTACTCATATTTTTTCTTCTCAATTTAATGTATCAAACTATTTTTTTGTTGCAATGTTAGGAAACTTTTACCCATTCAAGCGATGGCAGGTAACCACCGCCTCACTTCATCTTCTCCGACCAGTTTTCCGGTCAACTTTCCGACCAAAACAGAAAATGTAGTTTTTACCCAATATTCCCGATTGCTTTAAGTAGGGATATCCTTGATCCATAATGGCATTTCACAATAGAAGTATTTTATCTTCAAAGTTCATATGGAAACGTTTCGGTTTTTCTTTTCCTTGACCCCACACAGAAACACACTTCATAAGCCTTCTAACATGTATTCATCAACTAATAATGTTCAAAAGGGTGTGGGAGTACAAACCATAAAATAGGGGGTAAGTTGCTAAAAAATATTAAATTGTAAATTTTAATCTTTTCAAATCCATATGAAAATTATATTGTTGTTGTTTATTCTAATTTTAATCTTTATTGATGGGTTTTAGATCTTTAAAAGGATTTCGAAGTATGAACGACCTCATGATGTTCTTTGTTATTTTCAGTAACTGATTTCAACAATAAATGCGGAGGAACAAACCATTTGGATGGATATGTATTGTTAAATGGTTATTTAGTGTTATTTGTGTTGCCAAAGTTGATATTACGGTACCAAACACTGGTAAGAGAAAACCGGTCACCGGAATTTGAGCAGTTTTCCGGAAAATTGAGTAGATAGGCGGGTGACCCGGTAACTATGTATTTTTACCTGGTAACCTATAAATTGTCAACCATTTTAACAAAATAAAAGTTCGATATCTTAAATTGAGAAAAAAAAAATAGATAAGTACCTTAAATTGAAATTGGACATAAGTTTAGTACCCTTTTCGGTCAAGCATATGAGGGGGGGGGGGGGGGGGGTTAACCCAACCCAAAACCTAACTTGTTCCCAAGGACTTCTAATCACTATATAAGCAAAGCTAGGTTTATTTGTTTTATAACTTTTATGCACACAAACTAACCCTATGATTTTTCTTCCTCTTTTCTTTGCATAAGTCGAACCGAAAACATGAGTGTACACTCAATTGCTTCCTCATAATTGAGGTCTTCCTCTTTTCTTAACCCAGATAAATCATACAATAATTACATCCATGACAATAATTGTTGTATGTTTTGTCATGCATTATAATTTTATAACTTTTAAAATTAACCCTTAATTATTGTATGTTTTGTCATGCATTATAATTTTATAACTTTTAATTGTGTACACTCATTATGAGATTTTTTGTCATGCATTAAAATTAACCCTTAATTATGAGATTTTTTTGAAAAACGAAGGATTTTTAGAGGTCTTCCCCAATTTTAGATCTATCAAAACTTTTAGGCTGATTTTGGCCTTCTAAATTTCATTGTAAGAGTGCTTTCGGCAGGTGTAAGATTCGAATGCGATTAGCTTAGGATTGGATATGCTGGCTTGTTAGGGGAGGTTATAATATGGGCTTAACATTTTTTTTTTTGATTCATTCGATTCTTAAACAATTGTGAAATTGTTTCGTAATTAAGATGGATAGTGATATCAATCTTTATATATTTCATTATGATTTGTATGTTTATTACTTTGTTGTTGCATTCATATACATCTCAACTAATGATTAAAATGGAATGAAAAAATACATGAAAGCTGTATATTTCAAATTATTGTGTCTTAGAAGTTAATATTGATCAAATTATGTTACTTACTAACATTATGCACGATAGTAGTACCAACCAACAATGAATCAAATACAACAAGTGAAAACCCAACTGTGTCCCCCTTTTCGACTTGCAAACATCGGTCGCCTACCCGACCATTAGAATGGCTCCTCTTTCGCAACAAAATCAAACAGTTGGGTTGAAACTATTTTTTAAACATCAATTTCTTCTCTATAAAACCACACCAATCTTCTCCATCTTTTTATTAGCCGATAATATTTATACTTACAATTTTTAGAAAAGAACCCGTACGTGTACGGGTATTATAATTATTTTATGTACATGAAAAGAAAAAAATAATGCTAGAGTTAGAGCATGAAACATGAAGGTAACAGTTTGGATAACATGAAATTATATGTTGTTATAGCTCTAATAATGAAAGTACCTATAATTTTCTCTAAGCGTTTACTTATGGGAAATCGCTTATGTAGAAATTTATATTTCATCGAATGAATTACAATTTTTGGGTCATAAGCGTTAAAGTATTTATGTAATGTCTTAAGTTCTAAGTAAAACTAAAATGTGATGTAGGCGTCGAATTAAAAGCATGGCATGCTTGAAAGGTACTATTGATTTGTGGACTACCATATAAAATTAAAAATTTTATTGATCGCAAAGTTGTCCTATAAATTCTATATCTTGTTTGTTTCTAACTTCTTAGATAGTCAATAATATTGTTTTACATCACACAATATTGTCTTGTCCACTCTTCGGCTATACTTAGGCATGGCTATAAAACTTGTTACAACCAAAGTTAATTACATGAATGGTCCCTGTGGTTTGTCAAGAATTACGGATTTAGTCCTTATACATTTTTTTGCGGATTTGATCCCTATGGTTTAGATTCGTTACGGATTTGGTCCCTTAACCATATTTTCTGTTAGTTGACCGTCAAATGAGTGTTTGGAAAGCTGAAATGACAAAAATACCCTCGTATGTGTTTCATAATGGTCCCTATGGTTTGTGGGTAATCACGAATTAGTCATTGATTTTTTATTTTTTATTTTTATCTATTTAACTATTCTTATAAAAAAGATTTTGTCAAAAAATTTAAAAAAAATTCCGAAAATTTTATAAAAATTTTATCAAAAAAATTCCGAAAATTTTATAAAAATTCCGATAAATTTTTTATAAAATCTTATAAAACATTCCGTCAAAAAATTTCGGAAAAAAAGAAAAAAGAAAAAATTTTATTTTTAAAAAAAATTTCGTAAAAAATTTTCTTTCAAATTATTTTTTGTTTTTAAATTTCGTTTAAAATTTGTTTTTTTAACTCATTTATTTTTTACGGAATTTTTTATAAAAAATTTTCGACAAAAAAATTTCTTTTTTCTTTTTTGAATACTTTTTAACGGAATTTTTTATAAAATTTTGCCCAAAAGTATTTAAAAAAGAAAAAAGATTTTTTTTTTCTTTTTTTCTTTTTTTTCCGAATTTTTTTGACGGAATGTTTTATAAGATTTATAAAATTTTTATCGGAATTTTTTATAAATTTTCTGAATTTTTAATAAATATTTTTATAAAATTTTGGAAATTTTTAATAAAAATTTTCATAAAATGTTTGGAATTTTTTATAATTCTTTTTATAAAATTTTCGCAATTTTTTATAAAATTTTTGAAAAAATGTTTTTTTTATATAAATTTTTAAATAAAAAAAATAAAAAATAAAAAATCAAGGACTAATTCATGATTACCCACAAACCATACGGACCATTATGAAACACATACGAGGGTATTTTTGTCATTTCAGCTTTCCAAACACTCATTTGACGGTCAACTAACAAAAAATATGGTCAAGGGACCAAATCCGTAATGAATCTAAACCATAGGGATCAAATCCGCAAAGAAAAAGTATAGGGACTAAATCCGTAATTCTCGACAAACCACAAGGACCATTAATGTAATTAACTCTAAATAATATGAAACTTTGTGTGTATTAAGGTATTCATAATATTAGTTTATACTCTATTTGTCTCAAAATAAATGTTCAATTTTAAATAGCACAAAGTTTTAAAAAGTCACATCAACTATACTATATACCAATCAAATATCATTTTTACTCACTAATTTTAATTTGTTTTGTTGAAACACGAAGTAAACATTTATTTGTAGACGTCAAAAAATTATACGATGAATATTTACCATAAGATGAAAAGATTTTTATTTTGGAAATTGGTTGGCATATTCTCATTTGTTATTTACACACTTAAATATAAAAACTGGTAAAACAACGTATAATAAATGTACAACTGCAGAATGCTTAAATTTGAGTGTGCAAATAAAATTTAGAATGTGCAAAATATTATCGTATAATTCTATATGTTAACCGAACTGTAAAATGTATCAAAAAGATTAAAGTGATAAGAAATGAGTGGTGAAAGAAATTTGGTTGCATTGGTTGAATGACAGATTCAGCATAATCTTTCTTCTGTCGATAGTTCACAAATGTAGGTAGATGTTGATATAATCCACTTTTACATTTAGGGTAAAAAAAAAATATGTAGACAAGTCAAAAGGGGGTTTAAGCCTCGGTTTGGTCAAATCAAGGATTGGTTCATTACATCGAGGTCCAATCATGGTTTTTATAGGAGGGTTCACAAAGCATTTTGAGCCTTGTCCCACCGGACCAAATAACTTTATTTTCAAACTTCGACTTTTAAGCAATCAAGGGTAATGCTATTTCATATTTCGTTTTATACGAGGGTTCACGTTAGATTTCATGGTTCCTTTTTACATTTTTATTGTTTCTTTGTTAGCTTTCATATTTCGTTTTCTTTCGAAGCAAGATAGAGTTATTATTTATTGAGAAAAGTTAACAGTTTTTTTTTTTTTTCTTTTTTTTTAAAAACAAACCATGCGATCTCAGCTATTCATTTTTCTTATCAAATAAAAAAATTTACTTTCATCTATTTTCTTAAAATTACAATATCTCAGAAACCGTTAATTGTTACGCGAAACTAATTATACCGTCGCAACGAGAATTCAATTATCTTTATATAGATATGCACTTCAATATATTTTCGACGAATTTTTCTTTTAAATTTTTGCCCAGATGAATCACATGTGATTCGAAAAATCACGTTTGGTTTATTACTTTAAAAATCACATGTGATTTTACTGGGCTGAAAATTTGAAAAAAATATTCGTCAAAAGTATAAAGAATTGCATATCTATACAACGATAATTTAATTCTCGTCGCGATGATGTATTTTTCGTAGCTTGAAGGTTTACCGTTTACAAGATACGTTGTTTTAAGAAAAAGCTGAAAAATGTTTTTTTTTTTTTTTTTTTTTTTTTTTTTTTTTTTTTTTTTTTTTTTTTGAAAAAATGAATAGATGAGATTGCATGATTTATTTGATAAAAATTGTTCTGCATTTGACTCACCGCATTATTTATTAACAATTGGTGAAGGAAAGATATATTACTTGGAACTCCAAATTGAAGTTAGAAGCAACTATTTTATGTGTTTGGAGCACGAATCATGAAGGGGACAATTTCAATAACGTGAACTTATAAGCTGTTATTGCTCTAAACATGTAAGATTGCACATGTTTAAGTACTGTTAAAACAACCAAAATTAAGTTACACTTTGTTTATTTAATAGAGCTCTAACCATTTTTACACTGAAGAATAGAAAGTGATGTTTTCATTCATGACAAGTTTCGCAAACAAAAATCTTTGAGATTACATGAATGGTTAATCTACCTCAATTCCGTATGCTATGTGTAACGACCGAAAACATTCTTACTATGTATCAACTAACAAGTTTACAAACATTAATTCATACACATTCTAACCATTCTCATATATCTGCACTTCTTACTATGTATCAAGTAACAAGTAGCAGAGTGGATAATTAGGCCCAAACCCGGTTTGTGGGTTTAGGGTATTAGGGTTTTCATCATTATAAATAATGGTCCATAACAATATTATACCGACGGGTTTATCATTATCAGAGCGGGTCTGATCCTCAGAGCTAAGTGGCTATGTTGAGCCGCCTACTCTAAGCTCAAAACCTAAAAAAAAAAAAAAAAAAAAAAAAAAAAAAAAAAAAAAAAAAAAAAAAGTTACGGCTGAAGAAGAATCGATCTACACATAAATATTCAAAAGATTCTTTTTTGTTATTTGTTTGTGGCTCATCGCATGGTTAGTCATGATAACATGCCATCCATTTATCCATTTAGTTATTTGTTTGTTAGTCCTTTGCTTTGGATCTGCGCAAAGAGAGAAGAAAAAGAAAAAAAGGAATTAGATGGTGGATCTACAATGTTTTGATTTTGTAAGCGGTACAAAAAAAAAAAAAAAAAAAAAAAAAAAAAAAAAAGTTATTTAATTGTTATTTTTTTTATGTCGAATCCAGAGTATCAATTCCCAAGACGACTTTTGTTGGTGTCGAATCCAGGGTATAAATTCCCGAGACGACTTTCGTTGGTGTCGAATTTTGGGTATCAATTTCCGAGACGACTTTTGTTGGTGTCGAATCTAGGGTTCTTATTCCCGAGACGACTGTTTGGGATACTTTGAATTATCCTGTTTTATTTTGGTTATTGTTTTATTTTGCTTTATTAGTTTACTATTACAGTTCGAGCTTTCGCGATTTTTCGCCGCTCGAACTGCGGGGGAGTGTTAGTGGATAATTATGCCCAAACCGGTTTGTGGGTTTAGGGTATTAGGGTTTTCACCATTATAAATAATGGTTCATAACAATATTATACCGACGGGTTTATCATTATCTTACATGGTTTCAGAGCGGGTTTAATACCTAGTCGGCCGCCATGAGCCGCTGCATCTAAACCACCCCGTCAAATTTCTACTTAATAACTCTATCATTTTCTCCTTCGTACTCCATTTTATTGATGCAATAGTGGTTGTACCATTTATCTTCTCCACAATATTGTTTTTCTTTTCATTTTATTATTCAGCGGTTATTGAAAGCAAAACAAAATCATCGTGATTTTTTTTTTTTTTTTTTTTTTTTTTTTTTTTTTTTTTTAATTTTCCATCTTTGATTTCATATACTTTCTTTTTATTCATTCCTTTAATATTCAATATCTTTTCTTCTTATTTTATATGTTTATGCATAAGTTATACCCCTCCTCAAGCAACTCTATATTGGAACAGTTATCTTTTCCAAAATCAAAAAAAAAAAAAAAAAAAAAAAGAAAAAACAAAAGAAGCAAATCAAGTTTTTCAACACTGCCACAATTGTTTTCAAGTTATAGATCATGAAGATTTTGAAGATTTGGCTCCACTTCCGCTTGCTTGAAGACGTCTTCACCATCAAAGTTAGTTTTATCAATAATACTAGCAATCTCCTTCAGTCTCGAGCTTTCGTGAATTCACCGCTCAGACTGCGGGGGAGTATTAGCAAATAGATTAGACTAGGCCCAAGTCCCCGTGTGTGGGCTTAGGGTCCGTTAGGGTTTCCTTTATGTTTTATGTATTCTCTATATATTGTGGTTGAATAATACATCACACCTACGGGGTTTTAATGTTCAACAGTTTTCAAATTTCTGAAATGTTTTGACAAATTTATTGTTTAACTCATTTCATTTGGAATGTATAATGATCAAAACAAACTTGAGTAATGTGATTGTTACTCACACTTTTTCTCAGCTTTTAGTCATTCTTAAGCGACTCCAAAAATATTTTTACTTCTTAAGCATTGCAAAACTAAAGATTAAAATGGTTTCCGCCAAAACATGTTTTATAATTAAAAAATATAGTAGAAAAAAGTTTGGAGTTCATACAAATTTTCACGTATGGACAACCAGGATTTTTTACAAGTTCTCTTTACTAGTTTCTTGAACTTGTAAGGATTCCAAGATGTAGTATACATGAAAAAAGTTTAGAGTTCATACAAATTTTCACGTATGGACAACCAGGAATTTTTACAAGTTCTCTTTACTAGTTTCTTGAACTTGTAAGGATTCCAAGATGTAGTATACATGAGAACGGTGTACTATTCCAGGCACATATAACCTACATAGACTAGTGGATATAACTAACTAACAAGTTCTTTCTTCTATCAATGTGGGGCAAAATGTTAATATAAAAAGTTTAAAAAAATTTCGTATCATATAAAAGATTTTTATGTACATGTAAAGAAAGGAGATATATATTGCAAGAGTTATCAAAAGTTGGTTGATGAAAGAACTATGTGTTACATGGAACTCCAAATTGAAGTTTAGAAGCGAACTAATTTTGTGCTTTCGGAGCACGAATTATGAAGGGAATATCTTGGATAGCATGAAAGTATATGTTGTTCTTGCTCTAAAAACGAAAGATTGCATTTGTTTAAGCATTGAACTAAAACAACCTGTGATTTTTTTTAAGAACAAGGGGTTAACTTTTACTTAATTATCTAAAATCATTCGCAAAGAAATTTTATACATCACTAAATGAAATACGTTTTTTTTGGGTCATGAAGGTTAAAATATTTTTGCATTACGACACCTGTTATGGCCGTGGGTTGTTTAGCAAACTCATTATGCTGATCACTACAAATTTTTGAATGCTCATTGTGTATATCAAGAATGTACATATTTCAGTTTGCAAGTAGCTAAGCAAAGTTTTCGACAAGCATGCTTATCAGATAAGTACTTATGTAAAATCGAAAAGTAAGCAGCTAGGCAATCCATTATTATATACAATTTTGAAATAAAAAAGGTAACCAGTTAGGAAATCCATTATTATATACAATTTTGATAACTTAAGTCCTACAATATGTTGTTATTGCTCTAAAATGATGAACTATTATTCAAGTAGAGATGGATATTCAGCTGAATGAATTACGTTTCAGATGTTTGGTTTATTTTGGCCCTAGGTTAAAATCTTATTATGTTACAGTCTCATTATAAACAGTTATGCAATCCTTTATATAGTTGCAGATAATGTATACGAGCTTTATTCGTGGGGAGTTAGTTGAAAATATTGTAAGCATGTAACAACAACATCACTTCAACCCAAATCTGCTGGGCCTTTGTCTAGTAGCTATCTTCTTCTTTTTATGCTAAAGCTTGAGGCCAATAGTTGGACCCTGTGACCATGAAAATTTGTGTACCTATTTCGTGAAGCGTAGTTCAGTTGGTCCCAAATGAGATATAAGACTTGCAAGATACGTGGTATTTTAGATATTCTCATAATAAATGTATGTTAAACTCGCGGTGTGGTTGTGAAAAGGATTTTGGGATATAAAGAATCGTTTAGTATGCGGTATGGACTTATGGATTTAGAAATCCTTGAATATTCAAAGTCGACATGATGATTGAAATAGTAGTTGTTGATTGTCACTATCGTTGTTATGTATGTATGGCACTATCTTGATGAAAATAAAATCTGCTCATTTCATATATGGTTATGATAAGTGTATCAATTATCTAAAGAGATTTATGTTGGTTGTTGACCGTTGATTTAGATCGAACTTGTATTTATTTTGCACGTTGCGTTTTAAACAAAAATATTAAGTATACATTTCTATTGTTTCTTTATTAGTTTTCACATTTCGTTTTACCTTCAAAATAACAAGTGTGAAATTAAAGATTAAAATGGTCTCCACCAAAGCATGTTTTAAATTACCAAATAAAAAGAGAAATAATAATAATAATAACTAAAAAGAAAATGAAGAATTCATATTAGTTTTTGACTTTTTCAAGACACACTAGATTTTTTCAACCTAACATATTTGAAATAATAATAATAATAACTAAAAAGAAAATGAAGAATTCATATTAGTTTTTGACTTTTTCAAGACACACTAGATTTTTTCAACCTAACATATTTGAAATAGCCAAAGACATTATACCAATCTCAATTCATTTAACATATATACACTTATGGTATATAACTAACCAACAACTTCTATTTTCAAACTATGTGGGATAGAGTGTTAGGATAAAATTTTACAAAATGTCTTCATAAAAAAATGGTAATTTAAGAGTTGTTAACATGAAAGATAAATTTGTTACATAGAACATTAAACTGAAGTTTAGAAGTAACTAATTTTATGTACATGAAAAGAAAGAATGAATGAAATAATGCAAGAGTGTGGATAACATGAAAGTTACTAATTTTCATATATTGTATTAAAAGAACCTGTGATTTTTCCTAAGCATTGGCTTATTTGAAATATATATAAGTCTTGGGTCATACCTTATTCTTGCACTCTTGATTCCGGGGTCGTACAAAACATACCTACATAGCAAAACTTACAACCAAAGAACATGAGATGTTTACTACTTAAATTTCTTCCGATTCTTGAATTTCTTCGGGATCTGCATTCATTGTCCTTGGATAAATTAACATCTCTATCTGCAACTTGAGTCACTACAACCTCTAAACTTGCCACCTTTAAAAACAAAGATAAAACCGATAAAAAACCTTTTAAACCATTAAGCCACCAGTATTGCGAAAACATGTATGATACACTACATTTAACACTGACTTTGCGTTCACAATGAAGAAATGCAGACTATAGCAATGGGGCCAAGATGATTCATATCGTTACGAAGTGTTTGGACATGCGTTTTAAATGGATCTTTTCAAATTTCTTATACAAACAGGTTCGCGGCACCTAAAGGGAAACTCATCTACAGATTGTTTAATCTTTAAATGAGTTGATAATGACTCACATTATCGGAATATTAAAACTTTATAATCATGATGTTAGGAAAAAATAACCACATTATTATTTTTATAGTAAGTTGAGCAAGGAATGAAAGCAGGCTCGTTTTGAAAGGGTCAATTTTGGGTACGGGTCAAAGCGAGCCAGTTTTGGTACGGATCAATCCAGTGTTCTTCTCAGTGCCAATCCACTTTCAGCACACGCCTAGTTAAGTATGGACGACAACTGTTGGCTACCCTAATGGACTTTGACCGAACCAACCCAACACAAGTTAAATAGACCCTAACTAGAATTTCAAATGGATAAGTAATACGGAGTTTTTTTTTTTTAATCTTTTTAAGCAGTTGCACAATTACAGCTAGGTTCTTATGAGCTTACTTTTCGGACCCGACCCAACACAGGGAAACAGACCCAAGTAAGCCAGGTTCTACAATATAATTTCGTGTACTATACTAAGACCAAAATAGATACTTTTGGTGTGTGGAAAGGAGGTTTAGAAATACGTACTCTCAGAGGGCATCACTGATGTGAAAGATGGTGGACCGCAGATACTTGCACTACGAACAGAGAGAAATGAAATTAACTACCTTCTATAATTTTTCTAATTTTTTTTTTTTGAGGCATAATGAATAGGTAAACTTTAAGATCAATCCCAGATAAATTGAACACAACCCAACCAAGCCAGTTTCAGGTAATCCCATCGGTTGTCAACAGCAGGTATGAATTGATCCGCACACGACTTTCACCTAACCGTGACTCTTCTTGTGACCTAACTAGGCATGGTTTTGACCGAGCGAAACTGGGCATGGGTTTTAACTGGGAAAGTTTTGCTCGGACGAAAGTAAGGAACGAGTTGAATGATATTTTTATTATTACACCAATAAAAAAGGATTGTAGTACTAATATTTCAAAATTATAAGGCTATTACACTCAGTAATAGTTGAGTAAATTTCTAATTTGTTAGACATCTACTCAAAGGGAAATCCACGGCGCTTGGACAAACATATTCTTTAAACTTTTCTAGGTAAATTTTGCGTACAGGTTTGTGAAGCATTGCTATACTTAGTAGAACCGGGGTAACGATATCAGACGTAAAGAAGTAACACTTGCGTTTCAGTCACAATTTACATCACATAGTATGTACAAAAGCGTTATGACCACCGAATTACCAAATTTTCCAAAAAATAGCCAAAATAGAAACAAAAATTTCCAC
>BPTQ01000009.1:348585983-348609596 GCA_019973895.1 Chrysanthemum seticuspe
AAAAAAAAAAAAAAAAAAAAAAAAAAAAAAAAAAAAACCGTTACTGTCGGTATTGTGGTCACCATTAGCAAATTGTGGTTGAGTGTAATCTTAGAGAGAGAAAGCTGATGTGGCAATGAGTGACCACAATAGTTACGGTCACCATTAGCATTGGCCTAATGTTGATTACTGGTCGCGTATAAAAGTTTTTATGTAGCTCTTTAAAAAAAATAAAAAACAAAACTAATATTCTTCTGTATAATATATCTGGAAACTATATTGTATTTTTTATTTGTATAATAATATAGGTGTTATGTTTTATGCCCAATCAAGAATTGTATAAATTTCAATAATGAGGATGGATTTATCAAGTACCATGGTTTAAAAGGGCTAAACTAAAAGATTACACATACATAAGGTTGAAAAAAGAACTTTTTTACGGCCACCACAAATAAACCTCTTTTGGGTCGTCTTCTTCATGATAAACATATCTCCACTCACCATTCCAAGCTCTCTTCTTATAAAGCTTCACAAGCGTATAAAATGTTTATTATTCATCATAAACGCCACTTAGTACTTCTAAATCTTCTGAAATTCAGTTTAATATTATCATTAACTTTCTAAAACTGGGCCCCGTAAAAATGGAGGCCCTGTGCGGTTGCTCACCCCGCACATGCTTAAATCCGGCCCTGTACTCTTCCCTTGTTGTATAGTAACATATTAAGACCGGGCTACGCGTCGGCAACCGTTACACCACCCGACTTGAGATGCGCCGCAGGAGGGAAAAAACATCAATCCGTCGCATACGCGAAAGAGCTGAAATGAAAAGGGACGAATGTTTGTGTGTGTGGATATTTATTAATTGATTTTTTCGGTATGTATTTATTAATTGATTTTTTCGGTATGTTCTTGAAAAAAAATGATGTGATAACGGTGTTGATGGTCTCTTAGTGGTCGCTAAACTTAAGCTAACATTATTTCATAAAGAGTATTGATTGGCATACCTAATTTATGTGTCAAATTATATACCTAATCTTATATGGCATCATTCTATTGATGACAATAGATGAACCCGTTTCGTCATAAACCAATAAAAAAAATTCACATCCCTTTAGGCCTAAAATTAGGCATGCAATTTCCTTTCATAAATTCATACCCCACCAATATATATATGACATGTTGATTATCATAACCCGAGTTACAAAACCGTAACCCACTTTTACATATACGGTCATAAAATAAGTAGACATGTCACAAGGAGATTTAAGCCACGGTTTGAATTCCTTTTATAAGGGTCATATTAGACGGTTAGACCAAGGATTGGTTCATTGCACCGGTCCAATCATGGTTTATACGAGGGTTCACAAAGGATTTTGAGCCTTTTCTACCAAATAACTATATTTTCAAACTTTGACTAGGTTGTGCTTCTATTTTGCACGTTAGCTTTCATAGTTAGTTTCTACATTTTTATTGTTTCTTCGTTAGCTGTCATAGTTCGTTTTTCATTCAAACCAGTTTGAAATTAATGATTAACATGGTCTACACCAAACCATGTTTTACGGTATCAAAGTGAAAGTAAAAAGTTAAGAGTTCATATGAGTTTCCGAACATTTCATAACTAGCAGTTTTTTTTTTTCTAACCTGAAAGATAGTGAAATCTCCGAAAACATAATACTATTCTCAACATATTTGACCCACATACGCTATGGTATATTAGTAACCACCAACATTTATCTTCAAGCTATGTGGGATAGAATGTTAGTATAAAATGTTAGGAAAGACTTAAAAAAAATAGTAAGATATAGTTATTAAACACTTGGTGAAAGAAAGATATGTTACTTGGAACTCCAAATTGAAGTTAGAAGCAACTAGTTTATGTGTTTGGAGCACAAATCATGAAGGGGACAATTGCGATAACCTACAATTATGTGTTATTATTGCTCTAAAAATGAAAGATTGCAGATGTTTAAGCGTTGTTATAATAACCCGTGACTTTTTACAAGAGAAAATGAGTAAGCGTTTAATTATCATAATAGAAAGTCATCAACTTACGTTTGTATATGTAACAACGTAACACATTGTGGTAAAACTTTAAGTAATTTTATTCAATCGAGCTCTAATTGTTTCATTTATGAAAAAATTCATTAACAGATATCACGTATGAGATTTCATAATTTGTTAATTTACATCACTTTCATTGGCTATTTGTAACAATAATCCATATTCATTGGAGCACAAGGTGTCGTCCTCGTCGTTGTCCTCGCCGCCACGGTGGACTGCTCGCCGTCCTTCGCCGCCATACCGCCTAGCCTCGCCGTCCTTCGCCGTGGAGCACCTCTTCGTCTACATGACGAACTTGTTTTGTCATTTTTTTTTCTCTTTTTTATAGTTGTAATATTTGTATTTTTAGGAAGTGGTGGGCCCAAATGAGTGAGTTGAGGTTTGTTGTGAGTTAGGAGGGTTAGTTGTGGTTAATTGTGGAGGTTTCTTATGGTGATGTGACACCCGTGGACCCCGAATGAAGAGAGTGTGCTCTTCACGACACCTAGAGCTCTTATAACCATTTTCATACATTAATCCATATTTATTATAACAATTTACATACATTAATCTGTACTTATATCTAACCATTTATGTGCACAGAAAGTGATCTTTTCAAATTTCAAAAATGTTTAAAGAAATAAGTTGTTTAAATTTATCTGCACATGAATTATCCGGTTACAAACCGCCGGTTATGGTCAAAACCAGTTTTAACAGGTTACGGTTTAGGGTTTCTTTTTTTTTTTCGGTTTCGGTTTTTTTTTCCACGGCTACCTATGTATAATGATCAATACGAAATTGAGTAAATGATTGTTAATGAAACTCTTTCTCAGCTTTTAGTCATTCTTGATTAACTTCAAAAATATTTTTTAAAGGTGGCAAAACGGGCGGGCACGGGCTATGGACCAAACGGGCTATGGGCCAAACGGGCGCGGGCTAAACGGGCGCGGGCTAAACGGGCACGGGCGAAACGGGCTCATGTTATACGAATCACTTTAAAAAAAACCCAAAACGACGAAATAAATTCCTCAAACATAACACCTCATTTATATTTAAAAAATTAAAAATAAGTTTTTCTTTAAAAACAATCTAATGTTCGAAAAAAACATGTGCCCATTAAACTTCTAAATGGGCAATACATGCCCATTCCAAAAAAATAAGGGGGTCCAAATGTGCCCAAATCTTTCAAAAGTTTGCCAATTTATCCCATTTTTTTGATTTTGGGCACAAATTGACACCTCTAATATTTTTACTTCTTAATTCGTACAAATTGTATATGTAACAATCCAAGAAACTAATCAACATGAAAACGTTATCTTTCGGCTATTCTAAACACATATAACGGGCATATATAGACAAGGCTATATAACTAACTAACAAGATCTTTGTTCAATCGATGTGGGACAAAATGTTAAGATAAAAAGTTAGAAAAGTCTTCATATCATATAAAAGATTTTTATGTACATTGAAAGAAAGAGATATATAATGCTAGAGTTATCAACGATTGGTGAAAGAACTATTTGTTACATGGAACTCCAAATTGAAGTTTAATAGCGAACTATTTTGTGTTTTGAGAGCACGAATCATGAAGGGAACATCTTGGATAACATGAAAGTATATGTTGTTAGTGCATTAAAAACAAAGATCCCAAATGTGTAAGCATTGTACTAAAACAACCTGTTGTTTTCTAAGAACATGGGGCTATATGTTACTTATCTAAAGTCATTCGCGAAGAATTTTATGCATCGCTGAATAAATTACGTTTTTTTGTCATGGAGGTTAAAAGTATTTTTGCATTATGATACCTGTTATGGCCATGAGTTGTTAGCAAACTTATTATGTCGATCACTACACAATATCGAATGCTCAATGTGTAAATTATGATTGTACATATTTCAGTTCGCAAGTAGCTAAGCAAAGTTTTCGACAAGCATGCTTATCAGATAAGTACTTATGTCAAAATTGAAAGTAAGCAACTAGCAGTCCTTTTTTATGTACAGTTTTGATAGCTTAAGTCATACAATATTTTTTATATTATGATGTTTGTTTGGTTTATTTTGGCCCTAGGATAAAATGTTATTATGTCAAAAAGAGTACTTATGTTACAATCTCATTATAAGCAGTTAGGCAATCCTTTATATAGTTGCGTATAGGGGTGTTCATTTGTTCGGTTATCGGGTTATTCGGTTTGTTCGGTTCGGTTACTTCGGTTAATTTTTTTTTCTGGGTATAACCGAAAATCGAACCGAACCGAATTCAAATTGATTAAACCGAACCGAAAACCGAACCGAATAACCCGAATTATATAAATTTAATTATTTATTCATTTATTTATATATATTTTTAGCAAAAAAAATTTTTAAAGCTTAAAAAATATTATATGTATAGTATAAAAGAGTTTTAATATCTTTTTTTTACATAAATACATAAAATATATATATATATATATATATATATATTTGAATTCGGTTTTCGGTTTAGATTGCTAAAACCATATCCGAACTGAAAACCGAATACTTAATTCGGTTCGGTTCGGTTTTGACAAATTCGGTTCGGTTTCGAGTTTGGTTCGGTTATTTTCGGTTCGGTTTGGTTTCGGTTTTCGGTTTATTCGGATATTAACCAACCCATGAACACCCCTAGTTGCATAAATATATTCGTAGGACATTAGTCGTAGATATATGTAAGCACACTTCAGCCCAAAACAGTTGGGCCTTTGTCTAGTACCTATCTTCTTTTTAGACTCAAGCTTGAGCCAATAGTTGGACCCTCTAACCATGAAACTTTGTGTACATATTTCCTGAAGTGTAACTCAGTTGGTTCCACATGAGATATAAGACTTGCAAGATATTTGGTATTTGGGATATTCTCATAATAAATGTACGTTAAACTCGGGTGTGGTTGTGAAAAGGATTTGGGGATATAAAGAATTGTTTAGTATGCATTATGGACTTATGGGTTTAGAAATCCTTGAATATTTAAAGTCGATAAGTATTTAAATATGATGATTGAAATAGTAGTTGTTGATTGTCACTATCGTTGTTGTGCATGTGTGAGATCACAATAGAACGAAAATATGTATGGCACTATCTTGATGAAAATAAAATATGCTCATTTCATATATGGTTATGATAAGTGTATGAATTATCTAACGAGATTTATGTTGGTTGTTGCCCGTTGATTTAGATCGATCTTGTATTTATTTTGCACCTTGCGTTTTAAACAAAAAAATTAAGATAGAATTTTACATTTCTATTGTTTCTTTGTTACTTTTCACATTTCGTTTTCCTTTTAAAATAACATGTGTCAAATTAAAGTTTAAAATGGTCTCCACCAAACCATGTTTTAAATTACCAAATTAAAAGAGAAAAAATAATAATAATAACTAAAAAAAAATGAAGAATTCATATTAGTTTTTGACGGTTTCAAGACACACTAGATTTTTCAACCTAACATATTTGAAATAGCCAAAGACATAATACCAGTCTCAATTCATTTAACACATATACACTTATGATATATAACTAACCAACAACTTCTATTTTCAACATATGTGGGATAAAGTGTTAGAGTATGGAGTGTGGTGGCATCACCACTTCTTTTCATTTAGGCTCACATGTGCCACATCACTTCTACATCACTCCAACACATTCACTTAAAAATACTCCCCAATCATAACTAACTCAAACCTTTTCATTTGGGCCCACCCACCCTCATTTTATTTCTTTTCCATATTTATCAAACACAAATTCAAACCTTTTAAACAAAAAATTTAAAATTCATTAAAATAAAAACATTACAATATATTAAAAGTTAAAACGATACGCAGAATCATACGAAATACATAAATCCTAAATCCTAATCTGAATACTCCCCGTTCGCAGAATCATACGAGGGAGATATATAACCAGCAAATTCCTCGAGGCGAGCCAAAGCTTCCTCGTCTACCGGAGATTCCTCACCAAAGTTGGCGGTCGAGGTTGATGCACCTGCACCATCATTTTTGATCACCCGATAGCTCCAATTGATTTTGGTGCTTATGTTGTTCGTTACCATTTGAACACACTGCCACAACTTGTCAATAATCTCGTCGTCTTTGTGGGCTTCCTCCTTCAGAAATTTCTCGATCACACCTTTTCGTTCAGTGCTGATGTCGTTGCAACTCTTGTAGTTTTCTCTCATCTGTAGCTTCTCCGTCCGCGCCTGCTCAAACAATTCGATGACGCTTATAATAGCGTTTTTTCGAGCCTCATCGTCGTTATTGCATTGATTTTGAACGTACGTTTGCATATCTTCAGCGGAATGCGGGAGACGGCAAGCCATAATAATCTTGCGTAAAGAGAAGTGCGAATTTTGAATTGAATTGTGTTTGAAAGAGAAGTGTGAATTTTTGTGTGTAAATATTGGTATTATTTATAGAGTGGGTGGGTAATATTTGAATTTGAAAAAAAAAACAAAAAAAAAAATAACCATTGTTTTAAAACGGATAGTTTTTAACTTTTTGTTTTGTCTTCTTGCGTGTCGTTGGGGTGGCGAACAAGCAAGTGGCGAGGCCACATGGTTTGGTGGCGAGGGCCGGCGGTGGTTGGCGAGCCATCCACGTTGGAGTGGCGAGTCATCCTCGTTACCACACTCCATGCTCTTAGGATAAAATTTTACAAAATGTCTTCATAAAAAAATGGTAATTTAAGAGTTGTTAACATGAAAGATAAATTTGTTACATAGAACATTAAACTGAAGTTTAGAAGTAACTAATTTTATGTACATGAAAAGAAAGAATGAATGAAATAATGCAAGAGTGTGGATAACATGAAAGTTACTAATTTTCATATATTGTATTAAAAGAACCTGTGATTTTTCCTAAGCATTGGCTTATTTGAAATATATATAAGTCTTGGGTCATACCTTATTCTTGCACTCTTGATTCCGGGGTCGTACAAAACATACCTACATAGCAAAACTTACAACCAAAGAACATGAGATGTTTACTACTTAAATTTCTTCCGATTCTTGAATTTCTTCGGGATCTGCATTCATTGTCCTTGGATAAATTAACATCTCTATCTGCAACTTGAGTCACTACAACCTCTAAACTTGCCACCTTTAAAAACAAAGATAAAACCGATAAAAAACCTTTTAAACCATTAAGCCACCAGTATTGCGAAAACATGTATGATACACTACATTTAACACTGACTTTGCGTTCACAATGAAGAAATGCAGACTATAGCAATGGGGCCAAGATGATTCATATCGTTACGAAGTGTTTGGACATGCGTTTTAAATGGATCTTTTCAAATTTCTTATACAAACAGGTTCGCGGCACCTAAAGGGAAACTCATCTACAGATTGTTTAATCTTTAAATGAGTTGATAATGACTCACATTATCGGAATATTAAAACTTTATAATCATGATGTTAGGAAAAAATAACCACATTATTATTTTTATAGTAAGTTGAGCAAGGAATGAAAGCAGGCTCGTTTTGAAAGGGTCAATTTTGGGTACGGGTCAAAGCGAGCCAGTTTTGGTACGGATCAATCCAGTGTTCTTCTCAGTGCCAATCCACTTTCAGCACACGCCTAGTTAAGTATGGACGACAACTGTTGGCTACCCTAATGGACTTTGACCGAACCAACCCAACACAAGTTAAATAGACCCTAACTAGAATTTCAAATGGATAAGTAATACGGAGTTTTTTTTTTTTAATCTTTTTAAGCAGTTGCACAATTACAGCTAGGTTCTTATGAGCTTACTTTTCGGACCCGACCCAACACAGGGAAACAGACCCAAGTAAGCCAGGTTCTACAATATAATTTCGTGTACTATACTAAGACCAAAATAGATACTTTTGGTGTGTGGAAAGGAGGTTTAGAAATACGTACTCTCAGAGGGCATCACTGATGTGAAAGATGGTGGACCGCAGATACTTGCACTACGAACAGAGAGAAATGAAATTAACTACCTTCTATGTTGATTTTGCTCTAAAGAATTATTGTCCATGCATAACAAATGAACGAAACATCAATATAAGCCGTTCTTGAATCTGTGGAAAGCCCACATGTTCAGTTAAATGCGATTTGAAGAGCATTTCATACTCGGGCCCGCTTGATTACAATATTGGCATCTTGAAATCGAGTTTTCGTAGAATAAGTAAGACATTATCAAGATGTAGTAAATGGTCAAACGGGTAAAAGATGTAGAATATTATTGTTATACATTTCGAAGTGAGTATATATGCACAAACAGTTGATGAAGTAATAATAAAGTACCATTGATATCGTCCAACTTTTAAGCGTTTGGTTCATAGCATTTCAACTAAATTTTTCTCGAAGAGGTGGGGACTCCTGAACGCGTTTCCACTTAATAGGGATCTCCTTGTCCATATAAGCGTAATGAAAACCTTAATTGGGTCTTAGCCGGAATAGCCAGATCTGACAAGATATAGCCGGTTCTTGGCTGGAATAGCTGGTTCTAGCCGGGTCTAGCCAGGTCTTTGCCGGAACATCCGGTTCTAGTCGGGTCTTGGCCGAATCCAACCTAATATAGCTGGGTCTTAACCGGATATAGCCCGGTCTAACTGGATATTGTCGGGTCTATCTGGGTCTTGGCCGGAATAACAGGTTCCAGCCTGGTCTTGGCCGGATATAGCCAGATCTTTGTCTCTTATTTTTGAAAAGTGACTGCTTCCGTTATTCAAATTAGTGGTCACACACTAGTAAAACTTACATATAATTTTTGACAAATACAGCTTTGGACTTTGGTCAAATTTTGGTAAACGTAAAATACACTTTCGGCGGGGACAAGTCTCCGGAGAAAGGTTATGTTAAATTTTGACTAGCTGGTCAAAGTTTGATAAAAATCAAACTTACTTTCGCCGGGACATGTCCCCGCCGAAAGTGTCCGTTGAATTGTCCATAACAAGTCAGCGTATGTATGTGCCACGTCAGATTTTATTTTGTCGTTTAGTGACTTTCGCCGGGGACATGCCCCAGCGAAAGTCTCCTCTCCCGTCCATCCGATTGTTGTAGTGCTAGTTGTTCATAACCCTAGCCAAGTTTAAGCCTAGAAGGATGAAACCTGGAGCAGCCTAAGTTTAACTGTTAGCACCAGAACAAACTTAAGAGAACATAGCCCCAAACTATTTTACAAGCCTTAGTGTGCATCTCTGAACTTTGAGTTGTATTGATACAAAAACATGAATATCGAGTGTTCATCAACTCTATCAAATCAAGAATCTTACGACGATCAAAACCAAAATTCAAGTTAGGCTACAGGTTATCAGCTAATACAATTATGTTAGGTGTTCATTTAGGTGTTCGTGCCTGTGTTTTCCGCAACCTTGGTATATCTTATGAGTGAGTCGAAGATCATATGCAGATACAGTGAGTAAACCACAAAAACTGAAGATTCAAACTCATATCGTTGAGCGATCTTTGTCGATATGAGCGATCTTTGTCGGATCTCAATGATTCAAACTCATATCGTTGAGTGCTCTATGTTTTTGGATCATAAACGTTAAAGTATATTAGTAATATGATACTTGTTTTGGCCCTAGGTTGTTTAAAAATGAAAGAAAAATTAAGAGTTCATAATTAACTTTCACGCATATCCTTATCTTCCAAACCTCTTTAGCTTGCAAGAAAATAATATGCCTCAAACATAATACTAATCTTAAACGCATAACACATGTATCTTACGGTATATTAGTAACCAACAACTTTTTTATTCAACCCATGCGGGATAAAATTCTAGGATTATAAGGTTAGAAAAGGTAACCCATATAATATTAAAGGTTTTTATTTACATGGAAAGAAAGAGATAATGCAAGAAAGAAAGATAAGTCACTATGCAATCCTTTATTGTTGATAACACAAGTCATATGTTTTTATTGCTGTAATATTAAAATTGAGATTCAGCTAAATGAATTACGTGCTCATGTGTTTATGTAAAGTATGTCTATATTATGATACTTGTTTTGGCCCTAGCTGGTTAATATCTCAAAATTCTAAAAGATAAGTTATGTTAACATCTTATCTTGAGTGGCTTTGATAACGTAAAATAACCATTTTACTCTTTGAAATTTGAATAAAGTAAAGATAAAATGGTCAAAAAATACGCACAACAGTCGAAATATAAAAGTTCAGTACACAATAAAAAAAAATTAATACACAAAATATAAAAAAGTAACAAATATAATACATTTATAAACAATAAACCTTAAAAATAAATGGTGAAAGAAATTCACAAATGTAGATGTGGATATGTAGGGTAAAATAATAAGTAGACATGTAAAAAGGGGGTTTAAGCCTCGGTCTTTCCTTTTATAAAGGTCACAGTTCTTTTTATTAGTCATAGTTCATTACATTGGTCCAATCATGGTTTATACGAGTGTTTACAAAGCATTTTGAGCCTTCTCCCACCGTACCAAATAACTTTCGAGTGTGTTATTTTAAACTTTGACTTTTTACATCTTTATTGTTTCTTTATTAGCTTTCTTTGTTCGTTTTCCATTCAAATCAGTTTAAAATTTAAGATTAACTTGGTCTCCACTAAAGCATGTTTTACAGTACCAAAATAAAAGGAAAAAAATTAAGAGTTTATATAAGTTTCCGTAAACTTCACATCCTCCAGATTTTTTTCTAACCTAAAAGATAGTGAAATCTCGAAAAACATAATACTATTCTCAACATGTGTGACCCACATACACTATGGTATATTAGTAACCAGCAACATGTATCTTCAAGCTATGTGGGATAGAATGTTAGGATAAAATAATGTTAGAAAAGACCTGAAAAAATAGTAAGATATAGTTATTAATAGTTGGTAAAAGAAAGATATTTAACTTGGAACAGCAAATTGAAGTTTAGAAGCAACTAGTGTATGTGTTTGCAGCACAAATAATGAAGGGGACAATTTCGATAACATAAATTTATGTGCTTTTATAGATCTAAAAATCAAAGATTGCAAATGTTTAAACATTATTATAAGAACCTATGAATTTTTATAAGAGAAAAAGGGTAAACGTACTTATCATAATAGAAAGTGATCAACGTATGTTTGCTATATGTAATGACGTAACATATTGCGGTAAAATTCTAAGTAACCATTTGCTTTAAATCAAGCTCTAATCGTTTCAATAGATGCAAAATAGAGAGTGACGTTTTCATTTATGAAAAAATTCATTAACAGATATGAAACATCATCATTAAGTAAAATCACTTTCATTGGCTATTTTTAACAATAATCCATATTCGTTAGGTGGTGGCAATCATTATCCCATGCCTCACACATGTCTCACCAACCATCAATAATATCATTCCACCTCATTAATGCCTATCTCATGCCTCACCATACTTTTTTTGTGGCAACCATGATCCCATGCCTCACCTCATTCATGCCTCCCCAACGTTCAAATTCCAACGTCTCTTTTCCCATGCCTCTTCGGCAATCTTTGTCGAGTACCACCAAACCGCAACCATACCGCTTAGGAGGCAATGGTGTTGCCGCTCGGCATGGCCTCATGCCTCACCATACCGCATCCCATTGCCACCACCCTTATAACCATTACATTAATCCATATTAATATCTAACCATTTATGTGCACCGAAAGTGATGTTTTCCAATTTCAAAAATGTTTTAAGAAATAAATTGATAGTTCATTTCATTTGCTATTTATAACGATGAAAATAAAATTGAATAATATGATTGTTACTCACACTCTTTCTCAGATTTTTGTCATTCTTAACTGACTTCAAAAATATTTTTACTTCTTAAGCATCGCAAAATTAAAGATTAACTAACATGTTTTCCACCAAAACATGTTTTATAATTAAAAAAAGGAAAGTAGAAAAAAAGTTTGAAGTTCATACAAATTTTCATGTACTCACCAACGATGAACTTTTACAAGTTGTTAGAACTTGTAAAGATTCAAAGATGTAGTGTACATGAGAACAATGTACTTCTCCAGGCACATATAACCCACACAGACTAGTGGATATAAATAACTAACAAGTTCTTTCTTCAATCGATGTGGGACAAACTGTTAAGATAAAAAGTTAGAAAAGTCTTCATATCATATAAAAGAATTTTATGTACATGGAAATAAAGAGATATATAATGCAAGAGTTATCAACACTTGGTGAGAGAACTATTTGTTACATGGAACTCTATATTGAAGTTTAGAAGCGAACGGATTTAGTGTTTTTGGAGCACGAATCATGAAGGGAACATCGTGGCTAACAAGAAAGTATATGTTGGTACTGCTTTAAAATCGAAAGATTGGAAATGTTTAAGCATGGTGGGCCATACAAGTTGGGTAAGGGATGAAAATGAGTTCATTTTTAATGGTTCAGTTTTGGTACGGGTAGAATAATAAACCATCAAAGTAACCGGTGATTGAATCTTTGGAAAACCCACCTGTTGATTCTATTTAATTGTGATTTGAGGACCATTTCATACTCGGCCCGCTTCATTGCAAGATTGGCATCCTTAAATCGAGTTTTCGTAAAATAAGAAACCACTCTCAAGATATAAAAAATGGTCAAACGGGCAAAAGATGTAGAATATTATTGTTATACAGTAACATATATAGTTTCAGGAAAGTATACTTCTTCGTCGCTCTCGTGTATAGTTTTATACATGAATCGTTGGAAGTGAAAAGGTTATTATTTCATGGTTTAGACCTTAGATTATAATCTTACTGTGTTCATGATGTATTTAGATATAGTCAGAGTCATAAGATGACTAAAAATAAAGGGATAGGAGTGACTAAACGCACCAACAGTTGATGAATCTAAAAGCAAGCAGGTAGGCAATCCTTTATAGTATACTGCTTTGATAACATAAGTCATGTTTTTATTGCTCTAATATGAACTGATATTCAAGTTTAAAATTGAGATTCGGCTAAATGAATTACGTGTTCATGTGTTTGGGTAAAGTATGTCTATATTATGATACTTGTTTTTGCCCAAGCTGGTTAATATCTCGAAATTCTAAATTAGTATTTATGTTAACATCTTATATTAAGTGGCTTTGATGACTTAATCATATGTGTTCCTTTCTAACTTGTGCGACGTTATAATTTAAAATGGTCTCCACCAAAACATGTTTTAGAGTACTAAAATTAAATAAATAAATAAATAAATAAATTAAAAAAAAAAAAAAAAAAAAAAAAAAAAAAGGTAAGAGTTCATATGATGTTTCTGCGAATGAACGACCTGAAATATTTTTCAACATGACATGTGGTATATTAGTGGAAGACATAATACCAGTCTTAATACATTTAACATATATACGTTTATGTTATATAAGTATCCAACAATTTCTATCTTTGGCCTATGTGGGATAGTTATTATCATTATCCTGACACTTAATGAGACATACATTGGTCGTTGACTCTTATGTCATATCGTACATGTATTAATTTTGCTTGTAGTTCTCTTTTTTGATAGTAAACATCTTACAACAATCCTTTTTGCATTTAAATAAATAATAATAATAATAATAATACGTAGTAACTAAGATATACAAAATATAATTCACTTTTACATTTGTGTTATTTCCTTATTTACTTCTAAAATATGTTTTCCTCGATAACCTTTGTGAGATTAAAGATTAAAATAGTTTTAACCACGCGAATAGTTAATTTTGTTTTAACTCGCTTGATGATGATCACCCTAAAAACATCATATTATTCTCACTCGCATACATTATGGTATATTAGTCAAAATCCATAGCTTTCTCAACCTATGTGGGATAAAATGAAAGAATACAAGTATAGAAAAGATCTTCATTAAAAAAAAGGGTAAATTATTAGGAATTAGATAATGCGATAGTTGGTGAAAGAAATATATGTTACTTGGAACTTCAATTAATTGAAGTTTACCGGAAACTAGTTTATGCGCTTACAAGACATGAAGGTAACAACATGAAATTATATGTTATTGTGCTTTGAAAATGAAGGATTGCAAATGTTTAAGCTTTGTCCTTTGTGCTTGTAGTCATAGATCGAGTAAAATGTTTTACATGTGGCTTATTTTGCACCTCATTATTGTTCTTATCAAACATCTTACCATAGTATCTTTGTATTATAATAGAAAGAAACTTAGGATATACACATTGTCAACATATTTTTGCTTTTGGATTGCTATATAGCATTCACAATTGAACCAAAAATAGATAATGCATTAAGCAATATATAAAGTGATATTATCTGTGCTCTCCTTTTATCCTTCACACGAGCCGACAGTTAGACAAATTCCTGAACGTTTGACTTTAAAATAGATTGGGCGCGTGAGATGGAGCAAACATTGAGCATGGTGGGGTCCACGATGCAGCAGTTGATGATTTTTTCTCCCCTTGAAGTAACAATGAAAGTTGTGTTAAAAAAATCTTGAAATTTCGCAAAGAAAAATGATTTGTAGGCCTAAGTAATGGACTTAAAATGAGACTTATAAATGTGATTGGTGCATTTCAAAAATGATTGGTCAATATGAGGAGAGAGAAATTGTGTATTTCAAAAATTGAATATGTAAATAAATTATGTCTATTTGTAAGTCTAATTAGTAGGCCTATTTATCATTGTTCTTTCGCATAACTTCCTTTTTGACGATTTGAAATTGTTGGTGGGCCCCTACATTCTACTAACCTGAATTAATTTCAAGTTTGGCCTTATTTGTCACTTTACACCCTTGTCCTTCATTTTTAGTCCTTAATGATCAATTGACTCTTGGGCTTTAGTTGAGCAGTTGGGCTTGACATACTCTTAGGTCTTAGGGAGCGTTTGGTTCAAGATATATAAATTGTGCCATTTAAAATTCTAAGAGCACAAGGTATTGTGAGTACCAATAACACGTTATTGGTATGTCACATCAGCGTCACATCATCTTCTCCCAATAACTAAAACACCCCTCCATCATATCACACCACTAACACATGTTATTGGGTCCCATTTCACATTTTTCTTTAAATATAAATTCATTTTCTTGATTCCACCAGCATAAAAAAACACACAACATTTTTATTGATCAGCTATTAAACACTATAAACATTTATACAAATTTACATATAATAAATTGTATTACCGTAAAAATGTGAAGCAAATATAAAAGACACGAATACAAATGCTATCAATAATTGATTTCTTTGCTTGACACCTAACCCAAAAGCCTTCTACCTCACATTGACACCTAACCCATGGAAATGCTATTAAAAATTGCGACAAGGATCCTCTCAAGTTGTAAGCACAACATGACTCAAGTTGGGACATTATGAGTTCTTTTGATTTGAGCCATTAGATCAAATTCAATGGCTCATATTGCCTCAACTTGAGTCAAGTAACTTGAGAGGATCTCATCCCTAAAAATTGCTATGACCAAATAAATAGTTTGACACATTCATCTTCTTCACACATTGACACCTTCATCTTCTTCACAAACTCACAGCAGTTAACGTCCAAATTTGCGGCCGAAATTCTCTTTTTTGTTTGTTACTTCCTCTTAAATTTTAAATCTAAGGTAGTTCCTGAATCATTACCAAGGTAGGTCCTGACAAAGTTTCGGTATCACTACTAAAAGATTTTTTCGGCCATGGTGGTTCCGGGGCACCACCTAGATATGCCTAGGTTCGCCTCTGTCCGGTAGGAAATAACCCAAATGACCCGTTGCATAAGGTTAAAAAAATAAATAAATAAATAAATAAAATAAAATAAAAGACACCTATTGGCGTAAGCCAATTCATTGGCTCAAATCCAGTTGGCTCACGATTGGTGTTTTGCCCGGTATGCACTTTGGCGCGCCAAAGGTTCAAGATGGGTGCATTTAGAGTGTTATTGCACAGGATACCATGTGCTCAAAGCAAATGAAAATTCTTCCCATGTGAAAGCAATTTAAAATGGCCCACTTTTAGCTCTATTCATACAATTAAAATTCTTGAACCCACATCTTTATTGTGAACCAAACACATTTATTGGAGGAGTTTTAATTTCAAACCCTCTCAAATTCTCCCAATTTGCCCCAACCAAACATAGCCTTTGGCTAAACTTGATAATACTTGAGCTTAATCTTCGGGCTTTAACTGGGCTTTCATTTAAGTTCGATAAATCATTAAATAAGCTCCAAATTATCTTTTAAAAATCTCTAGTATTTTCTAATCTTCAAATAATCATCACTTTGCTTTACCTTTGCTTCAATAATTCTCCAAAATGGGGGTATTTTCGATTAAAAAAATATGAATATTTGTGATTCTATCATAAATCATTCTTGAATCTTTGGAAACCCGACCTGCTTGTTAAGTTTAATTGCACTTTGAGGACCATTCCAAACTCGGGTTGCTTCGTTACAAGACTAGCATCTTGAAATCGAGTTTTCAAGAATAAGTAAGACATTTTCAAGATGTAGAAAAATGGTCAAAACGGGTAAAAGATGTAGAATATTATTTTTATTCGGTAACACATATAGTTTTTGGAATGTATGCTACCTGCCCAATTACATCTTCTACTTCAAACTTCCACATTTCAAAGACTTCGTCGTCGCTCTCCTCTATATATAGTTTATACATGAATGGTGGCAAGTGAAAAGGTTATTATTTAAACTCTTTAGTCTCATGTCTCTTATACTTTAATTGTATGTGCTCATGATATATTAAGATATCAGTCAAATTCATAAGATAACAAAAATAAATCAAGTGTTTTGGCTTGATTGATATCGTCTAATGTTTGAGCGTATGGTTCAAAGCATTTCAGCGGAATCTGTCTCTCAAGAGGTCAAGACTCACGAATGTGTTTCCACTTAATAAGGATCTCCTTGTTCATATGAGCGTAATGAAAACCTTGATATTCATATTTAATAGGGTATAGATTTTGAGTAAGTGTTGTTATTAGTTTTATTAGGAGACACTCTAGAAAAGTCAAAGATCATTTGAAGATGTGGTGAGTAAATGTAAACTACATAAAACCAAATATTTGAATCAGTGAGATCGAACAAATGAACACTGACTTCTATATCATCCTTTAGTCTTCAACTCTACTTTCTAATTAGACGTTCTTAGGACAGATATTGATTTAAAATCATGATCGACAGTTGTACTATAAGAATTAGTAGTTGTTGATTGTCACTATCATTGTTGTTGTATTTATGTAAGATCACATTTATAACAAAAATATACACGTCACTAGCTAGATGAAAATAAGATATTCTATAAATGCATGAATTGTCTAGCGAGATTTATGTTGGTTGTTGACTAATGTTAGATCGTACACGTATTTATTTTACACGTTGCATTTGAATCAAAAGAATTAAGATGCTATTAGATGATAAATATGACCTAAAACTATAATCGGGCCAATGGATAAATTTTTATATTTTTTGTTGTTTCTTAATTAAAAGAAAAATATTAAGAGTTAATATAAGTTTTCCAACATTTCATCAAATGTGAGATTTTTTCAACCTCAGAAATGGTGAAATATCCAAGAACATAACACTATTTCTCAACACATTTAACACATGTCACTTATGGTATATTAGTAATCAACAACTTCTATCTTCAGCCTATGTGGGATAGAGAGTTACGTAAAAGGTTACAAAAATATATTCACAGATAATGATTAGAAAAAGATAATGCAAGAGTTCTTAGTGAAAGAAAGATCTGTTACATGGAACATCAAATTGAAATTTAGAGGCAACTAATTTATGTGTTTATAACACAAAACATAAAGGCAACGACCTAGATAAAAGAAACTATGATGATTTTTTTATAAGATATTGTATATGTTGAGTGTTCAGGTCATGAATGCAAATTCTTTTTATATTGTGATACTTGTTGAGGTTTGTTTAAAAACTTGTTCGTCTGATTACATATCACTAAGCATTTTTTGAATGCTCAACGTGTAAATTGTGAATGTACATATATATGTTTCCATGTAACTAGGCAACATTTAGGACAATGTTGACAAGATGAGCATTATGTTGAAATCTCATATCTCTTGTGTTTGCTTCAGATAGTCCATCGCCTTGTAACATTCGTGTGAATATCACCAGCATTCCTTCGAATAATTGGTTTTATTATAAATGAAAAAACTAAAACTGATTAATTGAGATACTTGAAAATATATTAAGAGCAATTGAGTGGTCATTACGACCATCATCTATCACTATTGGTCTACTGTCAATTTAGCACAAAACCCGTTTATCCTCTTATCTCTCTCATCTATTTTCCTTCTCAGAAGTCACTGGAAAAAAAAAAAAAAAAAAAAAAAAAAAAAAAAAAAAAAAAATACGTCAAGTTATTTTGTAGCTCAAACTATTTCAGCCACAGTTGATTAAGTAATATACCGTACCTTGGCTTGATTAATATCGTCTAACAATTAAACATATGGTTCAAAACATTTCAGCCACATAAGAGGTCGAGACTCGTGAATGCAAGAACAATCTCTTAACAGGTTGAGACTCGTGAATGCCTTGATATCCATCTTTAACCGAGCATAGATTGGTATATCTTACGAGTATTTTTAAAATCAAATATCATTTCAAGATACGGTGAGTAAAATACAAAAAGTGAAGACGAATTTTGAATCAGTAGGATCCAACAAGTAACACTGACCTCTATGTCATTCTTTGGTCTTCAACTCTATTTTTTAGCTAAATGTTCTTAGGAAAAATAGGGGTTTAAATTGCGTGAACGACACCTTCGTTTAATTTTAAAAAGTTTTCCTTTATTTTTAATTACTTCCCTAGTTAAAACTCATTAAGTAATTACTTCCCTAGTTAAAAAGTTTTCATTTTAGCAATAGCTCGAAAGATATGCCACAATTATAGAGAGTTGTGGTCAAGACTCTAAAAATTTTGGCCGGTGTATAGCTCACGTGGTTTCCAGTGAGAAGACTTTGCAAGGAGACTTCTAAAATCCATGGCTTTTCAAAAATCCTCATAATAATTGTATTCTTAACTCGTACGTGGTTGTATCAAATGGACGGGATTAGGCATCCTTGAATATTCAAAGTCGATAAATAACTAAACATGATAATTAAAAAAGTAATTCGTGACTATCGTTGTTGTATTTGTGTAAGATCACATTTGAAGGAAAAGATGTACATCACTAGATGAAAATAAGATATTCGAAAGGATATCCTCATTATGAACATTCAACTATTAAAATATGTTCATGTCATAAAAGGTTTTGATACGTGCATGAATTATTTATTTTGCACGTTTTAACCAAAAGAATTCAGATGTAATTTTATATTTCTATTGGTTCTTTATTAATTTTCACAATTTGTTTGTTATCCTTTCTAAAGTGTGTGAAATTAAAAAAATACCAAAACATATTTTAGAGTACGGAATGAAAAAAAGCTAAGAGATCATATGAGTTCTCAGTTGTTTCCGTACCGGTCATATTTTTTCAACCTCACAGATGCTGAAATATCAAAAACATAATATTATTCTCAACACATTTTACACACATACAATTATGGTATGTTAATAGCCAACAACTTCTATCTTCAGCCTATGTGGGATAGTGTTAGGATAAAAGGTTTCAAAATATATTCATAAAAAAATATTAAGAAAGAGATAATTCAAGTGTAAAACCCTAAATTCGTAAACATGTGAATTGACCTTTTTGCCCCTCGAATTAAATAATTACGAAACTCGTAAACACGTCAATCTCGTTGAATATGTTAAACATTTATATCACAAATAAGTTATGCAAGACAATGATAAATAAAATACACTTATGTCTACAAAATAAATATTACACAGTTAAATGATTTCTAAGGTACCAAACTATATTTCACTTATACTAACAAGGGGTCTAGATTCATCACAAACTTGATAATTATGGTCATTGATTTAGTCTTAAAATTTCCCCCTAATTGGCCTAGTAAAACGCCCCAAATCCCAACTCATTCTAATCACACGTTAATTCCCATTCAATCTCATTAAAAACTTGTCATCCTATGTAAAATAATAACAAAGAAACCCTAGTTCCCTTTCACAAAAGTGACGGCAAAAGGGCCTCCTCTCCTCCATTTTTTTTTAGTCGACATCAAGAAATTCAAAAGAGATCATGCGTGGTCATGAAGCTGCTACGGTAAGCGAAAGAAAAAGGGCTGGTCGTGGGTTATAACCTGAAAATGGAGGCTGCTTTGGTGGTTTCTGTCGGGGGTTACAAGGCTATGTTGGTGGTTGGTTCATGCTTGCTTGTCGTGGGTTTGGGGGCTGCTTTAGTTGTGTGTTTACTGGTGCTGCTGGTCGTGGTATGTGGAGCACACAAGGGTGCTTGGTTTGCCTCGTTTCGGTCTCGTGTTCCTCCTTTTCTTGCACGCTTCAAAGGTATTAACGTCACCTCGCATTTCCTCTTTGTTTTCTGATGTGGAGTCGTGGCTATGGCATACCATACGCATGTTTTATATATACGTAACATGTTACATAAACCAATAAATTGTGGCGAAGTGTTGTCAAGTGAAAGGGACACATGAAATCATGTTATACATGTCAAATGAAAAAGGGCCTTTAATTTTCAATATGAAGCTGTTTTGGATTCCCCTTGTACACGTCATCTACATATCCCTTGTTAATGATATTGAGAAATGAGAACCTGTGCATCTAATATATTGTATGTTGACTAGGAGAAAAAAATGACTAAATGGTCTCGCTTGGTTTATGGTTGGTCGTATGGTTTGGTTTTGGGTGGGTAAGGTTTTGACATTAAAAAAGAAGCCACACAAGGGTCATGTAAATCTTGTACTACTCGAGTCTAAGGGATTTATAACGTAAATAGAACTCGTAATCTTTAATTAGAGTTAAATTGTACATAATAAATATGACGTATTAAAATGAGGTAATGTTGTAATTTATATATTTTGAAGGTTCGAATTTGTTTATATGATAACTAATGGAGTTAAATGAGTGGACTTGATATATTTACGTTTTAAACCCTAAACTTGTAAAACTTGACATAAATGACCCTTAAAGTGCGTTAACACTTGTTTTCACTATTTTAACCTAAATTGACTTTGATTATATAATTTATGACTAAAACAGCTAATTATAGAAACCTGCTATTTTTATAAAGTTACTTAATATGGAAACCGGCTAATTATGGAAACCTGCCTAAAATAGAAAGTTACCTAAAATGGAAAGTTACAAAAGTGGAAACCTACTAAAAATGGAAAGCCGTCTAAAATGAGTAATCCAACTTTAATAAGCGTTATCCAACTTCATATAGGTTCCGGAGGCGGGACTGATTCATCGTGTGACTTACGTTTCTATTTTGCTTGCTTCGATCGAGGTACAGATATTCTGACCTTACCTCTTAAGGTTTCTCATGATTCGTATTCCATCTTTCGATTCGTTTGAACTGTTATGCTTTACTCTAAGCCTCCTTATTAGGGCTTCCCTATGACTTTGCTATGCTCCCTTTGATATGAATCTGTGATATGAACTTCGATATGAACTACGATATGAACTATGATATGAACTTTGATATGAATTCTGATATGAACTTTGATATGACCTTTGTTATGAACCCTTATGATATGATTATGCTTTGACCCTTCAGTTTGATACCCGAGCCAAAATATGTTTCCTAGTCAGGAAGGTAACCTGACCGTGTCATTGATGCACCAATGGCATGACTCCAGTGTATACGAGTGATGATACACACCGTCCCCATTATGATATGATTATGAGCTCACTATATGTATATGATTTTGGCCACTATGATATGTTCCGGGGGGCGTATGGATGCATCCTAGATATGATATGTTTCGAGGGATTTGATCTGATTGGAGCTTTGTCTGGTGAATGATGTCGGGTGCAATCCGCATCTTCACAATTCTGGGAGCTAGCTACTCCATTTGTTACTGAGGTCTCCCCTCCTATTATGTATGGTATTCCGAGGTTACCCCTCCGAATACAATGGCTACTTATGATATGATATGATATGATATGTTTCCGGGCTCAGGTAGATTTCTGATAACCCTTACACTTTTGATAAACCTATATTGTACCTTCTGTATTCCCCAACGCACCATAATCTGTATTACTTGTTCATTACTCAATACCCTTATATGATTCACTTTTACCAAGATATAGATACTCCATTACATTGATATGTTACACTTTCATTCCGTTACTTCAGACTATGGTTCCATTCACGTACCGGGTTATTATATGCTTATTGAATTTGATGATACTATTCATGTTTTATGTGACCATTGATTATTCTGCTATGATGTGATTAATATGCGGTTATCTGAGTTACATGTTTCTAACTGATGATATGTGAACTATTATGTGACCCTCTGTATTGTCTGGTGATCATGCTAGTGTGTAATCGATAGTTTTGTCTGTTTATTATGTGTACTACGTTCAGTTGATCTCGTGGACTATGACTATCCGTTGTATCCTTATCTACTTGTTGTTGACCTGCCATGTTTGCATTTCTGTTTATGCTACGGTTTGATTGGGTAAATGGTTCAGCTTGTGACGTCTGGCTTGTTAACTTGATTAATTTCCTTGCTATGCCCTAGTTCATTTAGTTATATTGCTCATACTGTATTTCATACTTGTTACGTGTGACTGCCATGTTTTGACTGCTATTTAGTACTTCCGTTGTTATGATACTGGTTATGTTTTCAACTAAGGGTTTATGTCCTGTGTGATTGCCATGCTCACTTACTAATTAATTGCTTCCGCTTGCCTTAGATTTCTCTTTGACTTGTATGGCTTATGATTTCCTGAATTGATTGTATGCTGTATATGTTGTGTGGATATTGTGTCTGCTATGCTTGCTTATGTTTCAGTACTTGTATGCCTGGGTTGTATGTGCTTGTATGCTTGTCTTGATGCTTTGCTTGGCTTCGTTCTCCTTGTTATATGTGCTTTGGATATGTGTATAATTGTATTCTGCAGGATCCTCATTGACTCATTGTCCTCATTTCGCTGCGACTTTGTTATCCGTTTCCTTTGTTTCATTTCGCATTTCAGATTTTATTTAGCTTTCGTTTTGTTATATCTGTTCACTGGGCTTTTTAAGCTCAGCCGCATTTCTTTTCCTGCGGCAGGTTTTAGGTTTGAAGATGGGCTTCGATGGGCTGAGAGTTAGAGTATCTAAGTGGACCAACCCTAGCACCTTATTACTTTGGGACTTATTTTGAAGAGTTTTGTTTGAGATTTCTTTCATTTTGGATTTTGTAATTTCCCTTGTAAATCTTTGGTTATTATGACTTGGTACATTATTATTTAAAGACTTCCGCTTGAAAATTTTACTTGTATGTTCTGATATGACACCAGACTGTGACACTTCTACCCTTGTCGGGTTGGGGTGTTACATCAAGAGTTCTTAAGAGTTGGTGAAAGAAAAATTTGTTACATGGCACATCAAAGTGAAGTTTATAAGCAACTTTATGTGTTTATAACACGAGACATAAAGGCGACAACTTGGAAGAAGAACATATGATGATTACGTTTACTTATTTGAAATCGTTTATATAGAAATCTATACGCTATTGTATAAGTTATCTTGCTATATTGTGATACTTGTTTAGGTTTGTTTGAAAACATGTTCTGCCAAGTACAGATCACTACGCATTGAG
>BPTQ01000009.1:348609696-348640452 GCA_019973895.1 Chrysanthemum seticuspe
TTGGGCCTGAATATAAAGAACATGCATCACTTCAGCCCACATCTGCTGGGCCATTGTCTTCTTTTTATGCTAAAGTTTGAGCCCAATAGTTGGACCCTCAGACCATGTACTTTGTGTACTTTGGTACATAATACTTTGTGTACATCAAATATACTTGGTCTTGTAGGGATTCGCAAAATAATTATACTCTAAACTCGCGCATGGTTTTCTCAAAGATTTGGAAATATTGAGCACCATTTTTTTTGGTAACCATGGTTTCCGACAGAGGGGGCTCGGAAGGGTGTGCAATAGGTGCCGTCGCACAGGGCCTCCACTTAAAAGGGGCCACATTTTTATTAATTTTGCATTTAAATACATATAATATTAAACATATATGAGTCATATAATTCAAGTTTATATGCAATTTCTCTTCAGTTTACAAGTGTAGTATGGCTTTTTTGTTGTTATCGCCTAGGGCCACCGAAAACTACAAAACGGTCATGATTTCCGATATTTTGACCGACTAATCCGAATTTGAACCCACTGACATTTAGGCATCCCTGGATATTCAAAGTTGATAACTATCAAAATATAATAACTGAACTATATTGTACGTGGATATTAGCTCACTTTATAAGTTTGAACATGATTAACAATTTTATTGTTAGAAATTAAAATATAATCTTACTCGTATTTTTATAATAAAGTTTAAAAGTTAAAAAGAGTATAAAATTATTTGCGTAAATTTCTTTTCAAGTTTATATGCAATTTCTCTTCAGTTTACAAGTGTAGTATGGCTTTTTTGTTGTTATCGCCTAGGGCCACCGAAAACTACAAAACGGTCATGATTTCCGATATTTTGACCGACTAATCCGAATTTGAACCCACTGACATTTAGGCATCCCTGGATATTCAAAGTTGATAACTATCAAAATATAATAACTGAACTATATTGTACGTGGATATTAGCTCACTTTATAAGTTTGAACATGATTAACAATTTTATTGTTAGAAATTAAAATATAATCTTACTCGTATTTTTATAATAAAGTTTAAAAGTTAAAACATAATATTCAAAGTTGATAACTATCAAAATATAATAACTGAACTATATTGTACGTGGATATTAGCTCACTTTATAAGTTTGAACATGATTAACAATTTTATTGTTAGAAATTAAAATATAATCTTACTCGTATTTTTATAATAAAGTTTAAAAGTTAAAAAGAGTATAAAATTATTTGCGTAAATTTCTTTTCAATAAATGTTAAAAAGATGAGTTCATATTAACTTGCAGTTGCATGGTTCACTTTTTGCAAACTTGTAAAGCACAAGGTCAATCATACAACCGAAAACATAATATTAGCCTAATCACAAGTGATTCATGCACACTAAGCTATATTAGAAACCAAAAACTTTATTCTTGAACCTATGTGGGATAAAATGCTTGGATAAAAGGTTTGTATATTTCTCTGTATCATATATAGTTAGAGCATGACGCATGAAGTTAACAATTTGGATACCATTAACTTATATGTTGTTTTCACTCTACTAATGAAAATTATAAATGTTTATGCATTATATTAAGAGCAATGATAGAGATGACTAACTCACATGCCTAATCCATATAAAAGTTGACACATGTAATGTTCATTTTATCTCTCTTTATCTCAACCTTTCAATTTGACATGTGTTGCAATCATATTGTTAGGTATGATTTTAGGCACAAGTTTTAGGCACACCAATCATTTTCCTTATATTAAAAGAACTGTGATTTTCTATAAGCATTTACTTATCAATTATTTAATTAGAAATCTATATATTGCTGAAGGAATTACGTTATGTATTACGGAGTATGATACTTGCTTCGGCATTAACTTATTGATAAACTCATCATTTGGGGTTCTCACCGAACAATCCTACATAACAAAACTCACTGCCAGAGAAAACAAACAAGAAATCGTAATCTATGTTTTCATTTGATATAATTTTAAGCAATACAAAATGATATTAACTGGTAATAACGCACATGACGTTTGGTTCATAAGGTCTAAAAGTGCAATGTATGTAGCAAAACATAACTCAAATTATAGAATTAATAACTAGTATTTGTAATCTTGGAGACTAAAGTACATGGGATGTTGACTATTCGGGTTCTTGAATAACCTTCATAGACAAGATGACACGGCTTGAATCAGCATTCTTTGTCCATCGTTAAATTAACATTTAGTTAGACAAAAAGTTTAGGCGGTGTTTGGACATGCGTTTTGAAAGGATCTTTTCAACTTTCTTATATAAATAAATGGTTAGGCGTTTTGAAATTTTAAAAATATTTAGCCTTTAGCATTGCGAAAACATATTGTAGACATAGCAATGGAGCTAGCAAAATACAAATGGTTAGGCGGTGTTTGGACATGCGTTTTGAAAGGATCTTTTCAACTTTCTTATATAAATAGATTAGTAGCTGCTAACCGGAACTTATCTAAAACTAATTTTTTAATCCTTAAACGAGTTGATAATGACTCACTTTATCCGAACATCAAATATTTATAATCATGACGTTAGGGCAAAATAATCAATTTTATAACAAGAATCCAGCAAGAAAGTGTACATGTTCTGCAAACTAATTCTTCTCCTCAATGGTTTCCTTTAGTTCAGCGTTTTCCTTTACTTCTTCACCATTTTCACGATCCTCGTTTTGGTAGGTAAATTTTCTATTAAGATCACCTTTGCGTTACTCTTCATACCCGCTATATGGAAGTGTTCAAGATCGTCTATCTCCTTTCCTATTACCACCAACTTTTGCTCCATGGGTTTTAAACTAGTTTCTTTTACAGTCACGCTTTTCAAATCGGCTTCATTAATAAAAAAAATGTTTTTGAAGCTGGTGTTAGTAAAACATAATGAAGAGAAGCATACTAATGTAGATGTGTAAAAATGGTGGGTCATACAAGTTGGGTAAGGGATGAAAACGGGTTCGTTTTGGTACGGGTCAAAGCAGGACAGTTTTGGTACGGGTCAATCCGATATTCTTCTTCTCTTTACCAATCCACTTTCTGTACACGCCTAGTTAAGTATGGACAGAAACCTAATGACCTTGACCCAACCAACGCAACACAGATGTAACAGACCCTCACTAGAATTTCACATGGATAAGGAATACGAGAATTTTATTTGTTTAAGAATTTGCTCAATTACAGCTAGCCGCTAGGGTCTTATGAGCTTATTTTCATGACCCGCACCCACACAGGGAAACATACCCAAGTAATCGGCAATATTATTATGTAAACTATACCAACACCAAACTATAAATTTTTGGCGTGTGAAAAGGACCTTTACAAATACGTACTCTCAGAGGGCATCACTGGTGTGAAATATGGTGGACCGGAGATACTTGCACTACTGGCATCTAGGATCTTTAATACATATTTCTACGATACTGGATAAGGATAGAGAGAAATGCACTTGAGTACATTCTATGCGGATCTTTCTCTAATGAATTACTATCTACATACATAGCATTCATGGTTATCCTTTTGCATTCTAATAAAACTGTGTGAAAATAAAGATAAAAATAGTTTTCACCAAATCATGTTTTACGGTAAAAAAAGATTTATATAATTGTTAAGAGTTCATATGATTTTTCGGGTGCTCAAATATACAAAGAGTCAAGTTTTCTTAACTCATTGGATGCTGATCACCCCGGAAACTTCATATTATTCTAGACACACAACACTCACATACATTATGGTAAATTAGTCACAAACAATCTCTTTCTCGAATCTATGTGGGATAAAAATTAAAGAATAGTAATGTAGAAAAGGTCTCCATGAACAAAAAAGGGTAAATTATTACGGCATAAAAAATATTTTGAAGTACATGGAAAGAATTAGATAATGCTGAGAGTTGGTGAAAGAAGGATATGTTACATCGAACTACAAATTGAAGTTTATCTTCTTACGAAACATGAGGGTAACAACATGAAAATTTTATGTTCTTATTGATTTGAAAACTGAAAATATGAGAGTGTCCTTCATACTTGTAGTCAAAGAGAGTAAAATGTTTACTTTACAATAGTAGTTGTTGAACATGAATATAGTTGTTGTATTGGTGTAAGATCACATTAGGATGAAAATATATATGACAATAGATGGGAAAATAAGATAATCTCCTCGTGATTTTCATATATAGATGGTTTTGATATGAGTATTAATAGACATATGAGTTAGATTGTACTGGATTTGTTAGCTTAGATTTAAGTTTGAATTTAGTGTAAATATTATTTGTCAATTATAATATTACGTTCATTCATATTCAAGTTTAAAAGTATGAAAAATGGTTTGACAATATCTACGTATATAAGGAACCAACAAGTTCTTTCTACAACCTATGTGGAATATAATGATAGGGTAGAAAGTTAGAAAAGGTGTCCATAGAAAAATGGTAAAACTAGTAGAAAATATTTTAATGTAAATGGAAATAAAAAATTAATGCAAGAGTGAGTGAAAGTAATATATGTCACTTGGAATTCCATATTAAAGTTTAGAAGCAACTAGTTTATGAGTTTGGAGCAAGAATTAAGAAGGGAACACCTTGAATAACATGAAATTATATGTTGTGATTGCTCTTATAACAAATTGCAAATGTTTAAGCATTGTATTAAAACATCAACATGTGATTTTTTTTTTAAGAAAAAAGGATTAGCGTTTACTTATCTGAAACCGTTTATGTAAAACTCTACACATCGCTCACTGAACTTTGTTTTTGGACATATAAAGATCAACATGTGCTTTTTTCTATAAATAAGTCTTGGTATTCTTGGGAGCAACTGGTCTAGATTCAAATTTGTTCATTTGAATAGCATTAAACTTCGAAGTATTCCCACATTTACACTTTCCACTGACCACATGTTTCGGGGTGCTTTTGGAATGAACATATAACAAGCAAGTACTGCACCGGGGATGTTCCCACTCATATTCAATATGAATATTTTCCATAGTAAAACCACTCCCGTCAAGTTTTGGGGCAGCCAACACAACTGTCTCTCGAAACACATTAAAAGCATTGATTTCAATTAGTGCTCTCGGATAGCTACTATGGCCTCATGACTCCTGATAACATCAAATAATCTTGATATTTAAGTGTCAATTTTCCTCTAATATGCTCATTATTTGTATCGTTTATATGGATAAATGCTTTGATTTCTTTATATTTCGTTTTCAGGTTCTAAATGAGCATAGGAACAAAAGAGACGCGAAATTAGAAAAGAACTTACAAAGATACATACTTTAGTATGTTGACTGTGAAGGTGTTACGGCGTAGTTCCTTGTCCATTTACACCGTAACTGTGAATTCAAACATGAAGACCAAGTCAACACTAACCAAGGATTACGGTGTAACTATCACATGAGGTTATGCCGTAACATTCTAATGACTTAGAAGATTTTCATGACTAAGAAGGTTACGCCGTAACCGATGAATGAGATTACGGCGTAATAAGTGAACAGAATAGGACTCAAGATATTGACGAGATTACGACATAACCAAGCATGAATATTACGACGTAAACGAAACCCTAGAAGGTTACAACGTAACTATCTATCTAAGTTACGTTATAAATATTTATTTATGGATAAGATCGTTGAAGATTACACTAGTTACAGCATAACCACAACTCAAGGTTACGCCGTAGCTGTGTCAGGCCTATAAATATCAACTTTATTTTCTGCATTTTACATATCTTTCTCACCACAATTCTCCAGAGGATGAAGTAGGATTCCACAAGGACGATCTACAACAGCATACGGAGCATTTTTCAAGAGAGAAATCACATCACAACATCAAAAAGTCTTAGTGATTCATATTTCTTTTACATTTACGTAGCTGTGTCGGGCATATTAATACCAACCATAATTTATGTATTGTCTTGTTATATTTTTATGTCATCTAGGTAGGTTTTTGTTTTTTTACAAGATTGGCTTGTCTTTCTTGTAAGATTTATAAGTAGGAAGCACAAATGGTGCGTAGCAAATTTGGTGTTTTGACATATTACCCAAACCTTATTGTTTTTTGGTTAATATATTTACCAAGGTAAAAAACCCTTTTACCCAAAAGTTATTTAGACTTAAGTTTAACAATGTAAAAAACGTATGACATTATTTGTGTAATTTGTTTTTCCTTTCTAATTTTGGCCATTATTTGTCAATCAGGTTATTTACATTTATAACATTAACAAGACTCAGCGATCTTCGATAGAAATATAAATAAAAAACGATTACCAAAAGAGTGAAAAAAAGACCAAGAGTTCATACTAATTATCCGGGCATAAATTCTGTAATGTTATGTAAGGTTAGCTTTCAAACCTTTTAAGCATTACGGAAATGATATTCCTAAAAACATAATACTAATATAGTCACAAGGAATCCATGTACACTATTGTATATTAGTAACCAACAACTTCTTTCTTCAACCTATGTGGGATAGAATGTTCGTATAAAAGAATTTTGTGTTTGAACATATTCTTTTATTGGAAGAACGCGTCGTTGGTGGTTGATGTAATAACGAAGGACGTGTTGTTGGTGGTAAAGCACGCCTTGATGGGGTACCTATTACACATAAGTCTAAGTATACTACTCTCATCCTTCATTGGTTTGTGAAGTAAATTTATGGCCAAATAACTTTCTTTGGGCTTTTAATTTACAAGTCTAAACTGTTCTTTAGTTTTTCCCTTTTAGAAGCTTCACCCGAATAAAAAAAACTTCTTCTCTATATAGCCAATAATTGATCACATTAACACAAATTATACACACTTTTACATCTTAATGAGTACACATCTACGAAGACATCACCGTCTTAAAAACGAATGAGATATACTAAAATAGATTCAAAATGAAAATTTCATCAAACCACATCAACTTATGCCTAAACACCCACCGCAACGCACGGGGTGACAATCTCATTCTTGTTCTTTATCAATTGACTTTTAAAATATACTTTTAAAATATTCTTTATTAGTTCATGTACACTCTTGTATAATAGTAACCAACCATTTCTTTCTTCAACCCATGTGGGATAGAATGTCCGTATAAAAGAATTTTGTGTTTGAACATACTCTTTTATTGGAAGAACGCGTCGTTGGTGGTAGATGTAATAACGAAGGACGTGTTGTTGGCGGTAAGCACACGTTGACGGGTGCCTATTACACATAGTCTAAGTATATTACTCTTATCCTTCATTGGTTTGTGAAGTAAATTTATGGTTAAATAACTTTCATTGGGCTTTTGATTTACAAGTCTATACTGTTTTTTAGTTTTTCCCTTTTAGAAGCTTCTTCTGTTACACGAGGCTTCTTCTATCACACGGGTAAAAAAACTTCATCTCAATATAGCCAATAAGTGATCACATTAACATAAATCATACACACTTTTACATCTTAATTAGTAAACATCTTAAAAACATTAGCGCCATAAAAACAGATGAGATACTCTAAAATTGATCCAAATGAAAAATTCATCAAACCACATCAACTTATGCCTAAACACCCGCCGCAGCGCACGGGGTGACAAATCTCGTTCTTGTTCTTTATCAATTGACTTTTAAAACATACTTTTTCCATGCGAGATCAGAGATTAAACCTGTTTCGCTAAAACATCTTTTGTAGTGAGTACAAGGAAACATGACAAACAAAAAATTGAGAATCCGTATTAACTTTTAAATCTGTCATCATCTTGCGAACTATTTTAGGTGGCTGGATTGTAACAAATATGAAAACATGCTACTATTCTGAACACAATTAGCTCACATATGCTATGGTATATTAGTAACAAACAGTTCTTTCTTCAACCAATGTGGGATGGAATGTTAGGATAGAAGGTTAGACAAGGTCTTGTTCTGATATAAAAGATCTTTATGTACATGTAAAGAAAGAGATCATGCAAGAGTAATTAAGAGTCGGTGTAAAAAGGTTATGTCACTTGGAAGTTGGAACTCTAAACGTACTGAAGTTTAAAAGCAACTAGTTAACATAATACTATTAGCAATGGCTCTTCATGGTTTGATCCTCATCAACTGCGTTCCATTCTTAATTTTACCAGTTTCGCTTATTCACAAGGAGTGCCAGAGATGGTAAATGGGCAATTGATTATCATCAACAGAGTCACAAAGTCTAAAAAGTGACATGTTTAAACCTTGCTTGGTAAAAATTAACTAACATGAAATGATCACATCAACCTTCTAAAAGAGATAGTTTTACCTAATTTAAGTCTTTGTTGCAACTTGCTTAAAAACCATGTAAATTAGTCAAGAAAAAATGTTAAAAGTTATTGTAAACCAAAAACAAAAGGTGAATGAAACATCTTATCGAGCCGCTCTCAGGTGGTACATACATTGTTACTTATTTTCTTTGTTACATGAATTTTATTTGATAGATAAAATGAAAAACGATTTAAGTCACCAACTCAACCAAGAACTTTGTTAGAGCAAACTGATTGCCCCAAAATGTGGAACTATAGTCATAGATTTTTCTTACATGTTAATATCTAGAAATATAGAATCAGTTGAATTGAACCATACATGTTCTTAGGACATATCGTGGCTTAAATTTTGTGAACGACAACCCAACATCTTGTAATGAATCATTATAAGACAAGATACCTATAATTTTCAATTGCTTACATACTTTAAATTCGTTAGTTACACTTCTTCAAGTCATCAATGTGTAGCTCCTCTTGCTCTTAGCTCGAAAGATATGCCAAATTTGCAGAAAGTTGTGGTTAATAATTTTAAAATCCTTCGTTAAGAGCATCCACTATGGGAGGTTTAAGAATAGGTTTATAAAACTTGAAAAGGTTCATGTTTTGTTTTAACCATAGTGGATTTTCATTTCATGATTACATGGCATGAAAAGGTCCTAAACCTTAGACCTCTTTATAATCTTAAAACATTTAATGCATGTGTTATGTGAAACAAGTATAAAGCTTTAAAAAATGTATACCATAGTGGAAATAGGTTTATCAACTCAAAAGGTTCATAAATTGTTGAGGTGGCAAAAAATATTAAATGTATAAAGCTTTATAATATTTCACCATAGTAGATGCCCTAACATGTAGCTAGTTAATTATTTCCAATATAGAAATGAGACTTCTAAGATAATTAATCCCTCCGGAATTCTCATAATGATTATACTTCAAACTCACGTGTGGTTTTCTCAAAGATTTGGAAATATAGAGCATCATATAGAATCAACCTATGGGTTTAAAAATCCATGAGCATTCTAAGTCGAGAAGTATCTAAAAAATAGTTGAAATAATAGTTGTTGCTTTTAACATATGCATATTCTTGTACCCACTAGAGTACGTTTATCTTATGATGTATTAATGTGGTAACTGAGTAGGGATCCAGTGAAAAGTAAATTAAAATAAGAAGTGGTGAGAAGTGACCAAAATCACGCATTTGAGATGCAACGACTTGCATTAGATGCATTTCTATTCATATAGATGCAACATCTTGAGTTTCGAAAGTTAATTTGATGTATAGATGGTGCAAATTGATTTTCATGATTTCGGCACGTGCAGAGGAACAAAAAATAAGTGAAATCATTAAATGCATCTAATATACGTATATGCATCTGATTAAAAGCTAAAAAACACACTATGGTGCGTTATAATGCATCTAATATTATACGGATGCATCTAATTTACGTCGGTGCATCTCGAATTTGCGGTTATAGTTCTTCTTATTCCTTCTTATTTTAAGTAATCTTCGATCTGTGGTAACTCAACCAAATTGTTGTACTTAAACGCTTTTCTTATCAATATATTTACTGGGGTAGAAACCCTTTTACCCAAAAAAATAAAAGGTATTCATACGTGTATGAATTTTCTAATAAGATTTATTGTTGTTGAATGTTGAGTTATATAGTACTAGCTACAAGCCCGCCCGCTGGGCGGCTAGCTTCAAGAAATCTTCAAGATAGCGTATAGTAGAATAATTTTTAAGTTATCATTCAACCGTAAAAGAAACACAATGACATCAAAATGTTTCCGGTTTATATCTCAAAAAATGCAAATTGTGTCTATTTACATACAAAAAGGGAAAGAAAATAAAAGGTTGTTTATTAATGATAGGATGGATGCAAGGTATGTAAGAATAAATGCAAACCAATAACACTCAAGATGGTATAAAAAATGTCGCAAATAAAAATCAGTAGTTATAACAACAACTTTGCAACTTAAAAGTTATTAAAAGTTATAAAAACTCTACATACAAAACACATAACAATCTTGAGAATATTCATAATCTATGGAGAATCTATTTGTACACGACATTTGTTGTAGTATTTGTTTAGTTACGTATTTTATTAAGGCTTTTGGGGGCATGCTTTACAAATGCCATCAACAACCTGTATAAACAACATTAATATTTCTATTAGACTACCGTTATACGTCACCCAGAAAAACCTTCCCTCACCAGATACATTAGCGCCACGCGAGCTTGCGATTTTAACACATCTCAACTCCTGTTAATGACGACCAAGCATACGCAATCGTTCTTGCGATTTTACCTCATTATAACATATCCAACATTCTAACAAATATTCTCTAACCAACAAACTAATCATAATATGACACTAAATATACACACATTGCAAATTGCTCAGCTTTTTTAAATCATCCATAGTTGATGCTAACTGAAGCTTCCATTAAATAACATAAACCTAAAACAAAGACAATCATTGATAACCACAATAGTATACTCAGCCTCACATAATTCATAAATGACCGAAAGCTTACAATGTGTGAAGGTCAGTTCTCGAGACCATAAAAAATATATGTAGCATATATGACAGTAGCACTATTATTACCTAAATATAGTATATTGCAAACAACCCCTAAAATGAGCTGATCGAATAAGCAATCCCAATCAGCCCATATAATTAGCAGTTTTAGTAAGCAATCATAAACAAAAGCAACCCCTATATCTTCAATCTTTATTGAAGTAAACAAAAAACGATAATTGCACATCAATGTACCTATTAGCTACATGTTTCGATTATATCCAGCAGAGTGCATCCCACATTGACCCTTCTCACTATTAATGGGCTATAGTTTCCCACCCCACTAAAAGAGTCCAGACATAACTTACGGATGGAAGCAAGTAAAATATAAAAACTAATTAAATGTAAGCATAAATTCGTTTCCATGTTCCAACACTTGTTTTTTACTTTGCCCCTTCTTAAAACTCAAAACTACAAAAGAATGCAGATTATTTACAGATGGCTATCCAAAGATGACTATCATTTTCGCATTAATGTCAAGTTGGGAATCCAAGCACTCATCAAACTTAAAATTTTCGTTAAATTTAATCACACTGGACATATTGGCATATGCATTTTCCTGTTTTGGGATAACTCTTATGCCACAAATAAATCATAAGTACTGAGATTTTTAATATCCACTGGTTTTGTAAATGTTTTGAGGTTTTATACAAATACTTTTTTTAGTCGTCTATGGAGACATAAAACATGTGGTGATGTTGCATCCTCCATAGCCATTCGTCTACTCAAGAAAATACCATATCAGAAAAGAAAGAAAAAAATCTGATAATTAGCTGTAATAAAACATGCTTTAAGATATTCCCACCATTAAGTAAACCCTTTGGTCGTGTGTTAACATCTAATAAGCACAAACACATTTGACTCAACATTGCTTATTTAATTTTAAAAAACAAATATGCAACATAAGCAAACCTAAACTCTTTTGTTGCACGAGTTTTTGTATTAAAGCTAATTTTTCTTCTTCAGGCAACGCTTGAGGTATAAACACGGATTTGTCTCCAATATCATCTTGGACAAAAATATCAGCTTAATCAAAAATATGGTTCATTTTAACTGTAAAACACAAATATCATGCCTAAATAGAATTTCGTGAAATCTACCTTAATAGGCTGAGTGAACTTTCTTGCTGCAAATATCGTGAAGAGTGCAATCTACACGGCAAGTAGACTAATTTACATACTCCAGCCATTTTTTTAATGACTGACGGATGGCACATGTATGTAGAGCTTTCTGTAAGCTATTATATTGATGCCTCCGCACACTAATATCTTACTAAATGCATTGCACTTCTAATCCAGTACACAATCAACAACAGTGAGAAACATTACAGAATTTGTGCTTCCTAGCCTCGTTTCTCTTGTTTTTTTTGCAGGTCTAAGGAATAAACCCGCCTTACTTTTTACGTTTTTGCTTCAGTTCCATCATTTTAAAATGAACCTGAGAAATGACTTATGTACAGTCATTCCTATATGCCTGGTAGAATATGCTTTTTGCTTAACCACTGATGTAGAAACTTGGCAGAAAACTTAGCAACAACTTTACATGTGGTGAGTATAGTGATAACCCAAAAACATTTAGACGAAGTATAAATTCATGACCAACCACAGAACTCAAGAAAGAGCAAGAGATTGTTAGTACACACCTACATGACCGTCATATACACCAAAGAAAGAGGTAGAAGTGTCCACACAGGATGCGCAACATGCCAAAAACACACATAAAAAAAAGAATAAGAAAACCTTAAATCACAGCTCAAAACATTTGATCAGATTGACTTGTGAATGGATGTGAGCATGTGGGTACCATATAAACCATCTATGTAAAACTTATGAAAAAAGAGTTTCTTATTAATTTCAAATATATAAACTCTTACTCTAGGCCGTTGCAATCAGTGTGTAATATTCCTAGTTGCAAGCTTCAAAGTACCAAACTAAAACCAAAACATGATTGATTGAGTAAAATACATAATTGTTACATTGTCTAATATTTTATGTATTTTACTTATAGTTTGATTGAGTAAGAAACTATAACCAAAACATGAAAGCAAACTCTTCTATAACTAAGGGTATTATAAACACACTCCGCATTTCCCTGATCACCATACATTAATACAATGCATCTATCTGATTTGAGAAAGTAGCATGATGGAGTAATTATTAGACTTATTAACATTCTTGAAAAATATCAAACGGAGAGAAACTATGTACCTCATCAGCAGTCATAACTTGTGGTGATTGCTACAGGTGAGCTCTCTACATCAGGAGTCTTTTTTCTTCAGTCACCTCGACATCTTCTTCTACAACATATATTGAAAAGATATTAAATATTGTCACAAATAAACTTGGATATGAGTGTTTTGATGATTTCAAACTTTTCTCATTTGCAAATGTTAGCCTTACCAAACACCCCCTTATTACTCAGAGTTACTTCAACTAGAAAAATATGTTTTTAATGTATACAAATTTCTAAATAGTTTTGCTCAAAAATTAAGCTAATAACCATACTTATTATTTTTTTGGTAATTACTGTGACCCGATAATCTTCATCTTATGCTTAGTATTATGTTTAGTTTAAACATTAGGGACTAATTATGTCAAAGCCAAAGTTATTAACTAACTAATGGCAGTTATTTCTGTAGAAACAAGAAAAGGTATGTCGGTTCATGTATACCGGTTCATAACCTATATATACATATGTAAAACATCGATTACAGGGTTAATCAAATATAGAACATATTTACTTATTCAAATCATTGCAACTTATACATAATCGATCAGGATATTTGGGACAACATTTGGCATCAAGAGCAAGGATTAACATACCGAAACATATTACTGTTTCTGCATAAAACCCTAACGAGAAGCCAGAAGAGAAAAGGCCAGACAAGAAGAACACCGCTGTTTTACTTTGGCAGGAACGTTCTGTTTTCAATCTTCCAAGGAAAACGAACGAAGTTTGGATAAGGAGAAACGTAAAAGAGATAGTGCACAATCTACTTTACGTTGAAGTTGCAAGCGTCAAAACACCAGACGATATTGGTGTCGAACTTTCTGTTGGTAAACAACGAAAGATCAGGAAAGGAAGAGATTGGAGACTTTGTGTATACCGGTTAGAAAATAAAACACAAAGCAAAAGTTGTTGTAGAGGAAGACGTATACGCAAGGACGAAGAAGAGTACTCAAGGAAAAGTGTGGAGTTTGTGTTGATACAACACAAGAACGACAACAACGAGAAGAAACAACCAGAAGTGACTGTTTTGTTTCGCAGGAACGAATCTGAAAAAAACGAAGGACTGTTTTGATTCGAAAGGATTACCAAGTTGTGGTAACGAGTTTGTGTGTAGGAAACCTAGTGATTTCAAAGTGACCGAGATCAAGGAGAACACACAAAAGAACAACGTATAGATTGGTACAAGGAAGGTTTTCTGTTTTATTGTTAGTATCGGATCAAAATTCGAAAACAAAAACAGAAACAGGAAGTAACAAGGCAAGGAGGCATTAAAGATTTTAGTCTATACTCGTTGGTAAAATATCCGAGACACAAATTCAGAAACTTGAAAGTCGAATTGGATTTCTGGAAATAAGGGTAACGAGGCAAAAGACTAAAAGAGATAAAGTGGGAACAAACAACGTTGGTGAACGATTTTCACTAACAAAGCAAACGAATACATCTCGTATTCATCAAAAGTAACGAGGTCACAATTTTTCATTTACTTTGGATTTCAATTCATATTAGAAATAGTATATATCTCATTAGTTTATACTATTAAGAAATCCTTAAAACTATTATTGATCCCGTAGTACTAAGATTCCCGGAAACTATAATTCTCACGTTAGAAAAGAGTACCATACTAAAGATAAGTAATTCCATTAGACTAGAAAGTGAAAATATTAAACACTTTCAAAATGACAACCGATGATATAGTAACCACATCAACTACGATAAAACCTGTAACACCTGTTGCACAATACCAATGCCCTAAGTTAAAAAACACAAACTACACAGTTTGGGCTATACAAATTAAAGTTATACTAGAGGCACACGGTTTATGGGAGGCAATAGAACCAAAATTAGACACACCAGTTGATGACAAAAAGGATAAGGCAACAATCGCCTTCCTATATCAAGCGTTGACGGAAGATATGATCTTACAAGTAGCGGGTTGTAAGAAGGCAAAAGATTTATGGGATTCACTAAAGAAAAGACACGTTGGACAAGATAAAGTGCAGCAAGCACGTTTACAATCATTGATGATTGGATTTAACTCACTTCAGATGAAGGAAGATGAGACGATGGATGCATTTGCAGACAAGTTAAATGGCTATGTCACGAAGGCAAAAGAACTAGGGAAAGAATTAGATGAATCACTAGTAGTTAGAAAACTATTAGACTCCACACCCGATAGATTCATTCAGATAGTAGCATCCATAGAACAAACAAGTGATCTAGACGACATTACCCTAGATGAGATCACAGGAAAACTCAAAGCGTTTGAGGAAAGAATAAAACTCCGGAAGGGAGGTCAAGTTGAAAGCCAGGAGAATCTACTGTTTACACATGGTGAACACTCAGATAAAGGAAAACGTTTTAACAAACGTGGAGGTAGATCAAACAACTCACGAGGAAACTGGCGGAATAATAATAACAGAAACAACTCACAAAAGGGAAACTCGGATCATAGAGGAAACCCAGACAATTCAAGTAGGAAAGACTTGAGTAACATTAGATGTTTTAAGTGCAATAAACTTGGACACTATATGAGTAAATGTAGAGCAACATCAACAAACCAGGAACAATCAAACCTTATCTTAGATGACGATGAACCATCACTATTAATGACTATGCACGAAACCGAACACAAGGAAGTGTTGTTGAATGAAGAACGAATTCAACCAAAGAAATATGCTACAGCAGATGCGAGCATATGGTATTTAGATAATGGTGCAAGTAACCACATGACTGGTATAAAGAGTCATTTTAGAGATATTGATGAAAGCATAACAGGACGAGTACATTTTGGAGATGGATCGTATGTACAGATAATGGGTAGAGGGTCTATACTGTTAAGTTGTAAGAACCAGGAACAGAAAGTAGTATCTGAAGTATACTACATACCAAACCTCAAGAGCAACATACTTAGTCTAGGACAACTCACTGAAATAGGTTGTAAGGTCATTATGGACGGAAATAAGCTGACTTTGTATGATATAAACAAGAAGTTGTTGATGAAGGTAGAACGATCTAAGAATCGACTCTACAAGATCCAGTTACAGATAGAGGCACCTATATGTCTCTTAGCAAACATAGATAACCAAGCATGGTTATGTCACGCTAGATTAGGTCATCTAAACTTTGATGATATAAACAAGATGACTAGAAAAGGTCTAGTAGAAGGAATTCCTAGAATAAATCATGTAGGACAGATATGTGATGCATGTTTATTAGGAAAACACAGTAGAACACCATTTCCTAACCAAGCCAAATTCAGATCAAAAAACCCGTTGGACTTAGTTTATGGAGACCTCTGCGGTCCTATTAGTCCAGCAACACACTCAGGCAAGAAACTTATTTTCTTGTTAGTAGACGATTGTACACGTTTTATGTGGGCATACTTTCTTACATCGAAAGATGAGACATTTAGTACATTCAAGGAATTTAGGCAGAAAGTAGAAATGGAAATGAAGTTGAAAATTAGAATGCTAAGAACAGATAGAGGTGGTGAATTCACATCAAAGGAATTCACAAGGTACTGTAAGGAAAACGGAATAGGACGACAGTTGACAGCACCATACTCCCCACAGCAGAATGGAGTAGTGGAGAGAAGGAATAGGACAGTGTTATCAACTACAAGAAGTATGATGAAAGCGATGAAGTTACCATTAACTTTTTGGGCGGAAGCAGTTAAGCATGCCCTTTACATACTCAATAGGGTACCTACGAGGGCCCTGACAGATAAAACTCCATATGAGGCACTCTACAATAGAAAACCAAATTTAGAGAACCTAAAAGTATTTGGATGCACAGCTTATGCAAAGATAACGATACCTCACTTAAAGAAGCTGGACGATAGAAGCATACCATTGGTTTACTTAGGAGTAGAGGAAGGATCAAAAGCATGTAGGCTATATGACCCTATAGCCAAGAAGAAACATGTTAGTAGGGACGTAAAATTTATGGAAACAAAACCATGGGATTGGAACGAAAATGAAGGAGATACGAACACTCAAGACACCTTTTGGGCTAGTTTTGTAGTAGACGGAGTTGACAATGAAAACCTTACACCAGTCAACACAGAAAACGATGACAACACGTATCATGAACAAGATCAGATTCCTGATCCAGTTTCACCAATCACACCAGAAGCATACCATTACGACCCACACTCAGAAGAGGAAGCAGAAGCTACTACTAGTTCTGTAGAGAACTCAAGAGATAAATTTGATGATACACCAGTACGTGAATATAGGAACATGTCAGACATATATAGATATGCACGTAGAGTTGAACCACAAAGCTTGTTATTTACGGAAGAAGAACCCCGTAACTACAAGGAAGCATCAGTAGACGAGAAATGGATTGAGGCCATGAAGATTGAATTGGATTCAATCAACAAGAATAATACATGGACTCTTACAACATTGCCAGAAAATCAGAAGGCAATAGGACTCAAATGGGTTTACAAGACCAAGAGGGATGCAAAAGGAAACATCATCAAATACAAAGCACGGTTAGTGGCAAAAGGTTATGTACAAGAACAAGGGATAGACTTCGATGAAGTATTTGCACCGGTTGCTCGGATAGAGACAGTTCGGTTCATATTAGCATTAGCAGCATATCATGGATGGCAAGTACATCATCTAGATGTAAAATCAGCATTCCTACATGGAGATTTAAAAGAAGAAGTCTACGTTACACAACCTGAAGGATTTATACAACAAGGAAACTCTGGAAAAGTCTATAAGCTTACTAAAGCTTTATATGGCTTAAGGCAAGCACCGAGAGCTTGGAATGTGAAGCTTGATCAAACACTAAAGTCCTTAGACTTTAAGAAATGCAATCTCGAACAAGCAGTCTACACAAAGAGAAACAAGAACTCTACACTTATTGTTGGAGTTTATGTAGATGACTTGATAATCACGGGCACTCCAAGAAAGGAATTGGAAGCTTTTAAATCCCAGATGGAAGAAAAGTTTGAAATGAGCGACTTAGGATTGTTAGCTTATTACCTTGGGATAGAAGTTACACAGACAGGAGGAGAGATTACAATCAAGCAAACAGGCTATATTAACAAGATCATAAAGGAGACAAGTATGACGGATAGTAATGATACGAAGATACCAATGGATCCAGGTACTAAGTTGGTCAAGGCGGAAGATGGAAACTCAGTTGACGCAACTTACTACAGAAGTTTAATTGGAAGTCTCAGGTACTTACTACATACAAGACCAGATCTTAGTTATTCAGTCGGACTACTCAGCAGATTTATGCAAGACCCGAAGGATCATCACCTAAAGGCAGTAAAGCAAGTAATCCGATATATCAAAGGAACACAGGAGCATGGCATAATTTACAAGAAAGAAGGCGGCTGCAAGATTACAGGTTACAGCGACAGTAGTTATGGAATCAACACTGATCAAGGAAAAGGAACTACTGGCATAGTATTTTACTTTGGAGAGTCACCCATTACTTGGTGTACTCAGAAGCAACCAACAGTGGCGCTATCATCATGTGAATCAGAATTCATGGCGGCTACTGCAGCAGCATGTCAAGCCTTATGGTTGAAGAGATTACTTAGTGAATTAACTGGAGATGAAGAGAAGAAGATAACGCTGAGGGTAGACAACATTTTAGCAATAGCACTAGTCAAGAACCCAGTTTTTAAGGGAAGAAGTAAACACATCGACATTCGCTATCATTTCATTCGAGAATGTCTAGAGAATGGACATATCAATGTGGAGCACGTCAGCGGAGAACTACAAAGAGCGGATATACTAACAAAGGCTCTACCAAGACTAAAGTTCATGACGATGAGACAAATGCTCGGAGTTCAAGATTTAACAAGAAGCAACGATCAAGATTAAGGAGGAGAATGTGACCCGATAATCTTCATCTTATGCTTAGTATTATGTTTAGTTTAAACATTAGGGACTAATTATGTCAAAGCCAAAGTTATTAACTAACTAATGGCAGTTATTTCTGTAGAAACAAGAAAAGGTATGTCGGTTCATGTATACCGGTTCATAACCTATATATACATATGTAAAACATCGATTACAGGGTTAATCAAATATAGAACATATTTACTTATTCAAATCATTGCAACTTATACATAATCGATCAGGATATTTGGGACAACAATTACGATATGACAAAATCTGTTTTCTTTAGACAGAAAAATAGTGTTTGTGGGTTCAAACCAATTCTTCGCGAATAGACCAAAATTACCCTTCTTGTCACTCAAGGGTCAACTAAGTACAATACAAAAAACTATACCTTGAGGTACTTATATATAAATTCTTTCGTATTGTGGAGATGGTCAAGAAGTGGCCCAAGAGTAGCAACCAATAAATTAACCCCTTTCCTTATATGCTCATATTCCCTCTTTGTGTTGCATCAACAATAACCAGCCCAAGAGTCTGCGACTACTGCATGAGTCTGTACAATTCAAAATAAAGGACTTGTTAAATTCAAACTATTTATATAACACAATTTTTAATTTTCAACCATGAATGAATATCTTATGTTATGATACAATATGTTCACCTTTAAAATTGCATGCTACTTTAAATATAATAAAGCCATTATGTGCAAGGTGCTACACTAAAATCTTTTCCAACCGAACGTGTATATCGAGTGTATGAGTCTTTGCCTAAACTTTTTCAGCCATGGTTAACTATCTGATATTCTCTTTTCTGAAAGAATTGCAAACACCCCTAACCAAAATCGCATAATCCAAAAAAGTAAGCTAAAAAAACACACCCTAAATAAGATATTTCCGAAATGCACCTCAATCCTATAAGTTGTTGAGCTTAGCGGGGCATTCTTCGTGTGAGTGAAACAACTTTATCATTACCAAACAACCCTGTTGCAGCACCATACATAACCAAACAACGACAATGTTCCCCCCAACCTTAAACGAAACGACACTTATTTAATAAAAGAAAAATCAGCACCAATAATTCGTAACTCTAAGATTTCTTACCTTCATGGTGGCACACGACATCATACTGGAATAAGTATCGGTGTACCGGTCCAAGCACCATAATGCAACTTCAGTAATTTAACGACAAGTTGAGAGTGACTATAAGTTCATAACAACACGCATATCATGTACGTTACCCTGCAATTTGACCATGAAGCTTCGATGATCGCCATTGATGAACCATAATTGCAACAACCCAAAATCCGGTTTCCAGCAGTCCTTGGATCCGATGGAGCAGGTATTTCCAAATAATCTCCTGCACCCATAAAGCATAAAACTACGCGCATTTTACCCCTGCAAAAGTGTGAGAATTCTGAAACACGTCAAGGTTTTAACTTTTTTTATTAAGAATCTATAAACTATTACATGCTTTTCGAGTCTGACATAATTTGCAATTCATAAACACATCAAACGTAAAAGAAATAGCTGATCACTAAACATAGCTCTGTAAAACCTACATTGTGATCGAATGTGAGGAACTGTTCTCGTCTAATGATAACTTATCAATAGGCAACAAATCATCATCCATTTGCGTATCCTGGTATCAAAAACACACAAAAAAATCCCAACATTGTTGATGTTTAATTTGATTCAGCTAACACTTAACTTATATTAGGTGTTCTATTTTAGCCATTCATTAACATATCTTATACCTGATTTCCAAGTGCCAAAATCAATCGCAACTTCCTCATCTCTAGCTTATAGCGTGTATTCCCATTTCCAGCCTATGAATTTCCTGCAATCGGAGACTAAGTTGCATCAAGAACGTACGATATAAATGACTGCGCATGATTGTCAAATTCATAAAATGCTCAAGAAACTAATACCTCTATTGAAGTTATCAATCGTCACTTCTTTCTGATTCATAACAATATCCATGTTGAAGCTATCAATCACCCACCGCCTCTGTCATGAAATAGTTGCACTTCTCTCTTACTGTAAGTTGAGCTTTAACACAAACATAATTAAAAAGAAATCAAACCACACCCACACCTAAAAACATATACAAATTTCTAAAATTAAAAAGAAATTATAAATTAGACACAAATTTAACAACATACCATTATTTTGAACCTTTAATCCAACCTTTATTTAATTAAACACAACTAAAACCGAACCATCAAATTAGACACAAATTTAACAACATACCATTATTGTGGGTCAGTGAAGCAACACAAGAACATTTATTTTCCGGATGCCCAAGAGCAGCCTATGGCCTCATCGCCTGTTAGACGCAACAAACATTTCTCCATCTCCTGTACCGTCTCAACTCCCATAGAATTAGTTTAGATGATGCAGGCCTTTCTGTTGTTGCTGTTATAAAACCAATAATAACATGATCAATTTAACTAATTGGTAAAAGTAAATACATGCCATATCTCGCTTCTATCCTTTTATGCTTTCTTAAATTATCGGATAACACGAAATTGATTATAAGAAATTTAAGAAAACCATCCTATAAAAGAAAGATTAATACACAAAATAAATGTTCCATACCTCCATTACATGATGAGAAGGAATTAGACAAGACCCTGCAACATTAATAAAAGTTCAGTACATCAGTCATAGTTTAAAGAGTAGACTGAAGTACGAAAGTAAATATTATGATAAATTACAAAACCTTATAGACCGAAATTGCCCGACAGAATCCAATTTCACAATTATCGGGGAAAGTAACAGCTCGTGAAGGACAACATCATATTACATTAGGTGGCTTTCCTTGTCCATCACGCTGATGCCAAAGTTTCCCCTTAGCAGCTTCCTACAGGAAAAAGATAAATGTATACAGTTATGGTAAAAAAAATAACTACTGAAATGTACTACAATTTTTGAGAGAAAACATTGAAAGCAAACTTGACGGATCTCTTTAGTTGTGAAGTGAAATGCTGTAGACAGTTGACGTATGCCATAAATCCACTTGATAATACGCGTTTAGCTAGTCCTAAGGTAAAATGAAACCTTAAATCTCACATGAAATAAACCTACCTACTTTAGTAAAACACCATGAAACTCGACACCAAACATCTATTGATCCAACTTCTAAATTCCAATATCAAACACCATAACAGTTCTTTAATTGTTTTCAATTATGCAAATATGAAGTACATCTAACCTTAACATTTTCACCAATTGAATTCACCTTGGTCCCTAAAGTTATGGAGGGTTTATTATATCCTACTCCCTCCGTCCCTAAATAAATGTCCACTTTGACTTTTCAGAGTCAAACTGATTCAACTTTGACCGTAAATATCTTTTTTGTATTATATAATACTTGATGAAAAACTATACCAATGAAAGATACACTTAAAACTCAATCCATTCATATATTTTTCATCAAGTATTATATAACACTCGCAAAAATATATTTGGTCAAAGTTGATCCAGTTTGACTCTGAAAAGTCAAACTGGACACTTATTTTGGGACGGAGGGAGTATTTAATTAGGAGCATTTTTTGAGAGAAAAAAAAACAAACCTTCCTACAATATCCATATCAAATATCAACGAAATAGTCCCAAACACCAGGATATCAAATATCAAATCTCCATATAAAAAATACAGAGTCAAAAAACGGACAAAACATATACATATATCATAACACGTAATCTAAAACAAATGAAGGAAACTAACCTGTATCAACAAAATCGGTGGAATGACCGAGTGAAGTATAAAAAAACAGAGTGTTAATATTATGATGATGAAGAATTATAAAAACAATAACCCCAAACAACAAAACGATCCATATAATATTTTTCATAATTATTGATTAATACCCAATTAGGTTCCATGATTTTTTTGTATTGTGATACTGGAAGGTTGATGTTAGTTTTTGATTGATAAGGTTGTATGATGATTGATTAAAGGGAGGGTTACAATTTTTGAAAAATGATTTAAGTGATATGAGATCCGGTTTTTGGGGTATTGATTAGTTTGTTATTAATTTGATTTGATTGATAATCAATAAGTGAAGAGGCGTTTGAGGTGTTATTGGTTTTGGGGGGAAAAGGTAGAAGATCCGTCTTTAATGCTGATGATCCGATGGTGGAGGGAGTTTTGGGGAAAAGAATGTCAGGTGTCATTTTATTAGAATTTTGGGGGAGATCTCATTCAAACAAACCCTCCTTTATATGGAGGAGGGATGTGCATTTATTTTGGGCACTTTAATCAAAATAATTAAGATGCATTTTTACATTTCTATTGTCCTTTGTTAGCTTTCTCAGTTTATTTTCTTCATAACCTGTGTGAAATTAAAAATAATACGGTCACCACCACAACATGTTTTAGAGTATCAAATTAAAGAAAAAATAATTAAGAGTTAATATGAGTTTCCAAACATTCACTCTCATGTTGAATATTTTTCAACGTGGTAGTGAAGAATTTGCAAACATAATACTTGTCTCAACATGTTTAACATACATACACTTATGGTATATAAGTAACCAACAACTTCTATTTTTAGCCAATGTGGGATAGAGTGTTAGGATAAAAGGTTAGAAAAATATATTGATTAAAAATATGATAAGAAAGAGATAATTCAAGAGTTCTTAAGAGTTGGTGAAAGAAAGATTTGTTACATGAAACATCAAATTGTTTCTCATTGTTTTTCACTCTTTCTCAGCTTTTAATATTTGATTTCTCATTGTTTTTCACTCTTTCTCAGCTTTTAATCTTTCTTAACTGACTTTAAAAATATTTTTACTTCTTAACCTATGTGAAAGAAGTAGACTAAAAGGTTGAAGTTCATACAAGTTTTCAAAAATATTTGTAATTCTTAAGCTATGTGAAAAAAGTAGAAAAAAGTTTGAAGTTCATACATGTTTCCAAATCAATAACCGCCATGAGTCGTACAAATTAAAAACAATTTAAGAAAGTCAACAACATGAAAACATTATAGTATTCGAGACACAAGTAACTCACATAAACTAGGGCACATAACTAAGCAAGAAGTTCTTTATTCAATCAATGTGGAATAGAAAGAAAAATATAATGCAAGAGTTATCAGCGGTTGGTGAAAGAATTATTTGTAACATCCCAAATTGAAGTTTAGAAGCAACTATTTTTTGTGTTTTTGGAGCATGAATTATGAAGGGAACATCTTGGATAACATGAAAGTAGATGTTGTTCTTGCTTTAAGATAGAAAGAAAAATATAATTTTTGTGTTTTTTGGTCATGGAAGTTAAAAGTATTTCTGCATTATGGCCATGGGTTGTTTAGCGAACTCGTTATGCCGATAACTACACATTTTTTAATGCTCAATGTGTATACTATGAATGTACATATTTTGGTTCGCAAGTGTCTAAGCAAAGTTTTCGACAAACATACTTATCAGATGAACACGTATTTCACTGAACGAATGACATTATAAGCTGTTCCATGTGCGATCAAAACTCGAACCCAAGTTGAACAAGGCAAGTCAGTACCTCATGACCTCCCTTTCAACCACTAACCTGACCTCCATTTTTGTTTTCAATAATCCCATCTCCAAACACTAAATTCATCATCAACTTTCGTATCTCAAACATCAAATTATATAAAACCTCAAAAACCCACAAAAATTTGACCCTATATCACTTTTTTATGTTATGCACATTTGATAAAATGTCACTTGAAACAAAACCCTTTTTCTAGCTTCCAATCCTTTTGGTTTTAAGTTTTTCTCGATCGTGGTGGTTTGTAAGGATGGAGGAGGGTAATAGAGAGGAGGATATCAATTCGCTACTCAATAGGCTTAAAAACAAGATAACAAATTTGGAGGATGATACATTTTCTAAAGGTCACAGTACACCTGCTATTGGGACTAGTTTGAATGACAAGAATACGGAGCCGGTTTCGTACGCTAGCCTTCTCAATTCAGAACAAAAGGGGAAGAAAGCTAATTTCAGAACTCTTAAAAATTCTGAAAATGTCAAGGGTGCAGATTTGGCTATCCCAATGGCTAATGTCCAACAGGTTAATGATCGGTTCGCTAATACCTTGGTCGGGTATTTTCTTGGAAAGCGTCTAGCATTTCCTATTGTTGAGAATTATGTGATGAATTCATGGGCAAAATATGGAATTAAGAGGGTCATGATGAACTCCAAAGGATTTTTCTTCTTCAGATTTGATTCCAAAACAGGTCTTGAACGAGTTCTTGAAGAGGGTCCGTGGTTGATACGCACTATCCCTATAATCCTAAATACATGGGCACCCAACATGAGTCTAACCAAAGATGATATCACTAGTGTTCCTGTATGGATTAAGATGCATGATGTTCCCATAGCCGCTTTTTCTGAGGATGGCCTGAGTATGATCGCGACTAAACTTGGAAGACCAATCATGCTAGATGCATACACTAGCTCTATGTGTTTGGATTCATGTGGCCGCTCGAGCTATGCTAGAGCTTTGATCGAGATAAATTCGGACAAGGAATTGAAGGAAAGCTTAGTTGTGGCCATTCTGAATCTAAATGGCATGGGACATAACATGGAGACGATTAAAGTTGAATATGAGTGGAAGCCTCCTAGATGTAATGTTTGCAAGACTTTTGGTCATGTTAATGATCAATGTCCAAAAAATATCAAAACTACCCGAGTCAATGTTGATAAAAATGATGGTTTCACTACTGTTACGAGTAAAGGAGGAAAAGGTAAGTCTACTTTTCGACCAACTGTTAGGAAGGTAGATGGTATTTGTCTTAATAAATCACAACCGAAGTTTTATTATAGACCGATACAAAAGAAGAAAAATAGTGAAACTAAAGAGGCCCAAGTAGAAAATGTGAGCCTGGTTGATTTAAAAAATTCTTTTGATGCTCTGAGAGATGCGGATAATATAGTCACTGATGTTGGAAATATTGGCACTAACAAAGGAGAAGCAAGCACTTCACATGGCACAATTGATTTGGAATCTGACAAAGATGAAGTAGAAGATTTATTTGATGAAACTGGTACGTATATGGAACCAAACTCTTCATCTAATACCAAGATACCGGAAGGGGCAAGCACTCCCATTGATGATGTTTTAAATGTATAACATTGCTTCATGGAACATAAGGGGTATGAACCAATCCCCTAAACAAAATGAGGTTCGTGAGGTAATTTTAGAGAACCACTTGTCTATTTGTGCTATTTTGGAGTCCCATGTTGCTTCTTCTTGTTTAAATAAGTTATGTTCTCGTGTTTTTTGGAATTGGGATTGGACTTCTAATGGCAACCTCTGTAACAAAGGTTCTCGTATCATTTTGGGTTGGAATCCGGAAGACGTCGATATCATGGTCATTTCTCAAACAGATCAAGTTATGCACATCCAGGTTATGTTTAAAGCGGATCAAAAGGCTTTATTTTGTTCGTTTGTTTATGCCTATAATAGATACACCCATAGACGTGAATTATGGAAAAATCTAATGAATCATAAGGCTTTTGTTCGTGGAAGGCCGTGGTGTTTGCTTGGTGACTTTAATAGAGGGAGTTTATGTGGTTGGAACCTCAATTATTGATATATCTAAGAGGGAGTTTAAAGAGTGTGTGGAAGCTATAGAGGCGTCACACGTGAATAAATCGGGTCTTTATTTCACGTGGAACCAAAAGCAAAAATGGGATCAGGGGATTTTAAAGAAAATTGATCGTATAATGGCCAACTTGGATTTCATTGATTTTTATGTTGGAGCAAATGCTTTGTTCCAACCGTATCGTATTTCCAATCACACTCCGGCAATTTTAAGAATCCCTAAGCGTTCGAAATTTCAACCTAAGCCTTTCAAATTTTAGAACCTACTTGTTCTTCATGGTAAGTTTAAAGATGTGGTGACTAATTCTTGGGATATGATTGTTGATGGCTATAAAATGTTTCAAGTGGTGAAAAAGCTTAAAGCTTTAAAAAAGCCATTTCAAAAATTGCTTCAAGATAAAGGTAATTTACATGAGCAGGTTACACGTCTTCACTTAGAACTTGATGAGGTCCAAAGAGCTCTTGATTGTGACCCTTCTAATGCCATTCTTCGAGAGGAGGAAGCGTCATATTTACAAGCATTTAACGAAGCTCTTCTCGAAGAGGAACGATTTCTTAAACAACGGGCTAAAGTGGAATGGCTTCGAGTGGGCGACTCTAACTCGGCTTATTTTCACAAAGTCGTAAAAAGTCGTGTTTCAAGAAATAGGATTGATCAAGTTGTGGATGTGCATGGCAACAACTTCGAAGGTAATACAGTGCATGAAGCATTTGTTTCTCATTTCACAAATTTCCTTGGATGTCATGGTAATACTACTGTTTTGAATGACATGGATCTATATTTGAATAAATTAACTGATGATCAAGCTACTTATATGATTCGTGATGTGTCTAATGAGGAGATCAAAGCGGCTATTTTTTCTATGGGGATGATAAGTCTCCGGGCCCGGATGGTTTTACAACTGCGTTTTTTAAAGGTGCATGGGATATTATTGGTGTTGATGTTTCTAATGCGATACGGGAATTCTTTGTTATAGGTAAGCTTCTCAAAGGAATAAACCACACTATTATTGCTCTTATTCCAAAGATTTCCTCTCCTACTCGTGTTAGTGACTATCGGCCTATATCTTGTTGTAACGTTCTATTCAAGTGCATTAGTAAGATTATCTCTAATCGTATTAAGAATAGTCTTACTGATTTGGTTAGTATTAACCTATCAGCTTTTGTTCCGGAAGACGAATTTCAGATAATATTCTTTTGACTCAAGAGCTAATGCACAACTATCATTTAGATAGAGGTCCTCCGAGGTGTGCATTTAAAGTGGACATTCAAAAAGCATATGACACCATTGATTGGAATTTTTTAAAGACGGTTTTGATTGGTTTTGGATTTCGTACTCGTATGGTTTCATGGATAATGGAGTGTATTTCTAGTACTTCATTATCTGTGAGCCTAAATGGCTCTCTATATGGTTACTTTAAAGGGAAAAGAGGTCTTCGCCAAGGTGACCCTTTATCACCGTACTTATTCACTTTGGTTATGGAGATCCTAACTCTTATTTTGAAGCGAAAGGTGCGTAATTCGGATGAGTTTATATTTCATCATCGTTGTTCTAGTCTTGATATTGTAAATCTATGCTTTGCGGATGATTTATTTCTCTTTGCTCATGGTGATGTAAATTCGGCTCGTGTTATCATGGATGCTCTTGATGAATTCAAAAGTGTCTCGGGGTTAGTTCCTAGCATTCCTAAAAGCACGGCTTATTTCTGTAATGTAGTGAATCATACTAAAGTGGCTATTCTTAATGTGCTTCCATTTGAAGAAGGTACACGTCCTGTTAAGTATCTTGGTGTCCCGTTGGTTTCTACTAGACTTGTTTATAGAGATTGCAAGGAACTTGTTGAGAAGGTTCAAAATAGAGTAGGTGATTGGAAGAATAAGTTTCTTTCTTTTGCTGGTCGGCTTTAGCTTGTCCAATCGGTTATTTCATCAATGCATGTTTATTGGTCGTCAGTATTTATTCTTCCTTCCCGTATTCTTATGGATATTGAGCAGCATATGAGAGGCTTCCTTTGGTGTCAAGGAGATATGCGTCGCGGGAAAGCTAAGGTGGCTTGGGAAGATATTTGTCTTCCTAAAAATGAAGGCAACTTAGGAATTCGAAGACTTGAGCTCTTTAATGTGGCTCTTATCACCTCGCACGTTTGGAGTATTCTTACGCTTAAGGAGTCGCTTTGGGTGAAATGGATTCATACTCATAAACTTCGTGAACGTAATTTTTAGGATTACCCATTTAGAGGTAGTATGACTTGGGGTTGGCGCAAGATTTTGCAAATTCGGCCTATCATTCACAAATTTATATGGCACAAAATCGGTAACGGTATGTCAACTTCGGCATGGTTTGATAATTGGTTGGACTCGAAGGTAGCTAATCTTATAATCCATAATGCATGGACATGGCCCAACGAATGGGCTTCAAGGTACCCTCTTATTTATTCCATTACTGTCCCTTGCATTTCGAATTCTAATGACCAGATTATATGGAAGGATAGACTAGGTAGAGTTCAATCCTTTTCGGTAGGTATCGTTTGGGAGGATATTCGGCCCCGTGGTAACGAAATGAATTGGACTTATGTAGTTTGGTTTGGTCATTGTATCTGTAACGCCCCGACCCGCCAAGGGTAAAGGAATCACAAATAATGGTGTCATATCAAAGCAAAACATTCATAACCAAAAGAAAGTCTTAACATAAATGCGGAAAATAATCCAAGTCAAAAGACTTCAATACATAGGTCCCAGCGGAAACGTAATAATGTCAACATAATATCCGAAATAAAAAAATCTAAATGGCATCATAAGAAATCAAAGCTAAATCTCTAAGGTAAGTCCACTCAAGCACTCATCCCAAAGCAAACCCAGCTTCCAATGCTTAGATACCTGCCGCGGAAGAAAAGAAAAGTGTGGCTGAGCTTCAAAAGCCCAGTGAACAGATATGAAAGCAAAAGCGAATACTAAGTGATATCGAACATGAAATAAAGTGAATGAGCAATAACAAAATCTTTATCATTTTCAAAGCATAAGTCATAAATTCAAAAGAAGTTTATAGTCAACTACCACGAGCCCAGAACTTATATCAGATCACATTCATATTCACATAAGGCAACCTTTGTAGGGGAGACCTACCAGAGTTATGAAGGACGTGCACGCACGCAGCATCAATCATCAGATAACATATAACATATAACAGATAACAGATCTAGGATGCATCCATACGCCCCTTCCTACATATTCAAAAATATGCTTCACCATCCAGAGACGTGGCAGAACATCACTCTACTGCCCTAGAGTCATATCAGAGGTGCATCACTGATACGGACATGGAACCCCCATGACTAGTTAAATATTTGGCTCGGGTGTCAAACTATCTTAGGTCAAATCAGAATGTCATAACTGACACAGATCATCTTTTATCAGAAAATCATTCATATTTCCAAAAATCATAGTTTTCATATCAGATAGCTCAAAATCAAATGTTTCATAATTCAGAAATCAAAGTTCAGATAAGCAATAGCTCAAACAAATCAGATTTTGGGATTCATAGCAAAGGCTTAGGAAAAACCTAATACGAAAGAAAAACATTAAGAGAAACCTTTACTGAAAAGGTCAGAATATCTGTACCTTATTCCAATGCAAAGATCGAAAAGCAGAAAGACGAAAATCAAAGCGTGCAGGAAGTATTGAGACCATCCAGAGGGGATGTTTCCAACGGAATACACTTATACTTACACTAGACTATATTCAAGACCCGAGCACCATCAACTGATATTTGAAGAAAACTTAAATACTGAATACGAAACTTTTACTATTTCTAAAACAATAACGAGTAAGTGAAATAAAGTACAAGCTATAGTGAATCATAAGCGAAAACGAAAGTATAGACAAGTGACCCGAAAACTTCGAGTCGGTGTGAAAAGAAAAGAAGGCGCCGTCCATAGATTCGTAACCTTCGACCCAAACGAAACCCTACTCACGAACTCACCTGAATGGAATCTCTAAATCGAAACTAAAGAATACTACGGTAAATCTAAAAAAATAAAGCCTATAATACAACTGTAATAATGCAAAGGCGACCCTGGATACATAACTTCAGAAAACTGAACCTAATAAAAGGCGTAAATACAATTCTGAAAGAAAACCAATACTTACAAAACGAAACTATACTGTGGTAATAAACACTAAGGAAATGGGAACCGCCCAGCCCCGCAATGTTAAATACCATAGTCTCGGTCCAAATGCTGAACATCAGTCCTGGACAC
>BPTQ01000009.1:349387910-349725244 GCA_019973895.1 Chrysanthemum seticuspe
TTTGTCTTAGGACTTATAGTGGCTTAATTTGCATGAACGACAACCCAACTTCTTGTAACGAATATCATTATAAGACAGGATTCCTCTTATTTTTAATTGCTTGCAGACTTTAAATTCGTTAACTACTCTTATTCAGGTCATCAAAGTGTAGCTCCTCTTACAATTAGCTTGGAAGATATGTCAAATTTGCATAAAATTGTGGTTGGTGCTTTTGGAATCCTTCGTCAGCCTGTAGCAAGTTGGTACCAATTAAGAAATGAGACGTCTAAAATAATTGGTCTTTCCGAATAAGATACATTTTTGCATATCTATACGGTCTCCACGAAAACATGTTTCAGAGTACCAAATTTCAAAAAAGACCAAACATGTTTTAGAGTACCAGATAAATGAAACAGTTGAGAGTTTATATGAGTTTTCGAATGTCCCCTAACATGTGAGATTTTTTCAACCTCACGGATCATTCAATATTGAAAATCATAATACTACTCTCAACCCGTTTAACAAAACTACACTTATGGCATATAACTAACCAGCAACTTGTTTCTTTAGCCTATGTGGGATAAAGTGTTAGGATAAAATGTTAGACAATATCTTAATTGAAAAAAGGGTAAGAAAGTCATAATGCAAGATTTCTTAACGTTTTGTGAAAGAAAGAAAGAATGTAAGAGTTAGAGCATGAAACATGAAGGTAACAGTTTGGAAAAAGGTACATGTTCTGCGAACTGCTATTGTTTACTATTAGTTCGACATTCCTTAGCTTCTTCATTGTTTTGATGATCCTCGTTTACGGTAGGTAAATTTTCAATTAAGATCACCTTTGTTGTATCCTTCACACCCACCATATGCATATGTTTAGGATCATCCATCTCCTTTCCACTTAACACCAACTTTTGATCCTTGGGTTGTAAACCAGTTTCTTTTGCAGTCACACTTTTCAAATCAGCTTAATTGAAAAATAAATAAATAAATAAATAAATAAATAAAATAAACACCTAGTATTAGTAAAACATTATGTAAAGAAGCATACTTGTGTAGATGTGAAAAATGGTGGATCATAGAAGTTGGGTAAGGGATGACAACGGGTTCGTTTTGAATGGTTTAGTTTTCGTGAGTGTCAAAGCAGGCCAGAGCAGACCGGTTTTGGTACGGGTCAATCAAGTATTCTTCTTCTCGGTACCGAACCACTTTTCGGCACACTCCTTGTTAAGTATCGACTTTGACCCAACCAACCCAATACGGGTGAAACAAACCCGAACCAGAATTTCACATGGATAAGTAATTTGATAATTTTATTTTCACGTGTTGTTGGTGGTAAGCACACGTTGATGGGGTACCTATTATATAGTATATAAGTATATGAAAACCATTAGCAAGGTTAGCTCTTCTTAATTAGTTAGACAATCCTTTATATACTTGCAGATAATGTATGAGATTTTTTCATAGGAAATTGACTAAAATATTCATAAGCATTTAATTAGAGTACAAGACATAAAAGATAAATGATCCTGGATATAACCATCGTTGACTACTTTAACATCGTTGACTACTCATCTTCAAGTCATCATAGTGTAGTTCCTCTTTAAGATTAGCTCAGAATATATGCAACATATGTTGGAAGTAGTGGTCCAATACTTTTAATGAGGCGTAGCTCAGTTGGTTTTAAACGAGAAATGAGACTCGTAATATCCTTTAATGATACGTAGCTCAGTTGGTATCTCACAAATTTTTTAACTTGCAAGGACCTGGATGATTTGAAAACGATATACTATGCTAGACACATGTGCTTCACTTAGATTAAATGACATTAGTAACAAACTATTTCTTTCTTCAACCAAAGTGGGATGTAATGTTAGAACTGAACAATGATCACCCCGATTCATGAACCACGTCCCATCAATTTTATCCAATTTAGCTAAAAAACATTGTTCACAAAATGCTATTAATATCAACCTTCACATTTAAATTAACTAAAGTTTTAACTAAGAGTCTAATATTCCCTCTAATAGTTGTGTATCAAATGTAATACAAACTCAAGATTAAAAAATACTTAGAAAAAGAAACTTTGCATCACCTCTTTGGCTTCACAAAGTAATATCTCAAGACTTATGTTAGTCAATCTTTTTGTCTGTTTTGACGACACCCCATTAGAGGTAATATTCCTAATCACATTCCCTTGATCACTTATTCACTTTGCCGGGTATTCTTATGCCTTCGTGTTATATATAAGGACAGGCTTAACCCTTGATCATTTTTCTAGTAATTGTCTCCCTGATACACTAATGATTGTAACTAAAAGTCAACACAACTGAATGTTCTTATATATACTAATATAAAAAATTACAAATTCCAAAAATCATCCTAATAGAACTTTTCAATTTTACTTAATTGAAGCTCAACAAACTTATGCATATTCGTATAGATTTACTAACACCATTCATCTATCTACTGGACACATCATTCATCAACCATGATTATCTCGAATATTTTTTATGGTTCCGATCATTTGTTTAATTGTTATTAATGTTGGAAAAACATGGTCAATTATTAGGTTTGAATGACAATTGATGGTCATCAAATATACTAATGGGGTTTTAGAGCAAGATTAATGTATGGTCATATGTAATGACCAATTTAATTCTATGTTCATGAACCATTAGTAGGATTTATTGTGATAATTATTTGACCGTTTTCTTTCATTTCTTTTCCCTATAAATGAGAGCTTTTCTCATATGTCTACTACACCAAGATATACTATTCATATCCTCTCCCTTCATTTATCTTGCTTCATTCGTTCGTAATAGAGGGAAGGCACGATTTTGGTTCGCCTTGATAACCCGTTTGTGCTAACGGAGTTATCCGTTGTTGTTGTATCCTGGGAGATAGACGTTCATGATTCTCAAGCACCGTGGAGAGGACGAATCTGTCTTAAGGAAACTGTGAGCATCACAGGCCTCAACATTTTCCTTACTTGTGTTTTTGTGTCTCAACAATTCAAAGATTTACGGTATCGTTTCTCTACACTTTTACGTTTTATGTTATGATTTATTTATCTCTAATAGCAATACACTTAATATATACAACAATCTTAAGACAGACTCATTGTTGCTATTTGAGAGGCTGTTGATGTAAAACGTAATAGAAACATAGTTGATTTTGACACATGTCTAAAAAAAAAAACGTACGGATAATATTTGATTAGTAGAATAAGCTGTTTGTTTTGAGGTCATGTTATCTAATTAATAAATATCTTTGTTTTCAAGATTCACGTGATTATCGAATTGCATGTGAGTAATGGATGTTAAATTTTTTGGTAAATTCTTGAAATCTCTTGCAAGCGTAGATGCCTATGTATATAGATAAATTAATTTGTGGGACACATCAGTTAATTAATATGATAATTTTTCATGTTTTTGTTTGTGTGATTGTTGTATGTCAAGGCAAAAGATATACTTTGTTCGCATGTCAACTAGATTGCTCTATCATTTCGCTTTTGTGGCAACTGATTTTAAAGTGGCGGTATTGTGAAAGGAAATAATACTATATATATTTACGCCGTTTGTAAATAAAATCTGGAATCAATATTAGTAGCTAGTTTAAATGTGTAAATGGTACGTGTCAAAATAAATAAATTGAAATATCATTTGATTTACATGATCTTGTTAATATATTTTGACATTAATTCCTGAAAGGTTTTGATGTTGCTAAGATGCATGGTATTGACTTTCGATTGTAATGTTTTTAGTGAAAAATTATATGTATTAATATATGTTGATGATTATCATCTCATATATTAAATGTGAATGTGATACGACCCTGTTAGGGGTTATATCGGGATAAGGCACCACTTTTAGCGTGTGCGAGCTCCTTAAGAATTAGAAGAGAAGAATTAGAGAATTATTGATCTTGAATTTGATTCAATATCATAAATGATTACAAGAGTATTTATAAGACAAAGTAGGGTAAAACCCTAATACCTTAATAGGCCATGGGCTCGGGCCCAGGCGTATCATTCCTCACTCCTTCAAAACCACCTTGCCCTCAAGGTGATGTCTTAAAACATTCTTAATTGACTTTCCTAAATAAATATGAAAACAATCCTAAACAAAGACACGTAAATAAAGATAGATTATATGACATAATCTTTATGCCATACGTTTGGACTTCTTGAGTCGTTTAGGTAGCCTGTCCTCCTGCAACATCGGCATAATCCGGGATCCCATAATCTTCTTTGAATTGTAGCCTTCGCCTTTTTCTTCTTTTCTTTTGCTGCCCCACAACTCTTCTCGCGATATACCCACTTAAAAAAAACAACCAAACTCTCTCCGAAAACATCTCCACCCACAACAACATCTTCCACACTTTCTTTATTTTCTGAAAATTCGTTAAACTCACTACGAACTTCCATGCTTTCCACATTACTCTCACCAATATCAAAAACATCATTTGTAGCGCTACTAACCTCAACAACACCAATATCTTCATTAGCATCTAAGGACTCTTTAACCACATATGAAACTTCTTCACTTGGCCATGATAGAACGATATCTATTTTCTCTTCAATGTTCAGCTTTTTCCCTGCAATTATCTCAAAACGAGCCTCTATTATACGGGCTATGGAACAGGCTTCTCCTAAAGTTGTAGGCGCTAACCTTAAGAGTGCACATTGTAGAAGCGGTTTAAGTCCCGAGATATACATCGATTTAAGTAAAGATTCTGAGATCCCCGTTACTTGATTTCCAAGTACCACAAATTCACTCTCATATTCGGCCACCGTACCCATTTGCAAGAGCTTAGATAGTGCGTATTCCGCGTCCCGATCACATCCGCTTGAAGCCATTAACATTAACTCGAAAAACAAAACCAAAAAAAAATAAATTTTTTTCGATGAACAGTACACGTGAACAGTACTCCGTGAACAGTACCGTGAATAGTGGTCGATGAACAGTGATTTTTTTTTTTTTTTTTTTTTTTTTTTTTTTTTTTTTTTTTTTTTTGAACCCTAATCGTAAGCCCTCTCGACGAGAGCTCTCAATGAAAGCACCAATTGATACGACCCTGTTAGGGGTTATATCGGGATAAGGCACCACTTTTAGCGTGTGCGAGCTCCTTAAGAATTAGAAGAGAAGAATTAGAGAATTATTGATCTTGAATTTGATTCAATATCATAAATGATTACAAGAGTATTTATAAGACAAAGTAGGGTAAAACCCTAATACCTTAATAGGCCATGGGCTCGGGCCCAGGCGTATCAGAATGATTGTTTGAATATTGGGTTTTCTTGCATAGTTAATTTCTTCTTAATGGAATTTAAAATAATGATTGCCAATAAATTGGTGTGATCCGTTTATAGATAAATGTTATAACATTGAAAGAATCTTGATTTCTCACACTCACAAATGTGTTTTGACAATCACATATAATTTGGTTTTGGCCTTTTAATTTGCCATAGAAGAAACAAGATGTGTCTTATTAGATAAACATCAAGTGGTTGTTTTCATGTTTCGGAAAACATTTCTTGCGATAAATAATGGAGTGTTCGAAGTGTGTTGGATGAAATATTGTTGTGATACTGGTTTTTGTAACTAGTATTGATTTCATTATCGGCTATTAGGATACAACTCATTCGTACAAAATGAGAATTTTGGTATTTTTTGAAATCCAAAATATTTGCTATCACAACTATGCACTCATGAAAAAAAAGTGTGTTGTTCGCATAGTAAATGAACGAGTTTTGATTCCAATTCTGTTATGCTGCACCGTAAGACTTTAAACTTGATTTTTGGAAAGTTTGAGTCGAAATAGGTGAACCGTTTGGTCACAAAGTATTTTGGTACAACAATTCATTTTGGATAATTTGTTGTTACAATTGAACATTCATGGGAAATGCGTTGTTTGCGTGGTAAACAAATGTTTGAGCCCAATTTTTTTTATAGAGCTCGTCTAAGATATTAAACTTAATTTCTGAAAATTTTGATCTTAAATGGGTGAACCATTTGGTTCATTATTTTTTTTTGTACATCAATTCAGTTTGGACTAGTATGTTGTCACAACTGCGATGTCGTGAAAAAAAAAATGTTTTTTGCATGGTAACAAATGAGCTTCATAAAAAAAAAATTCTCGGTGATTAAGTAACAATGAAACATTTCAAACTTGATTTCGAAAAATAAATAAATAAATAATGTTGAGCTTAAATGGAAGAATCAGATGATTGCAGTTTCTATTTTAGCACAACATTTTTTTTTCAAGCGGCTTATATATTTTTTTGTGCGGATATTTGTGTTGACCGGATGTTGTTTGGTACAACATTTTTTGGTTGTTATAATACAAAATTAAGTGATATTTTGTACATTGTTCAACGCAAAATTATTTGTTTTATTTGGTACAAAATATTGTGCCAAAGTAGTGCCTATTTAAAGTTGTTTAGTGCGGTTTTGTTCAACTAATTTTGTAACATGAGAATAACAAGTCGCTCGATTTTGTATCGAGTATTGGAAGTTTGGATGATTCAAATATTCTGTTGTGAATATTGTTGCGAATCATCAAACTAGTTAGTCGTGAAAGATGAGTAATCATCAAGACTTGTTATAACTCATATTGCTAATAATCGAACGGTTTGTCATATGTAAGAAATGACTACGTGTTGAATATAACCATGTAGGATATTGTAAAATGTCATGAAAGAACACATATATAGATGACAACAAATTACGTTGGTTTATGTAACTAACTTGAACGGTGTGATTGTCATCTAATGTGAGCTATGGTCCATTTGCTAAGTTGGACATATTTTGATTGTGTAAAATGATTACTCATTGATTTTATATGATTATAATCACATAATAAATTGTGATAATCATATAATGATAAAAGGTTAAATGTGATTATATATATATATATATATAATCACAAGTGAATTGAAATGACATGTTATAAGTGTAGGACTTACACATATAACTTATGGGATCCTCCCAAAACATGTGTGGTTTAAGGTGGTGATTTGTCTAAAAGAAGAATGTTAGTAAATGAAGCTATGAGTAATCAGAATGATGCATCTTCTGTCATACGCTTGATTCCTTGGTCTATAGCATGCTAGATTTGGAATCTGTTAATTATGATACGGAAGATAATTAACATAAGACATTCAAATATGTACATACACTAGTATGAAACTTGTGAAGTGACAAATTACTAATGATCTTGATGTCATATCCATGGGGAAAAAATCTTATAAACACGCTTAATACGTTGAAAGAGATAACCTTTCTACAGAATTCTTGAGATACATTCCATGTGGGGGATTCTGGCCTAGCTAGAGTTCAAAAGGACATCAACAAACATGAAGTTCTTGCCTAGTTGGAATACTCAAGAATTTCCTGGAGCATGATATATTTAGAGTTGAACGGAACTCAATTTTTGTTTCAAACATATTATGTTGATACGACAACTAATCTCAGCATGGATTATCCCTATTGACAATATGAAGTCATAGAATAACTTTGCAGATTCGCTAGCGAAAAAGCTAAATGTGAGAGTTAGTTAGCAAGTCGTGAAAAGGAATGTGACTAAAGCCCTTGAAATGTTTATATGAAGGAAAACCTAACCCAGCTGACTGGAGATCCCAAGATCTGGGTTCAATAGGACAACCTAATTGTATAAACCGAGGTCACTGTGGGGGAGTAATAAACTCCATATTTATTTAAGGGAGTAAGTAAACTTTCTAGTCCATTCCTATGACAGTGACAATATGAGGTTAAGCATATGGCTTTTAATGATTAATGGAGAATCACCTATGTGGGAGAGAAGTGGGGTCGCTTCTAAGGGAATTGTGGGGGCGCAATTCTTAACAGCTCTCGCAGAACCAGGCTAATGTTCATGACCATAACGAACATAACTATGAGAACCAAAATGTGTCAAGGAGATATTTGTGTGAATATATATTGTCGTCTCCACAAACAGCGGACAGTTCAAAGACATCAAGTTCTACTGGCTGCTAGGAGGCTAAGTATATTTCACGAGGGAAGGTTCAAAGGGTAACACCTACCTATCCTATGCAAATATTAACTGCAAAACTCTATTACAACATCGTGTCGTTGAAATTTGTTTCCTTTATCAATTTCATTCATGTGGGGGATTGTTGGAAAAACATGGTCAATTATTAGGTTTGAATGACAATTGATGGTCATCAAATATACTAATGGGGTTTTAGAGCAAGATTAATGTATGGTCATATGTAATGACCAATTTAATTCTATGTTCATGAGCCATTAGTAGGATTTATTGTGATAATTATTTGACCGTTTTCTTTCATTTCTTTTCCCTATAAATGAGAGCTTTTCTCATATGTCTACTACACCAAGATATACTATTCATATCCTCTCCCTTCATTTATCTTGCTTCATTCGTTCGTAATAGAGGGAAGGCACGATTTTTGTTCGTCTTGATAACCCGTTTGTGCTAACGGAGTTATCCGTTGTTGTTGTATCCTGGGAGATAGACGTTCATGATTCTCAAGCACCGTGGAATTCACATAAGAGATTTTTTTTTCATCACTGGAAATATTTATAAGCATATAACATGAATACAAGACATAATCGATAATTGGTCCTGAAATATTTTAACCTAAATTATTGTCATACTTTTTTCCATATTTGGACATATATTGGCTTATAATCTTAAATTGCATGAATGACAACCACAATGTAACTATAAGACTAGTTTACTCTAATTTTAAATTGCTTACCTACTTTAACATCGTTAACTACACTTCTTCAAGTCCTCAAAGTGTTGCTTCCATTAAGATTAACTCGAAAGATATGCGAAAGAGGTTTGGAAGTTGTGATCCAAGACTTTTAGTGGCGCGTGGCTTAGTGGTTTCAGACAGAAATAAGACTAGTAAAATTCTTAGTCTTCTAGGAATTCACATAATTGTTTGTAGAAAATTAGGTTCGTAAACAAACTAAACGTTTAGTCAAAATTTCATAAACCGTTCAGTAGAAAGTTCGTTTATTTATTAAATAAACGTACATGAACAATATTTTACGTTTGTTTATTTAAATGAGCGAACATGAACAAAAGACGCATCCGTTTATTTATATTCGTGAACGTCCGATTATGCGTTCGTTTATGTTCTTTTATTTATTTATGTTTGTATATCAAATATTTCAATTGCATGATTTTAAAACTTGTTTGTTTAAATAAACAACAGTTATAAAACAATATATTGTGTATAATTTAATAAAGTGTATATTGTCTATGTTCATTTATGTTCGATTGTTTTTGTTCATTTAGCGTTTGTTTAATGTCTTAATGAACGAATATAAACAAATACGAACAACTCAGTTTTTTAATAAATGAACATGAACAAGAAAATTTATCCGGTTAAAGTTAAGCCAAAGAATATGAACAAGACTCCGTTCGTGTTTATCCGGTTCGTTTACATCCCTTGAAAAAATACTTGGGAGTATAGAGCATCGTTTTGTATGGACATACATAAAATTAAAGATCAAAGTGGTTCCACCATAATATATTCTAGAGTTAAAAAAAATAAAATAACAAAATAATAATAAAATCATGAGTTATATGACTTTTCAGACAATGCCGTCTCTCACAAAATTTTTTAACTCGCAAGATCTTGGGTTATCTGAAAAGATAATACTATGCTACAAGTGAGTCACCAATACTACATTATATTAGTAATAAATAATTCATTTCTTCAATCAATGTGGGATTACATTTTTGGGTCATGAAGTTGGAGTATTTCTATGTTTTCATACTTGTTTCTGTTAAATACTAAATAGAGATTGTATTGATTATGTTTTTGTGTCATTTACATAATAGAATATCATCTTTATTTATAATAAAACATATCTTGCAGAATAAGTCAACTAACCCTAAACCTAATGGACTCAAACCCACAACCGGGTTTGGGCCATAATCTAATCGTCTAATACTCCTCCGCAGTTTGAACGACAGCATTGTGGACGGACAAACTGGAATGAATGTTGAAAGCCGCTTCTTCTTTTCTTCATCTTCTTTTTTGTTTGTTCGAGCGGAAGCATAATTGTATTTGCCGACATAGTTGTTTATTGCTTGCGGCATCCTTCTTTGCGTGACGATTGCTTTTACGTCATGGCTTGCTTTGCCTTTAGAAGGGAGCGGCAATTTGATGATCAACTATTGTTGTCAAGAACAATGATCTTCGACAATAAAAACAAATAGATGATGAAGAAAAAAAATATAGTGGATCGATGGCAACTCAACATTTTATTTTTTGACGGCTAGAGTTTAGGGTTTATAAATAAAATACGAAAATAAAATCCTAAATAAAAAAACAATAAAGCGGAAAAAAAACATGATCCCTCCGGATCACCGACAAGTAGCCGATTACCGGAGGTTAACAACTTTATTGGTGGATCTTGCCTAGAGCTGTGATACCATGTTAAATACTAAATAGAGATTGTATTGATTATGTTTTTGTGTCATTTACATAATAGAATATCATCTTTATTTATAATAAAACATATCTTGCAGAATAAGTCAACTAACCCTAAACCTAATGGACTCAAACCCACAACCGGGTTTGGGCCATAATCTAATCGTCTAATATTATCTAACGAGACGTATGTTGCTTGTTGAGTTACATTGTGCGTGGATTTATCAGTTTAGTTTATAAGTTTGAACTTATGTAAATTGTATTGGTAAATCAATATATTGTTATTTAGACTTCTGTTTAACAATGTAAAACACATATGAAATTATTTGCGTAATTTATTTTTCTTTTCTAATTTTAGCTTAACTATTTGTCAATCAGGTAACTCAATTTTATCACATTAACAAAACTAAGCGACCTCCGATAAAAAAGAATAAAGAACGATAACCAAGAAAAGTTAAAAAGATCAAGAATTCATATTAATTCTCGAGTATGTGATTTTCTTCCTGCTATGTATGGTTAGCTTGCAAGCCTTTTAAGCACGAAGCAAATCATATACCTGACAAGGTAATATTAATCTAGTCACAAGAAGCTCACATACACTATGGTATATTAGTAACCAACAACTTCTTTCTTTAATCTATGTGGGATAGAAGTCATAGAACTAATTGTTACATTGAACTCCAAATTGAAGTTAGTTAGAAGCGAACTAATTTTGTGTTTTCGGAGCACGAATTATGAAGGGAACATCTTGGATAACATAAAAGTATATATGTTTTTAGTGCTTTAAGAATGAAAGATTGTAAATGTGTAAGCACTAAGACTGAAAAACAACCTGGATATTTTCTAGGAACAATGGGTTAGCTTTTACTTATCCAAGAATATACGAATTTGATAACGTAATTCATATAGGGGTGAGCGAAAAAACCGAAAAGACCGAATAAACCGAAAACCGAAACCGAATTGAACCGAAAATAACCGAACCGAATTTGCTAAAACCGAACCGAACCGAACTAATAATTCGGTTCTCGGGTTGGTTATGGGTTTAGCAGTTTGAACCGAAAAACCGAACTCATATAAATATATATATTTTTTATATATTTATATATATATTTATAAATTTTTTATGCATATTTATATATAAATAAATACTATTAAAAGATTATCATAATATAATAAAACACTTTTTATGTTTGAAATATATTTTTTTGCTAAATATTTATGTAATTATTAATTTTTTCTTAAAAAATAGTGAAATTCGGGTTATTCGGGTCAACCCAAGAACCGAACCGAATTAGAATTCAACCGAATCGAACCGAAAACCGAATTTGAATTTGGTTCGGTTCAGTTCTCGGGTTGACCTAAAATTTTTTTAACCGAATTAACCGAACCGAACATACCGATAACCGAACCGATCAACACCCCTAAATTCATATGCTTTGATTGCTCTCATGTGACTTGTTATAATTGAGCCCATGTCTATTTTCCCAAAGGCTATAAGCCCAATAGTTGGACCCTTGGAGCATAAGGTGTAATGACATAGAGTTAAGCTATAACGCTGCGCCACGTCATCGCCACATCAGCTTTAATTTTTCAAGCTTAACTAAAAAAACGTTAAGTTTGCTCGTAGTTCAACGACGAGCTGATGAAGGCCACCACGAGCTAACCACTTACCATATCACTCTCAAAGCATACATGGCTCGCTTCTTCCGTCATCACTACCTGTTTGGTAATCTAAAACTAGGAAAAACATTGCGTAAATGTAACTATTCAAATAGTGTGAGTCATGTTACAAATGTATGTGTGTAGTATCTCAAAATCTAATCATATCACCAGAACATGAATTGAATAATGTGAGTCATGCTATCGGTTCTCTTCTAAAATCCAATATTGTGTGCAAGCACACAAGGTGCAGTTTCATGAATTTAGTTCAGATATCCTTTTCAATCTATATATATTGACAGTTTTGCGCCATTTTCAATGTGTCATCATTAAGTTCCCATTTCATTAGTAGACGTTAGACCATGAAGCTTTGTCTACCTATTTCCTCTTTAACTCTACTTTCCAACACATGATCTTTGGACCTAGCGGCTTAAATTGCGTGAACGACAACCACAATACCATCTTAACACAAAGTTTTCTCTTACCTTTTATTCCATTCCTAATTTGAATCTGTTCATTACTTCTTTTCTAGTCAAACTTGCTGAAAGTTGCGTCCAAGACTTTAAACTCGCATGTGGTTTTCTCAAAGATTTAGGGAGACAACATCGTTTAGTATGGACCTATGCGTTTAGACAATCTTGAACATTCCAAGTCGAAACATGATCATTGACATAGTAGTTGTTGATTTTTACTATAGTTGTTGTGTATGTATAAGATCACAATTAGAACGAAAACATTTATGGAACTAGCTAGATGAAAATAAGATATTTCGTAGGATATCCTCGTTTTGCACTTTCAACTTTGATAAAAATATGTTCATTTCATATATGGTTATGATAAGTGTAAGAACTATCTAATGAGATTTTGTAAGTTTGTGTATATTGAATGAATATGATGTTCGGTACATGATATATATATAGGATACAATATGGGCCTAAACACATAACAGGCCTAAGCCTTATACTAATCGACTAACAATTCCCCGCAGTTTGAGCGGGAGGAGACCGAACACTCAAGCTTTCACGAAACTCAGCAAACAAGACAGAAGGTTTTTCATGATATTATTGAATGTAGCTGAACTTCCCTTTAAAACCATACAAACCTTCAAATGGCTGGTGGCATGAGACTTTTTTTTTTTTTTTTTTTTTTTTTTTTTTTTTTTTTTTTTTTTTAATGAATTAACTATAGTAGAACATAGTAGAATTCGTATTCTGTATTTTATTTATTTCATGTAATTACGAAAGTTTGATGATGGAAAGTGTGTTTACATATTATGCTAAGATAGAAATATTGAAATTTGAATTTGAATATTGAATACTGAAAGCTTACATGAATCGAGCTGTTGTGCTTTTGTAATTGATTGTTATGATACAATGTTAATTTTTATAAACGCTTAAAATCAAAATTTACTAATAACTAATGTTTACGTAAAGTTCCAATGTTCTATACAAACATCAAAGCAAAATTTACTAATAACTATCAGTTACTCTCATGTATAAAGAGAAGGAACATGCAGAACTCGAACTTGACCAGTAGCAACCAAATCACGAATAAAATGAATATCAATCTCAATGTGCTTTGTGCGCTGATGCTGAACAGGATTAGAGGAGAAGTACACTGCACTCACATTATCACAATAAACAATAGTAGCAGAGGACAACGGTGTATGAAGCTCACGTAGTAAATTCCGAAGCCAACATGTCTCAGATACAGCATTGGCAACACCACGATACTCAGTCTCAGCACTGGAACGAGAAATCGTAAGCTGACGTTTAGAGGACCATGAAAGTAAGTTGTTGCCAAGAAAAGTAGCAGAGAGTGGATCGGTTAGGGTTGATACCATGTAAGTTTGTGTATATTGAATGAATATGATGTTTGGTACATGATATATATATAGGATACAATATGGGCCTAAACACATAACATGCCTAAGCCTTATACTAATTGACTAACAAATTTATGTTGGTTGTTGACTATTGAGTTAGATCGTGCGTGTGTTTATTTTGCACGTTGCATTTTAATCAAAAGAATTCAGATGCATGTTACATTTATTGGTTCTTTATTAGTTTTCACACTTTGTTTGTTATCCTTTCTAACATGTGAAATTAAAGATCCAAAACATGTTTTAGAGTACCAAATGAAAAGAAAAAGTTAAGAGTGGTAAGAAAAAGACAATTCAAGAGTTCTAAACATTTAGTGAATGAAAAATTTGTTACATGGAACATCAAACTGAAGTTTAGAATACTAATTTTATGTACAAGAAAAGAAAGAAAGAAATAATGCAAGTGTTAGAGCATGAAACATTAAGGTAACAGTTTGGATAACATAGAATTATATGTTGTGGAGTTTTTTTTTTTTTTTTTTTTTTTTTTTTTTTTTTTATTGTGAAAAGGAGAAATATTATTAATCACAAAAAGAGTATTAGTCACTCATTTACACTCATGGACATCCCCCATGAAGCATTAATGAGGCTTAAACAAATAAGCATTCATACAAACAACAACATACATTGAGATTAAACTAATTTATACTCTATATCAAAGCATACACAACTTGAAAAAAGAAATAAGAAATCGTAATCTATATTTTCATTTTATATACTTTCAAAGATGTTAAATGGTAATAGCACACAAAACGTTTGGTTTACAGTTGGTCTATTGGTACAATGTATGCAGTAAAAATAAACTTTCAAGTTATAGAATGAATAAGTAGTATTTGTAATCTAAATTATTAAGAATATGGGATGTTTGAGTATTTAAATTTATGCCGGTTCTTGAATTTCCTTCATATAGAAGATGGCACTCCTTGGATTGGAACATCATTTAGAACAAAGAAAAAGAAGATAAAAAAATGGAAAATCATTTACAGTTAGAGAAGAAGTGATCAAATTCTGAAACCATTTAGTCACCACATGTACACTAAAAAAAACAATTTCTTACGCATAAAACAAGTTTCTTACGCAGAGTATGGTATATTAATAACAAACAATTTCTTTCTTCAACTAATTTGGAATAAAATGTTAGGATTGAAGGTTGAAAATGGTCTCCATATATCTTATATAAAATATTTTATAGAACGAAATAGAGAGTGCAAGAGTTAGTAAAAGTTGTTGAAAGAAACATATTTTGAAACTCCAGATTGAATTTTGGAAGCAAACTAGTTTATGTGTTTGGAACACGAATCATATACACTTTAGACGATAACATTAGAACTATCGTTCTTGCGTATGTGTAAGATCACATTAGAACTAGAATATGTATGGCACTATGTAGATGAGAATAAGAGACTCCAACTCGTTATGAACATTCAACTCTGATTAAAATATGCTCATTGAAATAGTAGTTTTCAAAATGTGTTTTCTTTTCTAACCATATGAAATTAAAGATTAAACGTGTTTTAAAGTACCAAATTTTAAAAGAAAAAAAAAAGCTAAGAGTTCATATTCGTTTTCTAATACTTCAAGATGTGCCAGACTTTTTCAATCAAGCACACTACGACGCATTAGAAAGTATAATACTATGTGATCGAGGAACTGCAAGTGGAGATCGACAACAAGAAATATGACGTGTGGATGAAAGAATTCGCAATGTGGGAACCTAGAATCTTGGGACAGTCGAATGATTCATCGGATTCTGAAATGTCGAGCCAATGTGAAGAAGACACTGATGAAGTAAACACGAATGATGATGATGGGATTCCTAGTTAACAATTTGTTCACAATTTATGTCGTGAAACATCGCATTCAAACTTTGGTAATCCGAATGATGACAGCAAAAAGTCGGGTTCGTCTAGTCATTTATCAGCTACTAGTCGGTTTTTGCGAGAGGAGGATGTTCATTGGGTGGAAAGTGATCTTGTTGACTCCATTGAAGAAGGTGAGCTCCGTGGCGATTCGGTCTTGTATAATGATAGGTGTGTTAAGAAATGTATGGAAAAGAAATTGGAAGACGATGCCGGTATAGATATTCAAGATTGTTATAAAAGTGTTAATGAGAAATGTGAGGAGGTTAATAACAATATGTCTAATAAGGTGGAAGGCGAGACTCTTGGAGAACATTTTGAGTTAGTTAATGCTCCTGCAAAGGATCCCAACATTGTGTCTCCATCTACACCCTCGGGTAATGATCTAAACCTTGCTAACGAGTCTGATTCTACGTGGCTCGATTATGTTGGTCCTCTAATTAGCGGCGAGCTAGACTCTGAAAAACGCTGGAGCTATAGAGACCCAAAAGGGAAGGTTCATGGGTTGTTCTCTCTTGTGCAATTACGTATGTGGAAAGATTATTTTCCTAGTGATCTTCAGATTTGGAGTTATTATGGCAACGTTAAAGAAGCCATTTTTCTACATAATGCCTTAACGAGACAAACAAAGGATGCCGGTTAGATCGCTTTGCATTTGCGGTATGATGCAACGAGTGTTCGGTTTCGTTCACGGGAGGTCATTTTTTTGGCGCCATGGTGGCATCTCCTGTCTGATTCTAGTTGTCATCGGTTTTTTGCGTGTTTGTCCTGTGCTATTACAGCTTATTTAGTTCCCTACTCTCTTTGGTCTATTGGATCGATTTGCGTGAAGATTGTACTGCTAGTTTCTTTCTAGCTTTTTTTTAATATAATCTCAATTGCCGTTCAAAAAAAAAAGAAAGTATAATACTATTTTTAACAAATATAACACACACACTTATGATATATAAATGACCTAACAACTTTTATCTTGAGCCTATGTGGGATACATCTCCAAGATAAAAGTTTGAAAAATATATGAACTTAAATAAATATGTTTTGTAATCAGCTTACATGTCCTATTTGTAGCGACGCAAAATAGAAAGTGATTTTTAATTATTGAAAAGTCGCACAAACAAAAATTATGTATGTGGTTAGTTTACTTCACTTGCATTTACTTAAACTACTTTCTTACTATATGTCTTTAGGACATACATTAGCTTAAATTGCGTGAACGCAAACGCCAATATCATATCTTCACGATAAGGTTGTGGCTGGGACTTCTAAAATTATTCGGCAGCATAGCTTAGTTGGTTCTGGATAACGAATGATACTTCTAATATACTTCGTCGAGACTCTCATAATAATTGTACTCTAAACTCGTGTGTCGCTTTCTCAAATGTTTAGGAATATAAAGCATTGTTTACTATATATGAGTGTCGTAGCTGAGTCAGTTTATATAATAACAAAACAGAACGATAAAGATATATTGTGACCATCTAGCTTTATATTCTTTTCGTCACTCTCGAGTCTTGACCACCTGATGTAGAGTTTAAGATATATTTTAAACATAATTTTATATATCGTGAACATTTTGATGTTTAGAAGTAATTTTTTAGGCCTCGAAAAATATAAAAGATATATATTTTGAGGCCAAGGCCTTGTGCGGGAGAAGAGTTCACGTAAATGAGTAGCTTAAAGTAAAAACTTTTATATTTGTTCTAGTAGAATACAAGCCCAACAAAATACAACTAATATGCTAAGCCTCGACTTTTCGCGTTTTTTCGTCTCTTTTTTCTTCTTTTTTCTCGTTATAAAAACTTGCATAAGAAATCACATGTAATTAACCACTAATTTGAATATTTGAATATCATGTAATAAAATGAACATAACTATTTCTGCGATATTTTGAAAGTTTCAGTGTTTTTCCTTGGAAACTAGACATTAATAGCTTTCCAACCATATATAATACATTATATTTCGAATTTTATATTAGTCCAGTTAATTCATCAAGTTGGATTAAACACATAAAATTACATGTGGATTTAATCACACGCGATATAAGTCACATGAGATTTCACTACATGTGTTGTTATCACATGTGATTATAGAAGTTTCACGAAGGAAATGTTATATAATTCAAATACAGTGTGTGATATATGATAGGAAAGCTATTAATATATGTTTTTCATAGCAAAAAAGGGGAAATAGACAAATACTTATGAGAAGTTTAGTACAGATGTTTCGTGTTCAAACTCCGATATTAGTGTCAAATCACATGTGATATGTCATGTGAATTTCAATAACAAAAATAACATGTGTAAATAAAGACCAAAAAGTTTGTCGAAAATATATCAAAGTGTCAATCTATAAAGTATTAATTAAATGTATGTCATAACGGTCAATGAGATATTTAAATTATAAAATTATATGTGTAATTAAAATTTTAATCTAAATATATACTAATGTCCCCCATTTTTTCTCAACAGAAAAATAAATGGCTGAGATTTTCCTCTTAATATCTATAATAAAGGAATAAATCTCTCTCCTCCTGGTTTTAAAATTAAGATTTACAAAATACAAAGCCTATTGCACAATACAAAATGCACTATTAATGATCTTTCTCATCAATCTTAATTTAAGACTTACAAGTCTTAAAGCTTAATGTACAAAATGCAAAGCAATATTAATGTGGTCAAAATATTTAACACAGTCAATTAATTAACTGATTAATAAATACAATCAATGCAACACAATTCCTGCATTAAATGTCACTATTACAAATAATAAAAAACGTTATATAAATATTCAAGTCTGAACAAGCAACGGGCCAAATGAGCCCAAGCCCGAACGGGTACGGTTCAAACGGGGTAGAGCCCGAATGGGCATGGACCAAACGGGCTCGAGCCTAAACGGGCACGGGCTAAACAAAATTCTTGATATCCATAAATTTATTGTCAAAAAAAAACATAATAAACTAAAATACATGATTTATCAGAAAAAATTATTTTAGAATACCCGCCGCTACAACGCGCGGGTACCCTGCTAGTATATTTTGATAGGGCAAATCTTAACACAAAAATAACGTTGTAGTGGTAACTTATAAGTGTTATGGTAACTTATGTGGGTAAAAGAGTTTTTACGGTGGCAAATATATTTACTAAAAAACAATTAGCTTTAGGCAATATGACAAAACACTTTATTTGCTATGCAATATTTGTGCTTCCTGCCTACAAATCTTACAAGACATACAAGTCATTTATATAATAAAAGAATTACATCATTTTAGAGTGTTTTTGAAAAACCATTCTCATTGAAAAAAATTGGACCAATAAGAGAGCTCGATTTTGCCACGTAAGCGAAATCGAGCAATATAATTGGTCAATAAAAAGTCAAAATTGAATTGATTTTGGTCAAACTTTAATATATTTGGTGGAGAAATTTAGTTGAGAAAAAAACACATAAAAATATAGGTGTCCAATTTGTGAAAACAAAAACTTAAAAAAGGAGGAGGTAATTAATAAAACTTTAGTGGTTAAATGATAAATAAATTATATAAAATTAAGTGTAAATTTATAAATTTCCATGTTTTTCAATAATTTTACAAAATAAACAAATAACCCCTTACACTTCATACTCCTTAACTTTATATTATAAACTTTGTTTAAAATTACATGATCACTAATATTAGTTTTAAAGTTTCATCGAGTAAAACTACAAAATGTTGTAAATATATGAATTAGTTTTAGTACATGCTAAATATTTTAAGGATAAATATTTGTTTCGGACTTTCATTCATTATAAAAAATTATTATATATGTTAAATAAAGACTCAGGTTATTTTATTTTATAAGTTTAATCTATGCGTACAAATGTTTGAATATTCGGCTAAATTATTATTAATGAGAATATAAGTATCAAATGGTATGCACGGGTGCTGTGACATGAAAATAAATATACGTGATTGTACTTATAACAACTACTCATGTAATTCTTAATTAAAGTTTATATACAGATATCTGAAAAAACATTTTAGAAATCTTTACGAAGTATATTATAACTTCATCAACGCTCATTATATGCTACTAAATTCACACATTTTGTACAGCATGCTATCAAAAGTTGAAGTTAAACAACAACCTCAACCTCAACCTCAACATATATGTTAGTTAAAAAAAGTTAAATCTTTCATCCATAAATTTTCACAAAATATTAATAGATATTAATGCATAATAAAAAAAACTTGTGCATAAATATTAGTCCTACATTGTCTTGCCATTGCTGTATTACAGGACATGAATGTGGAATATCACTTCAACACTGTTACTCAAGCTTTAAAGGGGCCAACACCGTCCTTTAGAAGCTATGCCTTTGCACACAATCTTCATGCTCCTACTGATACACCAACCAATCGACAAAATAATGAATCTGCTTTTTATAAGAGTAAACATTTTTTCTTCGGTTACTCATTCTCCATTATAATTTCTATAATTTCTAATCGATAATAATACATAATTAAACTTTTATGAAAAAAACCCCGTGCGTGCACGGGTAATATAACTAGTCTTGTAATAAAGTAAAAACCTACCTAGACGAAATAAAACTATAATAGGACAATACAAACGATTATGTAGCTTTGAATCAATCCTATCTTTTTACATTGTGATGAGGTAGGTTCCATACTTCAATTAACCTATCCACTCAACTTGTCTTCTTGAAATGAAAAGTAATAAGTTTAAGCAGAATAGTAGAAAGGATGATCTCAGCAACTTGGTCTTTCGATCTCTTTACCTTCTTAAAAAGTCTAGTATTTCACTCTTGCCAAATAAAATAAGAAGAGGATGCAAAAACGAGCTTGCCAATAATACTAGTAACCGAATGAGTAATACCTTCCAATGTCTTGGGTGTGCATAGTTCACATTATTTAACATGGCACATTCTTTTTCAATCTATCATTTAAACAAAAGTAATGTTTGTTTTCTTTCCTTTATCATTGCTAATGAATAATGAAAGTATGTTATAAATGTAGTTAGAGCTATTTGATAGTGGATATAGATGAAATGATCTCTATACATTATGATGCATAAATCTCTAAATAACATAGTGTGATTCTAAACTATTCACGTAAAAATATATGTATAATAGTTGCTGCCGCAACGCGCATCATTTTTTACACTCGCTGTAAACAATAAACACCAAAATCTTTACAAGTTGCGAACCAAAACCAGACCAAGGTCTCTTGTACACAATTTTTTACTTTTCTTATTTTATCTCATTTTCTTGACCACTATATCATTATTTCAATCAGTTATGCCAGATACAGCAAAAAGTTACATCCATTTTTTTTGTCACAATTATTAGTTGTACCACACACGATTTGGAGTGTTAGTAGAAAGTATAACTTTGGTTTTCGACCTTTTGGCTTGATAGTTTAAATAATATCATTAATCATTTTCTTGTTAAATTTTATGCATGATTCATGTATTTTTTACTTGTGTATTTCCGACCTTTTGCCCGACTATACATATTACTTTTATTATATAATATCGTTAATCATTTTATTGTTAAATTTTATGCATGATTCATATGATCTTTACTTGTGTATTTGCACACTCATCACAAATATAGTTTGGCTAAGGTGCATTCCCGGATAGATAAGCTGCTTCAAGGCACTCCGAGAATTGCGCGGTGATTCCGCCCGTTCACTCGGCCATGGTTGACATTATAAGAGTTTAAACTAGGCTATTTTCATAAACTACTACTAGTAACATGCATAGTTCCAAAACCAGATTCAAACAATGTTCATAGACTATACAATCCCAAGTTGATTGATCATATGGCAAAAATGGCATGTTTTATCATGTCATAACCAACCCATCGATTTTCCGCTCAAAGCAACCAAAGGTTATAAAATCTTGCCTGGTCCGACAAACATTTTCAGAACTCAGAGTGTTAGAAGATTAACCAATGAAAAAGGACACCTTTAATTAGTGTTTAAGAGGAGTTTAAGAAATGTCAAAAACTTCAATATTGTCCCACATCGTCCAAGCAAAAAAAGCAAAGTGCTATTTTTTAAACCCATTTGGGCCAATTCAATTGCTAGCTCAGTAACGTGAGCGTGTAACTTGACTTGGGGCATTAAGAGCATGGAGTATCACGGCGTAATTGTTTCGCCAGTCCAACGTGGAGGGCTCGCCGGTGTACGCCGGCCCTCGCCACCACACCAGTGGGCTTCGCCAATTGGTTGCTCGCCGGGGAAGTGACGAAGATAAGACAAACCATTTTTTTTTTTTTTTTTGATTGAGTGTGTAGTTTGAGTGGGTGGGGCCCAAGTGAAAATGTTTAGTTTAGTTGTGAATGAGGGTATTTTTAAATAGGTGTGTTGAAGTGATGTGGCACATGTGAGGTCTAAATGAAGAGTCATGGCTTAGCCATGATACTCCATGCTCTAAGGTTATGGAATGGCTAAAAAGTGTGGGCTACCATGATTCTTGTGTCAATGGGGCCGCTCACTCGGTCATGTAATTTATAAGAAAGATTAATTGCAACTTTGCAAGAAACATAAACTTTTTTACAAAGTGGATGTGCGTATTCAACTTGATTATGTGATATTACACAACCTGTTGTTGGGGGTTAGATCCCAGAACAGGGTTAAGACAATCAATGACAGTAGCAATACCACTAGGTGGTTACCGGATATCACTTGGAATCGTGTGATCACTTTCCAAAGTAAACTATTCGACCATAATGCCTGGGTATCACGAATATCTACTTGGGATAAGACCAAATGCAGTTAGAGAATTAGGCACAATTCTATAACCCTTTCGCTTATAAGTATTTAGTGTTTTCTGTGTGTGTCTCATGCATGTTCAGATATCCTATATATAGGAGGTTACTCTTGAGCTATTCCAATGGAATTATGAGTATTAATCGGCCCATTAATAGCCTCATAATTATCCCCATTATAGCCGTTAGTGGTTACATGACCAATTAAACGTGGTCATAAAGAAGTTGTAACTGCCATTTAGCAGTACTTTCCGTAAGCAGTACTTTCCACTAGCAGTACTTTCACTTACAGTGGAAATACAGCCTATCAGTGGAAACACTGCTTATCAGTACTTTCATAGCATCAGTACTTTCACAGTGCTACAGTGGAAACACTGCCTATCAGTGGAAGCACTGCTTATTAGTGGAAACCACAAGCAGTACTTTCCACAAGCAGTACTTTCACCAGCAGTACTTTCACCAAGCGGTACTTTCACCAGTACTACCAATACAAACCACTATATGAGTCAGGGTGTTCATGGGCCTTATGGGTGTACACTCCGTACCTCCTAACCCATTACAAGGTGTGAACTAATCCCACAAGTGCACTAAATTTTCCAACAATCCTCCCCAAATTTAGTTCACTTCCTTTGCATGAAAAATAAACATCAATCAAAACATGTGCATAAATGAAAATGTCCCGAGGATTGAATTTCCATCTTAGTAAATTACACGTTCAAATATTCGAGAATCAGGGTGTTCTAAGAATTGAACCCTTCAACCCATTTGAATACCTGAAGATAAAATACACACAAGTTTTCAAACACTTAAAAGCTCCTGACACTATACAAGCCATGTGTCCATATCCAAATTCATAAATGTTGTAAAAGCTAAAAGTCCAAAGCTTTCTGAAGCGGCAAAACTTCAACATTTACATAGGTGGTTCCTCTTTAGTCATGCTCCTGCCAAGCACTTTTTCAAAGAAAATTAACCATTAAGAAGTAAAGACTTCATCCTCCTTTCAGCAGGTTCTGAGCACAACCTTGGGATGTAAATAAAACATGTGCTCCAGTCCACTGAATGTTCAGCTTTCCACATTGAACTCAGCTCCTAAGTTTCCTCAGGAGGGAGTTGGGTGTCCTAGCATTCAGTGACTAAGTTGGACTTAAACCCATCCCTTTAGCAGACTTAATAACCAAGTCTCTAGCCAGACCCTTCGTCAAGTGATCAGCTAAGTTCTGTTGAGATCTCACAAACTCTATAGATACCACCCCATTCATGATAAGCTCACGAATCATGCTATGCCTGACACCTAAGTGTCTAGACTTACCATTGTACATCTGGCTATAAGCCTTAGCCAATGTAGCTGCACTATCACACCGGATAGAAATAGGTGCTATAGGTTTAGGCCACAATGGAATCTCAAGAAGTAAGTTTTTCAACCATTCAGCTTCTTTACCAGCAGCTGCTAGAGCCACAAATTCAGATTCCATTGTTGAACTGGTGATGCAAGTTTGTTTCTTGGATGCCCAAGAAATTGCACCTCCACCAAGTAGGAATACCCAGCCACTGGTAGACGAATTGTCTTCAGTATTACTGATCCAACTTGCATCAGTGTAACCTTCCAACACTGATGGGTAACCAGTATATGAGAGACTATAATCCATAGTTCTCTTCAAATACTTCAGTACCCTCTTAACTGCTTGCCAGTGATGAGCACTAGGATTGCTAGTATACCTTCTCAATTTTCCCACTGCAAAACCAATATCAGGCCTTGTACAAGTCATGGCATACATCAGGCAGCCAATTACCCTAGAATACTCAAGTTGAGATAAAGCCTTGCCATGATTAGGCATCAGCTTCTCACAAGTATCCATAGGAGTACTCACTGGAGTACAATCAAAGTAATTGAATTTCCTCAGTACCTTCTCAATATAATGAGACTGAGAGATAGAAATTCTTTTACTTTCATGTTTAATCCTAATACCAAGGATAACATCAGCCTCCCCCATGTCCTTCATGGAGAACCTTGATGACAAAAATTCCTTTGTCAGGTCAACCTGATTTTGGTCAGTGCCAAAGATCAACATGTCATAAACATATAGACAAATGATGACTCCTTTACCAGATTCATCAAATTTGCTATATACACATTTGTCAGCTTGGTTAAGAACATAACCACTAGACAAAACCACTTCATCAAATTTTTGATGCCATTGCTTAGGTGCCTGCTTAAGTCCATAAAGAGACTTAATCAGTTTACACACCTTGTTTTCATTGCCAGGCATGATGAAGCCCTGAGGTTGGTTCATATAAACCTCCTCTTCCAATTCACCATTCAAGAAAGCAGTTTTCACATCCATCTGATAAATAACCAGATTGTGAATAGATGCCATAGCAATCAGCAGTCTTATGGTACTGATACGAGCCACAGGGGCATAAGTATCAAAATAGTCTATCCCTGACTTTTGTTTAAAGCCCTGAATAACTAATCTAGCCTTGAACTTTTCAATAGTTCCATCTACCTTCATTTTCCTTTTGAAAATCCATTTGCAACCTAGAGGTTTGCAACCTGGTGGTAGATCAACCAACACCCAAGTATTGTTGCCCATGATGGAATCCATATCATCATTGATTGCTTCTTTCCAGAAGGCAATGTCCTGGGACTTCATTGCTTCTTCAAATGTCTTGGGATCATCCTCAACAATGAAGCAATAGGAGTATTGGTCTGAGACCTCATCCCTGGTACCTTCAACTAAGTATAGTTGAAACTCAGGTCCAAATGACTTTGGAGTCCTGACCCTTTTGCTCTTCCTGAGCACAGGTTCAGGTTGCTGAACCACAACCTCATCAGGGACCACTGATGGTTCATCATCAGGGACCTCTGATACACCAGTGTCATGAGTTCCATTAGTAATCCTCTGACTTGGCCTAGGGACTGATGAGAATCTATTCTCATCAAAGTCTGCATCCCTTGATTCAATTATTGAGTTAACTGAAACATGTTCATTAGGTTCAATAACATAGAACCTAAAAGCCTTGGAATGCTCAGCATATCCAACAAAGATGCAGTCAATGCCTCTTTCACCCAAAGTCTTTAGCTTTGGATCAGGGAGTCTTACAACAGCCCTACAACCCCAAACCTTGAGATAATTCAGGTTGGGTTTCCTTTTAGTCCAGAGTTCATAAGGGGTAACCTTGTTCCTTTTGTTGGGAACCCTATTTAACAAATAGCAAGCTGTTAGCATAGCTTCACCCCAGAACCCTTGACTCAGTCCTGAATAGGACAACATGGAATTAACCATCTCCTTCAGCACCCTGTTTTTCCTTTCAGAAATACCATTTTGCTGAGGAGTATAAGGGGCACTCGTTTCATGGATTATTCCAACAGACTGAAAGTACTGAGTATCCATGTACTCACCTCCCCTATCAGTCCTTAATCTTTTGATCAAAGACCCAAGTTGTAATTCAACTTCTGTTTTAAACACTTTGAATTTATCTAATGCTTCATCCTTGGTATGTAACAGATAGACATAACAAAATCTAGAAGCATCATCAATAAATGTCACAAAGTACTTCTTATTCCCCAAAGAAGGAGTAGCATGCAAATCACACAGGTCACTGTGAATAAGCTCCAAGATCTTAGTCTCACGACTAACACCCTGAAAGGGTTTCTTGGTTATCTTGGTCAACATGCAAGTTTTACACTTTTCAGTGTCCATGTCAAAAGCAGGGATTAAACCATCCCTAGACATATCTTGCATCCTTTTATAGTGAACATGACCAAGTCTAGCATGCCAAAGGTTAGAATCAGTCTGTTCATATGAGGTCACAAAAGCTGAAATAACACTGTCAGTTGTAATATTAAGCCTGAACATTTGATTACATAAATAACCAAAACCAATAAAAACACCATTCTTAGAAAGAACAAATTTATCAGATTCAATAACTTGTTTATATCCATGATTATTCAAAACACTACTTGAAACCAAGTTCTTCCTTATATCAGGAACATGAATAACATTAAACAAAGTTACAATCTTTCCTGAACTAAACCTAAGATCTACACAACCACGACCATGCACCAAGGCTGTTGACTCATTTCCCATGTGAAGAATAGAACCATCATTCAGTGACTCATAAGTCTTGAACCGGCTTCTATCTTTACACACATGAACTGTTGCACCAGAGTCAACCCACCACGCAACATCATCATCCTTCACATAAAAAGATTCAGATACATATGTAACATAATAAATCTGAAAAGACTTATTAAACATATTCTGACCTTTCAGTGAGTTGGCTGAACCACCACTCCCTGAACGATTAGTGCCTGATCCGTTGGCTTTACCACCAACTTTAACACCCTTGCAGTCCCTTTTAATGTGACCAGTCTTGCCACATTTCCAACAAGTAGGTGTTGCCTTCTTGTTAGGATTTGCCCTTGTGTTATCATGATACTTGCGTTTGCCTTTGTTGTCATTGTACCTGGTGGAGTTGTTATGCTCCACCATATTGACAACAGATGGTCCAGCAGCATTGCCACTCTTTGGCTTGTCATTATCCTGCACCTTGAGAGATTCCTCAATGCGTAGATGACTGCCCAACTCAACCAGAGTTAACTCCTCCTTCTTATGTTTCAAGGTATGCTTGAAATCTTTCCAAGAAGGAGGGAGTTTGTCAATAACACAAGAGACTGAAATAGCTTCATCCATGTGCATATTGTGTTGTGTAAATCTTCCAAGTATTCCAAGAAGTTCATTGTATTGTTCCATAACTGGTCTTGAATCAGTCATTTTGTAATTTGTGAAATTACTAACAAGGAACTTCTTACTTGATGCATCCTCAGCCATATATTTGGCATCCAAGGAATCCCACAGTTCTTTGGAAGATTCAAAGTTCTGATAAATATCAAACAGAGAATCAGACATACCATTGAGAATAAGACCTCTGCATATGTAGTCATCATTCTCCCACTTGCTCCTCCTCCTGATCTGCTCCACAGTAGCATCATCACCATCATCAGGAATTGGAGTAGTCAGCACATAGACCACACTCATGCTTGACAGCAAGAAGTGCATCTTCTTCTGCCACCTCCTAAAGTCCACCCCTTCAAACTTGTCCAGCTTAGCAAAGTTTGAAGCCATGTGTTTCATTGCAGCAGTTGCCATTGATTATCACAGAATAGTTTACTTTGATTGTTGGGGGTTAGATCCCAGAACAGGGTTAAGACAATCAATGACAGTAGCAATACCACTAGGTGGTTACCGGATATCACTTGGAATCGTGTGATCACTTTCCAAAGTAAACTATTCGACCCTAATGCCTGGGTATCACGAATATCTACTTGGGATAAGACCAAATGCAGTTAGAGAATTAGGCACAATTCTATAACCCTTTCGCTTATAAGTATTTAGTGTTTTCTGTGTGTGTCTCATGCATGTTCAGATCTCCTATATATAGGAGGTTACTCTTGAGCTATTCCAATGGAATTATGAGTATTAATCGGCCCATTAATAGCCTCATAATTATCCCCATTATAGCCGTTAGTGGTTACATGACCAATTAAACGTGGTCATAAAGAAGTTGTAACTGCCATTTAGCAGTACTTTCCATAAGCAGTACTTTCTACTAGCAGTACTTTCACTTACAGTGGAAATACAGCCTATCAGTGGAAACACTGCTTATCAGTACTTTCATAGCATCAGTACTTTCACAGTGCTACAGTGGAAACACTGCCTATCAGTGGAAGCACTACTTATCAGTGGAAACCACAAGCAGTACTTTCACCAGCAGTACTTTCACCAGTACTACCAATACAAACCACTATATGAGTCAGGGTGTTCATGGGCCTTATGGGTGTACACTCCGTACCTCCTAACCCATTACAAGGTGTGAACTAATCCCACAAGTGCACTAAATTTTCCAACACCTGTCACATATTTTTCAACATGACATAATACTGGTCTTAAAAGATTTAACACAAATACACTTATGGTATATTAGCGAAAGACATAATACTAGTCTTAACAGATTTAACACAAATACACTTATGGTATATTAATAACCAACAACTTCTATCTTAAGCCTATGTGGGATATAGTTTCAAGATAAAAGGTTGAAAAATGTATGAGCTTAAAGAATATTGTTCGCCAAACTGGCAAGCATGATAAAGCACAGGAGGCTTCTCTTTATTAAATGAAATAAAATTATTTGAAACTAGACGACGTAACACTTAGCTTCCTGGACGTCCAAGACAATAATGTCACGTATGTTGACTGACAAGAAGAGCATGAGGAATGGAGGACGGAGCCGTGACTGGGTAAAGGACCCCCGTGCTATCACATCGGAGAAGCACTGTGACAACTCGCAATTTCAGGTCATTTTTCAAATTTACTATTCATCTCGGGAATTTACTATTCACCTGTTACTATTCAAAATTTTACTATTCATCGTTTTCGGAGTCGAAGTAATATTCTGAGAACGTATTTCAAAAATTTACTATTCACAAAACACTATTCATTTCTGGAAAAAAATCACTATTCAAGTTTCACTATTTTGTCATTTATCGTAAACTAGGTTTACGAGTATCAAATTCGCGTAACCTTAATGGTTTAGCTGCGAATTCATGAACAATCATCAAGGGCATTTCATATAGACTAGGTTTAGTCTACATTTTATTAGCATCATTGTTATCATATTAGTTCATGCATGATTTTGCATTTTACGTTAAACGCGTAATTTTCCTATTAAATAAACGCTATCGCGTAAACATTTATTTTGAACATTTGATCCGTTACTTCCAAAAATTATCCCGATATATTTTTATACTCATATTAAGATTATAAGAAAATAATATTATGAGTTTACCCGGTGTTTTAAATTTATTTTGTATATAAATTGTTATATTTATATAATTACGACGGTTTTCTTAAAAACGACATGATAATTATTATTTCACTCAATTCTTGAGAGAAATGTATTTTTATAATTTTTATGATTTCAATATATTTTATTTTGACCCGTTAAAATCTATTTTTAGCTAACGTTACACTTAATACCTAATTAATTATACCAAATACTCATTATACTTACATTTAAATGCATTTAATTATCATAAATGCACCAAAGTCTTTTCTTTTCTCTTTGGTCGACCTCCACAATGACTCACCATGAGTTTTACATAAAAATCTTACATCTAGCTTTTACACATATACAATATAGTATGGACACTTGTATTCTTGTTAATTATATACATTAAGTAACACATAGTAGCACATTTATAAGGTGAAAAAGAAAGTAAAATATCTCCATCTCATCTCCATATTCAGCCAAGATCAAGAAAAGAGGAAGAAACATTTATTTTTCAAGATCAAGTGATTTTATAAACACTAGCATACTCTTAAGCAAGGTTTTGAAATAAAAACCTAGAGTATTTAGGATAATCCTTGTTCATTTAAACCTCATCAAGTAACTAGTAAGCATCTCATATTTATGATCATCTTTCATATTTATTTTGTATTCATTTCATCATATTCAAGAAAAACATGCAAGTCATATGTATGTTTATACCACTTTTTAATGACTTTAAGTGTTATATATATATATATATATATTTCATCCTATAATTACTCCTTGAAACATATCACTTTTGGTGATGTCTAGGAAACCATGACACCCTAAGAAGGTGTATGGTAGGATTAGAATAGCTTCGGAGTTGTTTTGAATTGGTTGGAATAGGTTTGGCGCGAGAAAATCTCATTTCGACAAGTTTTAAAAAGGGTCTGTCCTTATTTTCGAAATCTGGAATTTTCGACAGTGGATAAAAATTTTTGGCCTAGATATTTAGAAAATACACTTTAAAACGAAAACGTGGCCGCTTGGACGGATTAAAACGGAGTTATAACGAAGAAGTTATGAATTTTTCAAGTTAGGCGACGAAAACTATAAAATCCTGAAAATTTCAGCATGTTACGTTTACTTTGTACGAGTCAAAAATGAGGCTTAGGCGTTATAAATTATTTCGACTTATCAAAAATATATTAGTATACTTTGATACGAAGCTAAGGACATATAAACCGTAGAAAACGGACTTGTAACGATTAAATTATACACGTTTACACAAAGTTGCCGTAACTTTATTATATAAGAAAAACTATATTATTTCTAATAGACAAGTGTTACGGTAAACAAGTAACCATGTTGAAGGTCGTTTTTAACATTGATGTAGAACTTTTTATAAAATGATGTCTACTAGTAAAAGTAAGTTCGCCAAGCATATTTTCCAAAATGTCCGACCGTTTGTCAAGCGGAGTTGTAATGAATAAAATACGGTCACTTAAACTTTGCCGAAAATCACCCTTAAACGATATTTTGGACACAAGTACCATACTTAACCTATATTTTTCTTTGTGATCGAGACCTCTATGATGGAAACTTAAACACTAAAACTTTGAGATAATGATACGAGCTTCCCAAAACCGTTGAGTTTGTTTCCTAACGCTCGGCGTGCACCATTTTACGACTAGCTGTTCAAGGCCGTTTTAGTCACTTTCATGAAATTTTCAATGACATTATTTTACGACGAAAAGTTATAATTTCACAATAAATCACTAAACGACTATCGTAGGAGGATGTTTCAACGTAAATACTTGTAAAGTATTTTATAAAATGACGACATGTCGTAAACATATATTTCGACGATAAACGTTATCTTCAAAAATTCACAAGTGGTATAGATATCATACGAATTGCATCCATAACATTACATCATAACTTATCATAGAACATATCATTCATAATAGGTCACGGTTAGAGGTTGCGCCTCATTTCAGTGTATCCACTTTTATCATCATAAACATTGCACCAGGTGAGTCATAGCCCCCTACTCTTTCAATTGTTTTGAATTACTTTTGGGGGAGATACATGCTCAACTATTTTTATGACAATCATGATTATTTGCAAACTATATGTTTATCTGAACTGAATGTTTAGTCATATTCTATATCATAAATCATTGAACTAAATGTCTTGGTATAATCATTGAACTAAATGTCGTGGTATAATCATTGAGCTAAATGTCTTGGTATAATAATTGAACTAAATGTCGTGGTATAATCATTGAACTAAAAGTCTTGGGATTATCATGGAACTAAATGTCTTGGATTATCATTGAGCTAAATGTCTTGGGATTATCATTGAGCTAAATGTCTTGGGATTATCATTGAACTAAATGTCTTGGTATAATCATGGAACTAATGGTCTTGGAACAATTTGAAATAACACTCATATGTGTTATGTCAATTAACTATTAATACATTAAGTTATATACTATAATGTGAATTCATTTGTCATCATGCGCTTGTACATAAACTATATCACATTTTGGCAATGGGTTGTGAACACACAGGTTGCAAGTTTTGTATGGGCGGAACTTGGAACTGAGTGGATTCACAATGCCTTTGCTGCATAAACGATTTTGAAAGACTTTACATTTCAACTCAAACTCTATGAACTCACTCAACCTTTGTGTTGACACTTTTAGCATGTTTTATCTCAGGTATCTAAGGCATTCACTTCATGGCATGCATGTGGGCTTATCATAGAGTCGCGGTGACGACGCGTCTAACAGGGATTTTATGCAGTTTAAAACATCATTTGACTTGTATCAAACTTATTTCCGTACATTATGACTTTCATTTGGGACCTATACTTTGTAAACTCTGATTGTTTTATTAAATCAAACGATGTGTTTTCCAAACGACACTTTAGGTTGTTCAATATAACTGTGATTGTGATGCTATGACAGTCAATCCCCAGGAATTTCATTCCGCTGCAAAACAGGTAATTTGGGGGTGTGACAAGCACCCTGCGTGTCATGAAATCCGTAATAGAAAAACCAAAAGGATCCAATCCAATAATGCAGTTATTTTCACGAATAAATTGATGAACAAATATTAAATTTTTGACAATATGGGGGTAATAACTAATAAGAACATTATTTGGTGAAGAGGTCGAAAGGAAGTTGGCAAAATACTATGACCCGTATTGGTGACAGGAATAGAATGCCCATCACCAACCGAGACGGACGGATACATGCACGTATTAAAAACATTACTAAGACTATTAACAAAAGCATTAAGATGTGAGCTCGCACCTGTGTCCATGTTCCTGGCACCAGTTGTGGAATCATGAAGTGTCCAGCAGTGAATGCATGAGCAGTGAATGCATGAGGCTAAATAGTTTCCTGTACTGGAATAACCGTGTGTCCGATAGGTGGAGCTGTTGGGCCAGGTTGAGCTTGTTAGGCTTTGGGGACAGTCAGTGTAGCATAGGACGGGGTTGTTCGGCCAGCTTGGATTTGATGGGCCTGATGTACATAGGGCGGGATAACAAAGTGCAATGGGGCAATGGGTTGGGCCGCTATATAACCAAAACCGGGTGGGGGTCCGACTGGGCGTTGTGGGCTGGGATAAAGAAGTAAAGTGGTCCTGGGGTGGGAGATGCATAGTAAACGTTTGGGCTCACTTAGGAAGTGGTATTGTGTTTTATTTCTTTTGGTTGAGACCCATTTGAAGACCCACTGGAATCACCCAATCCCAAACGATTGATTAGTTTGGCCAACACTTGATTAGTGACATCTTTTTGACCTTCAACTCTACCATTCAATGTGTGTTTAACACTTTCATCATGTACAAACTTACAACCCCACCGAACTTGCACATCCCTTTAGCAAAATTATAACAAGGTCGCCATGACTTAATTTGTGGGTTGGAAGGGCGATGAGATATACCTGATTCGGCCATGAGTTCTAAGGGCGACGAGGATGAGGAGTCCACTAGAAGGGCATGTGATCGAGACTTGAGCCGCATCTCCCCGGTTATTAGCATTGAGCGAGCCATCTTGAAATCAGGAAAGGGGTCCGATGAGCCATAATACCACACACTTGATCATATTTTTCCGGTAATCCTTCAAGAGCATAATGAACGAGATCATCATTGTTAATGGGAGAGTCAAGGCTAGCAAGAATGGTGGCTGTAGATTCAAGTTTTCTCAAGTATGTTTCCATATTTTGATCACCAAGTTTAAGAGAACGCAACTCCGTCTTCAATGCATTGGTATGGAATCGTTTGTTATCCTTGAAAATATTAGTAATAATGTCCCATGCTTCTTTCACGGAGTTAGGTCGTGCCACCACAAACCTAGCTTGAAGTACGTCGGAAAGAGTCGAAAAAATCCACGAAAGGATAATTTTGTCCACTTTGAGTTCCTCGGGTGTGTAGGGTGTCGAAGTGCTTGAGCACGGATCGGTGGTGATACCATGAATGTATCGACTCACATCATAACTATAACATAGTTGTTCAAAGAAGAATTCCCATGAGCCATATACAGTTCCAATTGCCCAAGTCTAGTTTGACCGATACCCGCATGAGAAGGTGATGGTGTGTAACAGCGGACAACTTTTCAGAGAGTGGGATAATGGGAGGTGGGTTCGATCCAGTCATGACGATACAAGAGTATGGTTTTGGTGAACTAAGATTTTGTTGGTGGTATAGAACGAAGGATATGTAACAGTAAGATAAAAAAAGATAATAAACTTGGATCGTGACCTAAGCACGAATCACCACAGTAACAAACGTGTGTGGACTTGTGAACTTAGCACAAATCACCAACACACAAGAACAGGAAAGCAGTAAAACAAAGACGTGGTACGTGAATTTTGGGTGTGAATGAAATGGCAGGTTTAGGGTTTTAGGGATCATGAGAAAGTGGTTGTGATACCATGTTCGGTATTATTGATAAGTGATTGATTTGATTGATTGCTTCCCACCAATACATCGTACAAATATATAAGGGTACATAGAGTATTCTAGAATCGGGCTTGAGCATGTTACAAATATACAAACATAATACGTGCTAACAAAACATTGTGGTAACATTATAATTTATAAGTAACCATTTTTAATAAAGCGAGCTAGCTTCAAACGGTTAGATTTGACTGGAAAATTAAATTTGATTAGGGTCTTACTTAAGCTCTTGGGCGTGCGTTTATACTATTACAAGTGGAAAATCAAATTACCTTTAGTTTCGTGTGTAGTTTCTAGATAGTGTTAGTAAGGGCATCCACAATGCATCAACTATTTTAGAGTTTAATACACTGCCACGTCATTACCACATCAACATCTAACTTATTACATAAAACAATCACAATGCATCGAACCTTATACACACTCATTTGATGAATTCCCACATCATCATTTTATTTTTAATAGCTACATATAAAGTATATACTTAAAAGATTCAATGATTTTACATAGTTTAAAACTGTAGAATATAAGTATACTTATAACTAAGTCATAAATATGTGTCTGCATAAAAAAAAAGTTAATAGTAGATAGTTGGTTGTAGTTCAAAAGTGATTTATAAATTAGATCTCAATAACTTCTCATTTATAGTTATATAATATGTATTTTCAACTTTTAATTGTGTTGATTAATGAAAAGACACAACCAATTCAAGTGACTTAACTTATCTTACAGTAAGAAATTTCTGCAGCTCAAACAATGAATACAAAAAGTACTAGCATATATGGGGTATTATATTAAGATAAAAGTAATAATGAGGCCCACATTCACCATTTAATGGTCGTGTGTTCAGAGACACACCTTGTTTACACGAATAATGACCTCGACTTCCCACAATGGGATTAAACATTGTCACATGGACTTTCTTTTTTCTTTGCACGTATGCCAACATGTGCATTGTGGATGGCCTTAGTAGATTAGTGACTTAGTGGGTAGTTAGTATTGCTAGTATAAATATGTACCTTTGCCTCAGTTTGTTCAAGAAGAAACAACAGTGATATTAAGTCTTAGGGCCTGTTTGTTTAGTTTTTATATTAAGTTCTGTTAAACTAAAGTGTATGTCTGGATATATGTTGTCTGTATGTAAATGAATAAATAGTTGTTTGTTTTGTATGCTGAATAAAGTATCTGAATTAATAAAATTATTGTTATACCCTTTTATTTGAAATAAGTGATGATTAGTTGTTAAGAAGTGGAAGGGTAAATCTGTAAAAGTAGGATAAAAGTGATGACTTAATATAGAGACCCTCATTTTTATGGCTTTTTCTAGAAGGTCATCCATTTAAATTAAGCACCAAACAAATACTCAATTAGTGACTTAATTAAATTACATATTTTACAATTAAGACTTTTTAAGTCATTATCAAACACCACCTTAGTTTCTCTGTAATCTTGTTTCTTAATCTTGCTTTCATATATAGTTATGATATGTGTATGAATTGTCTATTGAGATTTATGTTGGTTGTTGACTCTGGAATTAGATTAATTTGCACGATGCATTTGAATCAAAAGACTTAAAATACATTCTTACAGAAACAAAAGAATTAAGATACATATTTACATATTTAATTGTTTCTTAGCTAAATTAAAAAAAGTTAAGACTTCATAGAAGTTTTCTAACATTCAACAAAATTGTAGGATTTTTTTCATCCGACACATTGTAAAGTATTAGAAACATTATACTAGTCACAACACAATTAACACGCATACGCCTATGGTATAAAAATAACCAACAACTTCTATCTTCAGCCTATGTGGGATAGAGTCTTAGGATAAATTTTACAAAATATCTTCATTAAAAAAAATGATAAGAAAGAGATAATTCAAGAGTTCCTAACATTTTATGAAAGAAAAATTTGTTACTACCTCCGTCCCAAATAATAAGTCCAATTTGACTTTTTGACTCAAACTTTGACTTTAAATATTTTTGTTTGTATTATATAATACTTGATGCAAAATATATAAATGGATTGTGTTTTAAATGTATTTTCATTTGGTATAATTTTTATCAAGTGTTATATAATACAAACGAAAATATTTAAGGTCAAAGTTCGAGTCAAAAAGTTAAATTGGACTTAAATTTTGGGACGGAGGGAGTACATAAAACATAAAACTGAAGTTTCGAAGCAAGTAATTTTACGAAACATGAAGGTAACAGTTTGGATAACATGAAATTACATGTAGTTATAATTCTAATAATGAAAGATTACAATTTTTTATGCATTGTATTAAAAAGAACCTATGATTTTTCCTAAGTGTTTACTTATCTGAAGTCTATATAAGGTTTGGGTCGTAACTTATTCTTGCACTCATGATTCTGGGTTCTCATAAAACACACCTGCATAGCGAAACTTACAACTATAGAAAAGAAATAAGAAATCGTAATCTATATTTTCATTTTATATACTTTCAAACATATTAACCGGTAATAGTGCACAAGACATTTGGTTTACAGCTCGTCTATAGCTGCAATGTCTGCAGTAAAAATAAATTCTCAAGTTATAGAATGAATAACTAGTATTTGTAATCTAATTATTAAGAACATGAGATGTTTGAGTATTTAAATTTATTCCGGTTCTTGAATTTCCTTCATATAGAATATGGCACTCCTTAGATTGGAACATCATTTCAAACAAATAAAATGAAGATAAAAAAAAAAGAAAAAATCATTTACAATTAGAAAAGAAGTGATAAAATTTTGAAACCATTAAGTCACTACATGTACAATGCAAACCAAGTGAAATTGAATTGGTTCTCTAACTCTTATTCTTTATCATTTGGCTTTCAAAATATTCTATCCTTTTACACCATGTGAACTTAATGACTAAAACAATTTCGATGAAACATGTTCTATAGTGAGTACAAAGAAAGATAAAAAAAGGTTTCATAGTGAGTACAAAAAAAAAAAAAAAAAAAAAAAAAAAAAAAAAAAAAAAAAAAAAAAAAAGACTGAGAATCATATTAACTTTCAAATCGGTCATCACCTCACTGGCTATTTTAGCTAGTAAGATCAAAGAGAGGAATGAAAACATAATACCATCCAGGAAACAAGTTTCTTACGCACACTATGGTATATTAGTAACAAACAATTTCTTTCTTCAACCAATGTGGGATAAAATGTTAAGATTAAAGGTTGAAAATGGTCTCCATATATCTTATATAAAATATTTTATTGAAAGAAATGGACAATGTAGGAGTTATTAAAAGTTGTTAAAGAAACATATTTTGGAACTCCATATTCAATTTTAGAAACAAACTAGTTTATGTGTTTGGAACACGAATCATATACACTTTGGACGATAACATGAAATTATATGTTGTTATTGCTCAAGAAATGAAAGATTGCAAATGTTTAAGCATTGAACTAAAACAACCAATGATTTTATCTAAGAACAAGGGGTTAGCTTTCACTTATCTAAAATCATTCGTGAAGAAATCTTATACATCGCTGAAGGTTAAAGTACTTTTGCATTACGATTCGTGTTATATATGGATTATGTCCATGGGTTGTGTAGCAAACTCATTATGCCGACCACTACACAATTTTGAATGCTCAATGTGTTTATTATGAATTTACAAATTTAGGTTCGCAAGTAGCTAACCAAATTTTTAGACAAACAAGCTTATCAGGTGAGCACTTATGTCAAGATAAAAAAAATAAGCAGCTAGGCATTCCTTTATCATATATAGCTTTGATATATTTTTATTGCCCTGGTATGAAGTGTTATTCATGTAGAAATCGCTATACATGGCTGAACGAATAATGAGTTGAGATGCCCGGATATAGTATTTCTATAATATAATACTTGTTTTGTTTGTTTTGGCCCTAGGTTAAAATCTCAAGTATGCTAAAAAGAGTACTTATGTTAACATATCCAATTAACCAGCTAGACAATCCTTTATATACATGCAAATAATATTTTAGAGATTTTTTTATAAGGAGCTAACTGGAAATATTATAAGCATATAACAAAAGTACAACACATGAAAGATAATGGGCCTGAATAAACAAGCATGCCTCATTTTAGCCCAAATTATTGGGCCTATGTTTAGTAGCCATCTTCATCTCATATTCTCCTTTTCTTTTTTCTCAAACGCTTTAAGCCCAATAGTTGGACCCTTATAGCTGCTCAAATTGCGTGGTTGACAACCACAATATCATCATAAGATAAGTTTTCTCTAAATTTAAGTTGCTTACCTACTTTAACATTGTTAACTACTCTTCTTCAAGTGATTAAAGTCTAGTTCCACTTAAGATTGGCTCGAAAGATATACGACAGTGGTCCAAGACTTTTAAAATTTTGATAGCGCGTAGCTCAGTTGGTTTCAGACAAGATATAAGACTCGTAAAATCCTTAGTCTTTTAGGAATTCACCTAAAGACGGCTAATAGACATAGGCCCAATAATTTAGGCTGATCTGATGCATGTTTTTATATTCAGGCTCAATTATCTTTTATGTCTTGTACATGCTTATAAATATTTCCAGTCAACTACCCTTACGAAGAAATGTCTTATATATTATCTATAAGTATATAAAGGATTGGTTAGCTGCTTAATACGAGATGTTAATATAAGTACTCTTTTTAACATACTTGAGATTTTAACCTAGGGCCAAAACAAACAAAACAAGTATCATAATATAGAAATACTACCCCAGACAACTTAACTCGTAATTCATTGAGCCGTGTCTTATATAGAATAAGCAAGACATTCTGGGGATGTAGAAAACGCTCAAACGGTAAAAGATGTAGAATATTATTGTTATACAATAACATATACTCCAAACTTTCATATTTCCAATTTACATCTTCTACTTCAAACTTTACATCTTCTACTTCAAACTTTCATATTTCCAAGTCTTCGTTTTCGCTCTTGTGTATAGTTATATACAAGAATGGTTGTAAGTGAAAAGGTTATTATTTCAATGGTTTAGATTATACTCTTATTGTGTTCATGATGTGTTTAGATATCTGTCAAATTCATAAGATGAACAAAAATAAATAGATAGGAGTGACTAAATGCACAAAAAGTTGATGAAGTAATAATCAAGTACTTTGGCTTGATTGATATCGACCAACATTTGATCGTTTGGTTCATAGTATTTCAGCCAAATTTATCACAAAGAGGTCAAGACTCGCGAATGCGTTTCCACTTAATAGGGATCTCCTTGTTCATATGAAAACCTTGATATACTTATTTAACAGTGTATATATATCTTACGAGTAAGTGTTGTTATTAGTTTTATTATCGGACAAAAACGAAGTTTGAATCATCATAATGTTAAAACTGGTTCATAAATTACTTCTCTTCAAGTCATCAAGTGTGGCTCTTTTTAGTATTAGGTCGAATGATATGTTAAATGTATAGAAAGTTGTCGGCTAATAGGGTTTAAGCTATTAAATAGCTACGTACTTTCTCCAATGTCCCGATATGGTACGTGTACTAAATTTCGTTACATAAATAGTCATGTACTTTTGATTTCGTGCTAATATGGTACATGAGTGACCGGTTGACCTGCTAATATGGTACGTGTACTAAATTTCGTTAAATAAAGAAAGTTTTTTAAAAAAGTTTTTTTTTTTTTTAAAAAAACGTAAATTTTTAAAAAAACGAACGAAAGATTTTTTTTTTAAAAACGTAAATTTTTTAAAAAGTTAAAAAAAAAAACGTAAATTTTAAAGAAAGTTTTTTTTTTTTTTTTTTTTTTTTTTTTTTTTTTTTTTTTTTTTTTTTTTTAACGTAAAGTTTTTATAAAAAAAAAACGTAAATTTTTAAAAAAAGTTTAAATAAAACCTAAATTTTAAAGAAAGTTTTTTCTTTAAAAAACGAATGAAAGTTTTTTTAAAAAGTTTTTTTTAATAAAAAAACGTAAACTTTTTTAGAAAACGAACTAAAGTTTTTTTTAAAAAAAAACGTAAATTTTTTTAAAAAACGAACGAAAGTTTTTTTTTAAAAAAAACGTAAATTTTTAAGAAAAGCGTAAATTTTAAAGAAAGTTTTTTTTTAACGTAAAGTTTTTTTTTTTTTAAAAAAGTAAATTTTTTTAAAAAACGAACGAAAGTTTTTTCTTTAAAAAAAAAACGTAAATTTTTAAAAAAGTTAAAAAAAAAAAACGTAAATTTTAAAGAAAGTTTTTTTTTTTTTTTTTTTTTTTTTTTTTTTTTTTTTAACGTAAAGTTTTTTTTTTTAAGTTTTTAAAATAGTTTTTTTTTTTTAAACGTAAATTTTTTTAAAAAACGAACGAAAGTTTTTTTTTTTTTTTTAAAACTTAAATTTTTAACAAAGTTTTAAAAAAACACTTAAAGTTTAAAAAAAACGTAAAGTTTTTAAAAAAAAACGTAAATTTTTAAAAAAAACGTAAAAAACGGACGAAAACGGATAAAAAACAGACAAATAACATAAAAAACGGGCAAAACATATAAAAACGTGGAATGAAAACGTATAAAAAACGTAAAAATTAGGCAAAACGGATAAAAAAAGAATGAAAACGGATAAAAATTTAAAAAAAAGTGTCGAAAATGCATAAAAAACAGACAAAACGGACAAAAACGTAAAAAAGGGCGAAAACTATTATTAATGGAGAGACTAACTAGCGAAAACTATTATTTGAAAAAATAGGACTAACGGTGCAAAAATTATTAACGGAAGGACTAACGGTGCAAAAAAAAATGTACAAGGACTTATTTTGAAAAAAATGCAAAAGGACCGATTTTGCAAAAAAAAACAGACAACAAGGGACCATTTTTGCTAAAAAATAACATTTCACAGTTTGGTAACCGGTTTTACCGGTAGCCGGTCACTCATGTACCATATTAGCACGAAATCAAAAGTACATGACTATTTATGTAACGAAATTTAGTACACGTACCATATCGGGACATTGGAGAAAGTACGTGGCTATTTAATAGCTTAAATCCATGGCTTTTATATATCTCTCATAATAATTGTGTTCTTAACTCGCGTGTCGGTGAATCAAATGGACCTACGGGATTAGGCATCCTTGAAATTTCAAAGCCGATTAGTATATAAACATTATGATTGAAATGGTGTTGTGTATATGTATAAGACAATTTAGATGAAAATATGTATGGCACCAGATGAATATAAGATATTCCGAAGGATAACCTCACTTTGAACATTCAACTATTAAAATATCATAACTATATTATAATGCATTTGGGCTATTCTTAAAAAGAAATTCTTAAAAAAATAAGCCTACACACCTATTATAAGAGGAAGGTTTAAAATTCAATACATCTCATTATTCAAAATTTGAGTTAAATCGTACGCGTATGTATTTTCCTATTGCATTTTAATCAAAAGAATTAAGATACATGTTTACATTTTCATTGTTTCTTTATTAGCTACAAAATATTAAAGAAAAAGCTAAGAGTTTATAAGAGTTCCTGAATATTTGAAAATGCTCTTAGATTTTTCCAAAGAGGATAATCAAATTTCAAAGACATAATACTAGTCTAAACACATTTAACACACATACAATTGTGGTATATAAATAACCTACAATTTCTATCTTCAGCCTATGTCGGATGAAGTTTCAATATAAAAGGTTGGAAAACGTGAGCTTAAAGAGATATGTTTTGTAATCGACTTATCTTTGTTATTTGTAGCAATGAAAAACATTGTGATAACATTATAAGTAACCAGTTTTAATGAACCGATCTCTAAACGTTTCCATAGATGCCGAATAGAAAGTGATTTTTAATTATGAAAATGAGGTTGCTCAATTTGTTAGTTTACTTCAGTCACTTCCATTTGCTTAAACTACTTTGCGCCTATATGTTTTTAGGACTTACACGCGGCTTAAATTGCGTGAACAACAAAACAGAATTAAGATATACACATGCATTTTGATTCATGTTTTCATATCTGTTACTTGGTAGTTGGCTTCCAAAATATTTTCTCTTGACTAACCTATGTGAAATGTGGAACGTCCAGCAAAACATGTTTTACAGTACGAAAACTTAAAAATAAATAAATAAATAAATAAATAAATAAATAATAATAATAATAAAAAAGATTTGTATGAGTATTTGGGTATTATACATATTGTGGGGTTTTTTTTATAACAGATTAAAAGTAGAATACAGAAAACATGATACCAATCTCAGCTCAACACACGTGGCATGCATACAATAGGGTATTCTACATATACGTGCACATAAAGTGATGTTTTCCAGTTTTAAAAGATGTTTTCAGACATGATTTAATTGAATTTCATTTGCTATTTATAATGATCGGAATAATTTTATTTTTTCTCACATGGCCCTCCCATGAATCGGCAAAAATTTTAAAGGCATTGTACGAAATTATATAATGAGACTTTTCGTTAATCAATATTATATATAAAGTGTCACCGTTTATAAGATATAGTGCAATTAGTTATCTAAACGTTCTAACATACTACTCATTTAAGATATTTTTCACCTAAATACTTTATTCTTTGTAAAAAATATGTCTACACATCTATATAATTATCAACGGAACAAACTTTGAAGCCCTAAAACTTCTGGGGCCCTGAGCGGTCGCTCACCTTGCACACCCTCAAAGACGGACCTGGTTTCTCATACTCTTTCTTAATTTATTTCTTAAAAAAAAAGCTTTTTCCTCTTATACTATATCATACTAAAAATTATACAATAATGTTTTTCACCAAAACATGTTTTATAGTAAAAAATAGAAATAGATAAAGAAAAAAGTTAAGAGTTAAAATAAATTTTCAAATTAAACTCTTTCCTTTTTAAATTTGCAACATTCTAAATGAAGAAAGCAATCTACTTGAAAACATTGTACTTTTCTAAAGAAGCGAAACTCACATATACTACAATATATAAGGAACCAACAAGTTCTTTCTACAACCTGCGTGTGATATAATGATAGGATAGAAAGTTAGAAAAGTTGTCCATACAAGACTGGTAAAAAAATAGTAGAAATGTTTTTATGTAAATGGAAATCAAAAATTAATACAAGAGTGGGTGAAAGAAATAAATGTCACTCGGAATTCTATATAGAAGTTTAGAAGCAACTAGTTTATGTGTTTGGAGCATGAATCAAGAACTTAAAGTATCTACGTATTATGAAACTTCATTTGGCCTAAGGTGCCCAATTTATATTACCATCGTTTCTTTATGTTATAATCCTCATCAACTACGTTCATTTAGCTCATATATCCTTTTCAATCAACATACATTTTGATTATTTTTCGGCAATTTAAATGCGTCCTGTTTATGAGCTCCCAATAAGTTATTAGACGTTAGACCATTAAATTTTGTCAATCGATTTTCTTCGACTTTACTTTCTAAGTACATGTTCTTAGGACATATTGTATTAGTGGCTTAAATCTCGTGAATGACAACCACAATATAATCAGAAGACAATTTTTTTCTTTTATTATTTCAAGTGACTCGATAGTTAAAATCCGTTCATTTCGTCTTTTCTAATCATCAAGTGTGGCTCCTCTTAAGATTAGCTTGAGAGATATGCCAAGCTTGCAGATTGTTGTGGTCCAGGAATTTAGTTCTTTTATTGACGTGCGTATAGCTCAGTTGGTTCTAAACGAAAAATAACTTGAAAAATTATTGGTTTTGTAAACGAATGTACTTTAAGCTAGCTCGAGGATGTGAAAAGACTTAGAGAATATAGAGCATCGTTTAGTAGGAAGTTATGGGTTTAGACATCCTTGAATATTCAAAGTCGGTAAGTATCTAATGAGATTTATGTTGGTTGTTGACTCTTGAGTGAGATCACATGCGTATATATTTTTCATGTCGCATTTTAGTAACATACACTTTTACATATCTATATGGTTTGCACCAAAACATGTTCTAAAGTACCAAATTAAAAGAAATATCTACATGGTCTCCACCAAAACATGTTTTAAAGTACCAAATTAGAAGAAAAAAGTTGAGATTTTATGAGTTTTCAACTATTCCAGAACCGGTTGGATTTTTTCAAACCCGACAGACCACGGAATAATTGAAAGCATGATACCATTCTCAAGACATTTAACACATGTACACTTACGGTAGATAACTAACCAACCACTTCTATCTCAAGCCTATGTAGGATAGAGTGTTAGGATAAAAGGTTACAAAATATCTTCATAAAAAGAGATAATTCAAGAGTTCTTAGTATTTGGTAAAAGAGAGATTTGTTATATACTAAATGAAAAAACGTAATCTAAAACTGTAATGTATGCAGCAAAAATAAATTCTATTTATAGAATGAATAACTAGTATTTGCATCTCGGTGAGTCACGAACATGAGATGTTGACAACTTGAACTCTTTACAGTTCTTGAATTACCTTCATAGAGATTATAGTGTTGCTTGGATCGACATTCTTTCTCCTTGGTTAAATTAACAAAGTCTACCACCTTAAAAACAAAGATTAAAAAATATTGAATAGCATTTAGAGTTAGAGAAAAATAACTTAAATTTAAAACCATTAAGCCATCATTATTGCAAAAATATACATGATACACTACACTTTGCGTTCACATAGCAGACTATAGCAATGGAACCAATATGATTCAAATGTTTAGGGGGCGTTTGGACATGCATTTAGAAAGGATCTTTTTAATTTCGTTAAACAAATAGATTCGTTGCAGCTAATTGGAAACTTATATAAAACTGGTTGTGTAATCCTTAATCAAGTTAATAAGAACATCAAAAATATGTAAATCATGACGTTAGGCAAAAATAATCACATAATCAATTTTATAGCAAGTTGGGTAAGGTTTTGAAACGGGTGCATTGGTACATTTGAGATCTATATTGAACTTTTGACTTCTAGACACATATAGCCCACATACAATATGATATATTAGTAACCCAATTTCTTTCTTCAACCAATACGGGATGAAATGTTAGGATAAAAGGTTAGAAAACGATAACAATGAAATTCTATATTGTTGTTGCTATAAGTATGAAAGATTGCAAACATTTACATGTGATTTTTTCTAGGAAAAAGGAGTTACTGTTTACTTATCTAGAATCATTATGTAGAATTTATACACCGTTGAAGGAATTAAGTTTTCCGGTCATGAACATTGAAGTATTTGTATATTATGATTTTAGTTTTGGCCCTGGTTGTTTAGAAAACATATTATGCCGATCACTTACCTCAAAATAGCTAGGAAAAGTCAAGGACTAGCATACTTACCTCAAAATCTAAAAATATGCAGCTAGGAAATCCTTGATGCTTATAGTCTGAATGTTTATAAATTGTTTTGATATGTGTTGTTCTTATCAATCTTAACGTAACATATTTTTTGTATTTTAATCAAAACAATTAGGGTATACACAATGTCAGCATATTAATGCAATTGCTTTTGCATTCAGAAGGTTTAAGAAAAACATAATACTATTGAAAGAAACATTTAACCCACATGCACTTATTGTATATAACTAAGCAACAACTTTATCTTGTGTTAGATCATATATGTATTAATTTTGCACGTCATTTTCATTGTTTTTAAGTAAACATCTTCCAGTAATCCTTTTTGCATTTAAATGAAAAGTATTAAGATATACACAATATAATTCATTTTTACATTTTTACTATTTTCTTATTTACTTTTAAAATATAATTCCTCTCTAACCTTTGTGAGATTAAAGATTAAAATGTTTTATGGTAAAAAAAACTAAAAAAATTGTCAAGAGTTCATATGAGTTTACAAGTTATCAACATGTTGCGAGTCAAATTTATAACTCGAAGATGAAGACCCCTTGAAAACATCATATTATTCTAAACACGTAACACATGCATACATTATGGTATATTATCCACAATCAGTTTCTTTCTCCGACCTATGTGGGATAAAAATTAAAGGATAGAATGTTAGAAAAGGTCTCCATAAACAATAAATGATAAATTATTACACTACAAAAAATATTTTTATGTACATGAAAAGAAAGGGATTACGCAAGAGTTCGTGAAAGAAAGATGTATTACTTGGAACACCAAATTGAAGTTTACAAGAAACTAGTTTATGCGCTTACCAAACATGAAGGTAACAACATGAAATTATATGTTGTCTAAAAATGAAAGATTGCAAATGTTTATGCTTTGTCGTTTGTGCTTATGGTAATAGAGAGTAAAATGTTTTACATGTTTTTTATTTTGCACCTCATTATTGTTCTTATCAAACATCTTACCATAGTATCTTTGTATTATAATAGAAATAAACTTAGGATATACACACTGTCAACGTGTTTTTGCTTTTGGATTGTTATATAACATTCACAATTTACCCAAAATAGATAACTCATTAAGCAATATATATAAAGTGATATTATCTTTCTAAGAAGTTTAAAGAACAAAACTCATGTATGAAATTATAGAAAATTTCCACAAAAGCATGTTTTACAGTGAGAAGAAAAAAGTTACCTATGTGAGATTTTAGATAACAATGGTTCTACCGAAACATGTTTATCAGTAAACGACAACAAAAGTAAATTTGAAAAAAAAAAAAAAAAAAAAAAAAAAATTAGAAGTCATGAGTTTATATGAGTTTTGAGTTCCATATCTTTCATACATGTAAGAAAGGCATCTAACTGGAAACATAATATTATTTCAAACTTAGAGCACCCGGTGTCCAGTTCGTCGTCCATCTCAGTGCCTCGCCGAGTCTCGTTTTAACCCCGGCGTAGCTCGCCGTCCGTCGTCGTGGGAAGCAACGCCGTCTGCACGGCGGAGAAGAATTGTACCTTCTTCTTTTTCTTTTTCTTTTTTCTCTCTTTTTATTTTAGATAGTGAAATTTAAAGTTTTTTAATAAGGTGATATTTAAAGGTGAAGTGTTTTAGAAGATAGTGATATTGAAAGGTTCGTAGAGAAAAAATGCAAACATAAACGCATAATGATGAAACCTTTAAACTGAAACTTGAAAAATTAACTAAAAACTTGAAATAGATAATAAGCTTAAACATAAAAAAAAAAACTACAGAAGCATAAAAACATGAAATACATAATAAAACTACTGAAAACTTAAAAAAACGAGTCATCCGAGTCCCAACCATCAGAACTGTTAGGTCACTAAGTTTACAACACAAGCATCAATAGAAAAAATAGAGAGGAGAAGAGATCAGTTGAACAACACACACAAACACTACGCGTAAGACAATAAAGAAAGGTTATGCGTGAGTAGTGAAAGAGAAATGAATTGAACAGCCAACCTTCTAAGGAAGGTTTACAAGTGTTTATATAGGGGAAGGAACTAGGGCAACATGCAAGTTCCTTTCCTTTCCTATATGGGCTTGGGCTTAGGCTTATGGGTCTTCTACATAAGCCTAAGGCTAATTACTAACATAAAGGCCATATTAAGCTAACTATTACATATGAATTACTAACACTTGAATTAAGGTTTAGGAGTGATTCCAACAATCTCTCCCTCAAGTGCTAGTGATGAATAAAATGCAAACGGTGAAGGTGCTGATGTAATAGTAGCTTTGACGTCTTCTGACATTCTTCTTTCTTGTGAGAAGAAATGTCTTGATTCGAACAATCTCCCCATTGTAGAGAAATTGTTTCCTTTGAAGTGTTCTGCTTTGACGTCATCTTTGTTCTTTGATCTTTGTTCTTTGTGATGGTGGTGATAGTATGTTGTTGTTGTCTGCATCAGGTCTGCCTCAGGTCTGCTTCGTTGCTCCAGTGTCTCCATGTTATTCTTCAACATGCTCACACTCTATTTGACATTGGATTTCAGGACTGATGAAGTTCTTTAAGTCTTTAAACTTTGTAGATTCTTTGATTTGACGTAGAATCATTCTGACTTTTGTGTTGCCTTTTGAGAGAACTTCCATAAGTGATGTTGTTGGTATGAGCATGAGAAGAATCTGAACGATCAGTCCGCTCCAGAGCTTCCATAAGAAGTAAACATAAGAAAGGTTAGTAATAAGCGGATTCCGGCACTTACAAGTTTGAACTTCGAGAGTGTTAATAGCATAGTGTGAAAACACAACTCTAATTCTCACAAAGGCCATTCCTGAACCAGAGTCCCACAAGTGAGATAACACGATGTACCGAAGTACACCTACGATTCAGATGAGTCGCTGAGGTACACCGAAGCATCACCTCACGACTGTAGACCGTTTGAGATCACTAAGCGTAATCCACAGGGAGTTACCGAAGCGACCTGCTGTCAGGGCTGTTTGATGATGACCCTAGCAGGAATTTCCATTCAATCACTGAGGATCACAATTGTCAACCTCTCATAAATGTTCTAGACAGATTGCTAAGATCTGTGAAGGACTCGATAATGTATCAGTGACGTTCTTATTGTTGAATGACAAGTGATGAAATGTCAAGTGTACCTAAGAGATCTTTTGATGAATCTCGTGGCTCTAGACTCAATAGTGCGTTTTGGTTTTCCTGAGCGGAGACTAGGGAGAGGATCTCCTTTTTCAATATCCGCAATCTCTAAGAGAAAGCCGGTAGATTATGTAGGGTTCCTTGTGAGAATGAAACAAGTTTCTGTTGGGAGAAACTTGAGTGGCTAAGAAGGTTTAGTGCATGCGTCACTGGGTCCATGACGACTTTTAATCTTCAATACCGGCGTCATCAAGTGACAACCAGTAGCATATGACGTGCACCCGGTTTCTGCCCTAAGTTGAATAATTTGGAGGGCTATTTCTTTTCACCCTTTTCTTTGCATTTCTTTTTAATTCTTCAACTCCTTCTTTCTCCGATTCTCATTTTCTCCCTTTAACAATCATACCTAAGGACTTCTAATTCTAACTATTGGTAGTGTCCTTGGGTAGATCCCTCCGGCTCTGGCGGATCATAGGACGGTTATTCCTAACCTTAATCACCTTATAACTCCAATGCCATAAAACCATTTTTCATGAAAATCTCTCGAAGTGTTTGTGAATTAAAAACATGTTTGAATCACTTCAAGAGTTTTATATTTTTAGAAATACTCCCCCTCCACATGTGCTTAAGATTTTTGACGGAAATCTGCACAGTGAGAAAAGAGTTCGCACTTTTTGAACTGATCGACTCAAGATAGACAATTCCCCGCGAGACACGGTTAGGTTGAATAGTTAAAGAGTTACATTGTCAGCTTTTAGGTGACAACTAGCTCTAATAACTATCTTGAAGGTGTGGACAAACCTCGAAAGGTTGTCAAACCCGTCAAAGTTTATGTCTACCAAGAGTTTCTCGAATGGTACATTCTACTTGGACAAGTCCTTTGCGAGACACGTTTATATCACTAACGAACTAGCTTGAAATTATTACCCGTCCCGGACAAGTCTTTTCGAGTTACTAACAGTTTAGGGTTTCGTCAATTCGTTAGTTAAGTCTAATCACAAAGATTCATTTTGCATTTACACAACATATTTCTTATCACATATTTTCTCCTCCTCAAAAATGGCATATAAGTGTTATTTTTAAAGAAATGTTGAGAATAAATATGACCATTTTGATTTTTGTGGGAAGAAAACACAAAGAACATTTTGTGAACTAAGTTTTTAAGTCAAATACTCCCCCTCAACAAGTGATATAAACGGTTGAGGTTTTGAAAAATCATAAGGGGAAGTACTTGGTCTTTTGAGTAAAACCTTTGAAAAATGAAAGGTTTGATAAGGTTTACTCAAAAATAAGAAGCTTTCGCTCCTTTGATAAGGATTGTGGCACTAAAGCGTACCACATGGTCCTTTCTTGACAAGTACGGGTTGTACACTGAAATGTGTGCACAAGCCATAGTCATTATAAATCACACATCCAAATGAGTTATGAAAAAGAAGCAGTTTAAGGAGTACCAGGAAGTCCAGTGATGTTTCCAGAATTGCGAACAGGGTGTTGATAACCTGTGATGTTAATCCTGGGTCGACCGCCAACAAAGCTCTCTAACGTTGGAACTGGTCCCTTCGATACAACCGTTCATCGATCATAGTGATTATCCTCTTCACATCCCTTCTGTCCTGAGAGTTCCATCGCTTTTTGTTCCCAATGTCTTCATGTATATCCTTTAACCTATAAGCCAATCCGTCCCTAACCTTCTTCAATGTGTGATCCCCAAACTTGTGAAGATCTCTACACTCCATCAAACAATTTCGTTGAAGTTCACTGCGATAAACTACGCCGAATGGTTTGCTGATGAGGGTGTATTGTGGAAGCTGGTTGATGTCGGGAAGATCTAGCTGAGGTCTGGTGAGGCTGACACGGGTTTGATACGATTCAACAGCGAGTTGTAGATCTTCTACACGTTCTTTGATGACTATGCGTCTGATGAAGATAAGCAAGGACTTGATGAATTCAAGTTGTACTTCAGTTGAAAAAATTGTCTCATACGTCCCTGAACTTTGGCAAGATACATATCTTCAATGTCGTTGAGAGACAAATCTTCAAAGTCCGCTTCACAGAATGCATAATCCCTTTCGTCTTGCCGTTTGACCATGATATTCTTTAGGAAAGTGTAGTCCCATTTAGACGAAAGATCAACGTGCTTAATTGCAACGATTCCTTTAGTACTATACACTGCATATTGAGACTTTCGAACCTGGCAGCTCTTGTAGTAGATTCGTCGGCGTTCTGGCCAATGATGAATCCTGTACATTGCATCGACGTCATACTGTTCCACCCTGTTAGAAAAGAAGTGAGTAGCCTTTTCTTCGATGGCTATGCAGTTTGAGTATATGGCTGCCGGGAACGGAATCGTAAGCGATGTAGCGTATTTCCTAGAACCATCGCCACCATGTAGAAGAAATTCCAAGTCGTTGTTGAAGAAGTAGCGAAATGGAATCGTAGGCTGATCATGTTGGCCAATAGTCGGTAGAGGTTTGGACCAATCGGTGTAATATGGAGCTTTATCTCTTCTTGTAAAGTCAATGTTTGCTTCAGGGTTGAGCCAATCAATATTGTTAGACATGGCTCGTGCAATGTTTTCAAGGTGATACTCAACCTCGATGGTACTTTCTGAGCTGTCTTTTAGCAGTTGAAAAGCTTCATTCTTGATTCGTTTCAACTCTGATTTCGTCATCTTCTTTACTCGAAATTTCTCTTGCAGTAACTTTGCATGCTCCAATGTACTACCGTCTACCAGATCTTGACCTTCAGCTGGATAGGGAGTAGAATTAACAAGCGTAGAGAACCAGTCATATTCCTCTATGTCATCTTCATCTAGCCATGATACAACGTCAGCCTTAGATGCCATTTTCTTCTTTTTCTTAGGCCTAGATGAGGATTCTGGTTTCTTAACTTTGTCGGGAGAGGCGGGTTGTTGTTGGGGCTCATGGAATTCCTCATCGTCACCACCCGTATACTCAAAGTGATCACCGGTTTTCTGAGTCTGGGGTGGTAACTCAGAATCCTGAGGTTTTTCAGTCGAAGAGCGAGGAGGAGATCTTTGTTGAACTAGAGTCCGTTGGGGTGAAGGTTGCATAGATGATGATTCACCAGACTTCTTCGGGTGTTTAGGCTCTTTCTCCTTATCCTTATCTTTGTCTTCATCATCTCTTTGACGTTTAGGCCTTTCATCTTCTTCTCTGCATGCTGATTTAAGTTGATATTCCAGCAATGCTTCAAACAATTTACCTTCGTAAGCTGCAAATGTTGCAGATCGTTTGGACATTTGTGCGACTAGCTGGTTGACCAATTCAGCATCTGAGAAGATTATGGGATCAACTGGATTGATGTACACGTGCATTGTTGTTGATTTCATAGTCTGCTTGGCCAAATGAAGTAGATTCGGATAGAGTTGTTTGGTGAACATCTCCTTTGTAACTTTAGGAACAATGTCAAGGAGGAACTTGTGAGTGTACTCTTTGATCATTTCGTTCATTTTACCTTGAAGATCATCTTTCATGAGCTTCTGGACGTATTCCCTTTCAACTTGCATATTGTCTTTCTCATCATGAAGATACTGTACTTGGTCAGCAAGGAAATTCAGCTTTCTGTATAGTATGTCTTTCTTTCTGACCTGTTTGACAGCTTTAACGATTTGAGACTTTGCTTGAGACATCCAAGAGGCAGTTGGCTTCTTCACTGATCTGGATGTGGATCTGGTTGTTCTTTTTTATGGTGGTGGTGAAGAGTGAGAAGATGAATCCGATGATGATGAGATGTGAGGAGACTCCGGGTCCTTTGGTGGCTCAGAAGTTTCCTCCTTTGAGCGTGCATGACTATCTAGAAGAAACTTATCATAATCAACATCTTCTTCATTTCCAGACTTAGCTTTTTCATCAGCTTTATCTTTCTCAGACTTTTCAGTTTCTGGTTCTCTTCTTCAATATCATATTCAATAGTATCTTCCACACGCTGTTGTTGTTGCTCCAAAGTGGTGGCACCAGCTCCCTTATCGGGTTGATTAACCACATCAGGATTTGGTGTAGTTTGATCTCCACCACTTGACCCTCAGGGGCCACCCATTTGATCCTTAGCAAATTCTTTCGCAACGTGTTGGAGTCTAATGAATTTGAAGTTTTTCCTGTAAGATAAATCCAGTTGCTCTTCATCTGAGCTTTCTTCTTCAGGCTCAATTACTAGAGTCTTCCCTTTCCCGTGTTCAGCTATAGGACTTGGAGGATTGACTACTGGAGGAGTAACATCGGTTGCAGTTTCAGAGTAGAAGATCTCCTCGTCTGTTTCTGTATCTTCAGAGCTTTCGTCCACTAGCTGTTTTTGCGGTTCAGGCTTAGGTACAGGAATAGGAACAGCTTCCTTGGCGGGAACTGTCCTCTTTCGTGGAGGATTCCTCTTGGGGAACTTCCTCTGACTCTTAGTACTTGCAGCACTTCCTGCACTTCCTCTTCTGGTTTTTCTTGTAGGCGTACCAGAAGATTTTTCATCAAGAAAGCCAACTTTGTTCTCTTCCACAGCAATCAAATATCTTTTATAAGAGTAGAGCTTTTTGAGTTCATCTGAGAGAAGATGATCTGGCAACACAACACCCTGTTTCTTTGTTGTTGATTCCTTGAATCTGACAGTTATGGTAGGTTCAGACAACACGTCGTGATTGTCAGGGTCATTGATTCTCTTGGGGATATCTGGGTTAAGTCCAAGAGCTCTCTGGATCAACAATTTTGTATATCTGATATAAGGGATCTTTGAGCCAAGCTTTTTGAGGAATGCCATCATGTCATCCCATATCAGAGATTCAACTTCAATATGCTTCATGTTAATCAAGGCCCAAAAGATTTGCAGTTCCATGAGCTTGAGATGCTCATAGCCACTGTCACGACCAGAAACAGATTTTGTGATGATGATATATAGGGTTCTCCAAGGCTGAGGAATGTTTTTAAGATACACGTGATAATGCTTAGTGATAATCCCTGAAGCTTCGTCATACCCAATATCAATCAAAAATTGCAGAACAGTCTCTTCAGTTGGTGCAGCAGAGTATTCGGTTGGTATGATGTCAGGAATGAGGAGGACAGCCCTTAAATCTGCAGGAGTGATGGTGAGTTGCTTGTGATTGAGTGTCACCGTCACAACATTCTGTCCTTTGATCTTTTGCATTGTAGTCCATAATTGTTGAATGTAGATCTCAGGCACTGTAGTAGAATTGAAGAGCATATTATGATAAGGATGATTCTTGAGAATGTCCACAACAATTAAACAAAAAGACTCTGAGCAAGTTAGGGTTTCAAAGTCAACACGAAGGTTGTTCTTCACAATCTTCATCGGATAACCATTTGGGAAGATATCAGCAATGGTGAGAACATTTGGTGCATCCACATTCATTTGAGCGTCCATGTCGTGATCTGAAATAAATTTAGCCAAAAGAACCAACATATCGAAAGACATTATGTTAGTCAACAGATGGTTTTATTGTCTAATTATTGAATGTGATATGTCGATGATTGTTACGAATCCTAAGTCACTTGTTTGTCCAATAGTCCAATGACGTCGTGATAAGTTTCGTGACTTATTTAACTTTAAGTTTTAAAGTTTATTTTATCACTTATTTTTCACAACATATCAAACGTTTAAGCTTATTAGTGACATTATTGGATTCGTGGCGTTATGATTTGTTTATTTACAAGTTTGCATGCGTAACAATTCATAATGATGGTTTAATCAAGGCTTAGGCGTTAAAAATGGTAGCTTATGCGTAAACAGGAGTTATACGTTTAGACACAAGCTTATGAGTAGGATCCTGACTTACGCGTAAGAAATATTACGCGTAGGAACAGGGGGACCTTATGCGTAGAGCTTACGCGTAAGCGCATATAAAACCTTACGCGTAGGGCTTACTCGTAAGAGTAGATCTTATGCGTAGAGGTCACTGTTTACGCATAACCTTCACAGGATACGCGTAGTCCCTTATGTAGAACCTTACGCGTAAACGCTACGCCTAAGATTACTCTTACGCATAACATGCTACGCGTAAGGTGATGCTTATGCGTAGATGTATAACAACCTTGATTCTGATTATTACGTGTTGCAAACCTGAAATAAAATCATCATAGCATCAATATTAACACCTACATTCATTCTATAACAGATCATGGCATGAGTGCTTATCAAACAGTTTACGCGTAAAAAACTTATGCGTATAACTTAAACCCTAGTTTCAAGAATTACGCGTAAGAAATCTAGCCATGGAAATTGCACCAAACTTTTTCTGGTAAGTCTAAGATGTTATGTGAGTGTAATGACCAAGTTTTAACACCAAATTCGCAATGAATCAAAAGTACCCAAATCTCAAGAACATTAAACCCTAATTTCTAATTCTGTCATATTTGGTGTTTCTGGGCAAGTTCTAGCTATGGATAAATTCAATTCATCATCAACACAACTTCATACAACAATCTTTTTAATCAAAAACACTCTCATTTGAAAACACCCAAACCCACACATAAACCCTAATTTCAAGAACCATTCAATTCGTATTTCTGGGCGAGTATTGATGATAAAAATGGACTCATGTTGATTAAATACACGTTTTGACCTAACCATTTCAACCAAAAACACTCAAACACGATTATGTGTTCTTACAATTACGCGTAGACCACAAAAATCACAATATCTCAAGATTTAACCGTTGGATTTATGAAGAATTCAAAACCATTGTTTAAAAACTTGTTATAAACACAGAAACACTTACAGATTGATGATCGAAACTTCGGATTAGCCGGTTCAATTTTAGGCTTAGGATTAGTTAGTTGTGTGTAATAAATGTGAAGTGAAAGTTAGGTGGAGGAGTTTTATTTAAAATAACTTTAAGCTTTTGGAAGTTTTAGTCCCTTCACCTTTTCCATTTTCATCCAAGGCCTTTTAACTTCCGTTATGGTTATCAAACGAAGATTATTTGGAAATAACTTTGATGACACTCCCCCTTGACTTAAGAAATAATAAAAGTTTATAAATTTTAGTCCGATGAGTGTCAGTGAACCAGAAAATTGACCACCATTAATAAAGAAACAACCAGGAATAGGTAACATGCAAGTACACGGTTATTATGAAACAGTTAAGAAGTTATTTTCTCCCCCTCAACACTTGATCGGAAAAATACTGAATTTTGAAAGATTTGAGTGTTGACGGAAGAGATGTACTTGCCATGTTTAAAGAGATATAGGTAGAAGAATATTTTTGTTGTTTAATATGATTTTATATTTTTGTATTTTGTTTTTGAAAGATATTTACAAAAGAGGTTTTGGTGTTTGACTGGTTTTTAAGACTGTTTTAAGAGTTCATCCAGTTCCTCATCAGTCAAACACCGCATACCAATCCGGTGGACCAACTCATTAAACCTAGCAGGAGCTAAGGCTTTGGTGAGAAGATCTGCCAATTGGTATTTTGTACCCACAAAAAGTATAATTCAACTGTACCCTGTTCCACGTGGTCCTTGATGAAATGATATCGAAGATCGATGTGCTTTGATTTTGAGTGTTGAACTGAGTTGCATGAGATCGCAATAGCACTCCGATTGTCGCAGTACATTGGGATTCTGTCAAATACGTAACCATAGTCTTTGAGTTGTGTTCTCATCCAAATGACTTGAGCACAACACGCCGACATGGCTACATATTCTGCTTCTGTTGAGGATAGCGATGTACAATCCTGCTTCTTCGATTGCCAGGACACCAGTTTATCACCAAGAAATTGTAATGCTCCTGAAGTACTTTTCCGTGAATCTAAGCATCCTGCGTGGTCAGCGTTTGAAAAAGCGATTAGTTCAAAACCAGAATCCTTCGGATACTAGATCCCCAAATTAATGGTTCCCTTTATGTATCGGAGGATTCTTTTAGCCTCAGAGAGGTGGGTTTCAGTTGGTCTCGACTGATAACGGGAGCAAAGATATACGGCAAATACAATGTCAGGCCTGCTGGCTGTTAGATACATGAGAGACCCAATAATACTTCGGTATTTGGTAGGGTCCACCAATTTCCCATGTAAATCAGCGTCCAACTTCTTGGTAGTAGCCATTGGTGTGGCATAGGTATCACAGTTTTGCATTCCAAATTTGTTTAACAATTCAAGGGCATATTTGGACTGACTCAAGAAAATACCACGGGGTGATTGATGAACTTGTAGTCCTAGAAAGAACGTAAGTTCACCCATCATTGACATTTCAAAATGTTTCTTCATTAGTTTTGCAAAAGTGATTGAGTACTTTTTATGTGTTGACCCAAAAATGATGTCATCCACGTAAATTTGAACAATTAAAATATGTTCCCCGTGATATTGAATGAAAAGAGTAGGGTCGACCGAACCTTTGGTAAAATGATTGGCAATGAGAAAAGATGATAGCTTATCGTACCATACCCGAGGAGCTTGTTTAAGACCATACAGAGCTTTGTTCAGTTTGTAGACATGGTTCGGGAACTCGGGATCAACGAATCCTTCTGGTTGGCTGACATAAACCGTTTCTTTGAGTTGCCCATTCAGAAAAGCAGTTTTGACGTCCATCAGAAAGACCGTTATATTCATATGAGCCGCGAATGCGAGAAATATCCGAACAGCCTCAAGACGAGCAACCAGAGCAAATGATTCTTCAAAATCAATCCCCTCTTCCTGTCGATAACCCTTAGCCACCAGACGTGACTTGTTTCTAATTACGTTCCCTTCAGCATCCAATTTGTTCTTCCAAATCCATTTTAGACCAATGACGTAAACCTCTGTTGGTCTTTCAACCAGTTCCTATACTTCAAGATGTTTGAATTGGTTGAGTTCTTCTTGCATGGATTCAATCAAGGTGTCCTTTGTCATTGCGTCTTTAATGTTTTTAGGCTCAGATTGGCAGACGGTGAGTGCATAAATGCAATGTTCACCATCTGTGTGAAGACGTTGTCTCAGAACGACTGGTTGATTCGGGTTGCCAATAATGTTTTCCAGAGGATGGTCTTTTGTCCATCGATGTGTAGAGGGTTGATGTTGATATACGTTGTGCAGATTATGAGGATTCAAATGGCTTGTAGATGATTCAGCGACATCAGGTGCAGCAGTCTCATTAGCAAACGGGTTAAAGAACGCATTTAGATCAAAATCTGCGGGTGGGGGTACTTCATTAAGAACATCATCAGCTGGTTCTACGTCGTTGGATGCAGTTTGTTCAACTGTTGTTGTAGAGTCAACTGGTGGTGCTTCTTCAACAGTAGTTGTTGTAGCAGGTGTATCAGGTATAATAGTATTATCAGGTTGTACAGCGGAAACATCGGATACACCTGGAGCACGATCATCAGTATCGTCACTGAACAGAGGAGCAAATAGTCTTTCCATTTGTTGACAAGTAAGCTGAGGGCTTTGTTCAGCTGATGATGGGGTTTGGGGGAAGTTTAAGCGGTTGTGACCAGGTTCCAAGTTGTTATACTCAGAAGCCATTTCTGTAAGTTCATCAAAATGAGCATGAATCGTTTCCATAACCTGCTTTGTATGACGATTCCAGATCCGGTAACCTTCAGAATTCTCACAATATCCAATAAAGACTCCAATGTCAGCTTTGGCTTTAAGCTTTCCAAAGTCATCATGATCATTATTTGGGTAGCAAAGGGATCCAGATACATGAAGGTGTTTGAGATTCGGTTTTCTGTTGTGGATAAGCTCAAAAGGTGTTTTGTTGTGGCGTTTTGTAATCATGGAACGGTTTTGAGTGTATCATGCAGTTGATATAGCTTCTGCCCACAAGTAATCTAGAAGTTTAGCATTAATTAACATTGTTCTTGCAGCTTCCACTAACGTTCGGTTTCGTCTTTCAACAACTCCGTTTTGTTCTGGTGTCTGTGCAATAGATGTTTGATGCTCTATTCCCACTTTCTCATAAAATTCTCGAAGAGTTTGGTTCACAAATTCAGTTCCTTTGTTTGTTCTAATTTGGCGTACGGTGTTCCGGAGCTGAACTTGAATTTTCGTGAGAAAGGTGATGATCATCTGTGGAGCTTGGTCTTTGCTTCGAAGAAAGTAGACCCAAGTCCAGCGTGAGTAGTCATCAACAATTACCAAGATGTAGCGTTTGCCATTAATCGTTTGCACGCGCATCGGGCCACACAAATCCATGTGAAGAAGATGAAGCACATGCTGAGAGTTGTGTTCCACCTTTGAAGGAAAATGAGCACGAGTGCTTTTCCCTTATTCACAAGCTGAGCAAAGGTGATCTTTAGAATACCGGAATCGTGGGAGACCTTCAACAAGTTTGTGTCGAGCAAGGTTGGTGATGGTTTGAAAGTTTAGATGTGAGAGACGACGGTGCCATAGCCAGGATTTTGTTGATGAAGCCTTTGAGAGTAGACAGATGGGAGATGAAGCAGCTATGTTTTGCATCGAGATAGTGTACAGACTAGAATTGCGTGAGCCAGACATAAGATCGTTTTCTTGTAGATCACGAATGAAACAAGTTTTCTCCTTAAAAGCAACTTCTAAATCTCCATCACAGAATTGACCGACTGAAAAGAGATTATAACCGAGGCCTTCCACATAATAAACCCTGCTAATTTCGATATTACCATTGATATAATCTCCGTAGCCTATGATAGCTGTGAAGTGATCATTCCCGAATCTGACAGTGCCAATGAACTTTGCAATAAAGTTTGATAACAGTTTAAGCTTGCATGTCATGTGTCGAGAACATCCGCTATGAACAATCCAGAGAATGATCTGTATCACCTGCATTACACACAGACGACACAGATGGAATAGAAGTAGATGTGGAACCCGAAATGTTAGAGGGTTCCAGAGCAGTTATAGTAGACATACACACAACAATAACTTTAGGCATCCATTTAAATCCTAGTGTGTTATATATTCATTTCTGCCATCTCCAACTAGTATTTACTTTAGTCTTAGTGAATGCACTAGGTGATACTACATTCCTAGGAGGTGAAACTGGAGCTACAGGGACATCAATGCGGTTCTTAGAATTTAAAGAGGGTGGTCTACCAAGCACAGACTTAGAATGATTAGTGGGCCTAGAGGTATTCCGATTCTTAGGATTCCTTAAATGAGAGATGATAGTTTTAGCAACACATTTGTCATGACAATCAGAATTCATACTTTTACGACAAATAACACAAGATGCATCAGACTGAATGTCAAAAGTACTTAAAGGTTTAGCATTCGTTACATCACTTTTTCTATTACATTTGTCAGACGCAATATCTAAAGTAGGTGCAACGGGAGTCTTATTCAAAGTCCTAGGGTGTTCTTCTACTTCAGCATTCCTTATTGATCATTTCTTAGGTCGCAACTTCCTATTCTTCCTTGTATTGCTCATAGGCTTTGAAGTGCGGACATTAGGAAAAGAGGCAATTATTCTTGTTGCAGTAGAGGGAAGCACATTAGTATCTTGTGATTTGACAGTAGGGATTCTAGGGTCACGATTACTAAGTGTCACTGGTGCTATTCTCTTAATGATAGTAGATGGAAGTTGTTCATACTTTCCTAACATTTCTCTTAACTTAAAGACAGTGTGCACCAATTCTTTATTTTCATAACGAAGATTTCCCGAAAAATTCATGACTTCCTTAGTGTGTGCAAGAAAATGATCAAGCTCGTTTGATGCTTCATCACGAGTCTTTTTAAGTAAATCAAATATGACACCATATTCCTGTTTAACTTTTGCAAGTTCTAATTCATATTTTGAGATTTGACACTTCAAAGACACGTTTTGATCATCCAGTTGCTCAAATTTTGGATTAAACGTTTTGGATAGCAACTGGTTGATTTTGTTTTGCAAAGCAAGTTCACGATTTTGACAATCCTTTTGACACCATTGAAGACGAAGTTTTGCATTTGAAAGCTCGTTTAACAATCGTTCATTTTCCACTTTTAATCACACGATTTGATGCACATTATCAGTATTCACAACAGTATCAACATTATCAACAGAATCAGCAGAGATATGATCAGATGCATATGCAACAGATTGTAATAACACAAGATTATTGATATCAGCACAGATAACATTTTCCAAGAGTCGATCAACATCTTTTCTCAATAATTTCTTTTTACGTTTGGTATTTGAAATCGATGTTTCTGTTTTCTCGAAAACTGTTTTCATGAGACCAAATTCTTTGTGAAAATCCCTTTCCCAATATAGTGCACAGTTTTTCAAAATTTTGACATGGGGTAAAATTCTTTTCTGAAAAATATCTTGTTGTTCTCGTGCCAGTGGCGAGGTAAAATGTTCAACTTTTATTTCAGAATGAAATTCAATCGCACATTCCAAAAGTTTGATGTCAGATAAGAAAGTGTCGAAATATTTTAGAACACGACAACTTTCGGCTTTATTTTTTACTTCACTGAGTGAAGGTAAAGGACCATTAATTTGTGCAGCATTGTGTTGGGGACTAACTTCAGAAACTGGTGTGACAACCAAAGGTGTGTTTGAATTATCTTGTCGTGTGACAAAAGTTACGGCTTTTGAATAGTTAAATGGTTTGTTGTAAGCGACATTTTCCATTTTTGACCGACTCTCGTCATCTGCATCTAATTCCTCCATGCGATTATATTCAACAACAGTCATAATTGAATCATCATTTCTATGTTCTGCGCAGTAAACTTCAGGATTTGGTTTGAATGTTCTGTTTGAAAACATAGGTTTGTAATCAGCAAGAATTGGTCCATATCCATTTGAATTTGTTTTAAAAATAAACTTTTAAATAGTTGTGATTGACTCACCATATTTATAAACAACATTTCGAAACTCTTTGATTTTGTTTTGTAAGTCGACAATTTCGTCAAGATAATTATCTATTCGTTTCGTGGAATGCTTTTTGTACTTAGAGAACTGTTTTTGACAAGTTAACAACTCAGCATTGGTTTTTTGATTTTCCAAATTAAGAGCGTTAAGTTGTTGTTTATGTTCATGTTTCAGTTGTTCTATTTGAGACAACAAAGCATTCTTCGATGCGGCTAGATCATATATTTGTCATTCTAAAGATTTTTTGTTTTGATAAGATTTAGCAAAAGCGACTTCAAAACCTTTTTCCCGTTTTTCTTGATTTTTAAAAACTTCGAGTTGTCGAATTAAGCAATCTTTATCCCCGGTTAACAATGCATTTTTTTCTTTTAGTTTTGAATTAACATCATGATAATGTTCCACTCGCGATTGTTGGTCTTTAACTAAGGCCCGGAGCTCAAATTCTGGATCAAACATAGAATCATTTTGTGCAACATGAGTCGCAACATGTTCATTGTTTAGATCCTCAAGTATAACGACAGACTCAACTTGATCATCAGTGGTAACCATAAGGTCATCTTGATCATCAAATATAACTACGGGGTCTAGTTGATGATCATCGGAATGATATGTAAAAGACTCATGTTGAACACTATGATTTATGTCAGATGCAGATGTTGGCGGAGATATCAGTTCATTAATGATAATTTTCAGGTACCTGAGACAAGCTGTCAGTGTCATACACTGGGCCTGTGTCACTCATGTGTAGAGCTTGCATTTGTGCCATCAACATAACTGCTGCATTAGCCTGCAAGTCCTCCATATCATCATCTGAGTCTGCATCTGCCATAAAGCTCTGTTCCTTGTTGGAGAGAGTTCCACCAGCTTCATCCTTAAGAGCCAAGAGCATAGCCTCTTTGAAATAAGCACTGCCTCTTGTCCTCGGTTTAGGACATGCATTAGCCAGATGACCCTTCTCATTACAGTTATAGCATCGAATACCATTAACCCGAGTCTGAGCATTCCCTTGTTCAACCACTTGAGCCCTTTGCTGTTGCAGAGCACCCATGTGATTCCTTCCCATAGCATTGAACCCTTGATCACCTCCTATCTGACGACCATAACCACGATTCTGAACTTCAACGCGTCCATTGTTCACAACAGCCTGATTTCTTGTATTAGATGAAGAACGAATGCGATTGTTGGATTTGTTAGTATACCGGCCAAATGCTGTAGCAATCATAACAAATCCTTGTTGCAATTCATCGAAGGCATCGGAGTCCTCATCAGCTTCACTGTAAAGTGCTTGAGCAGTGTTGTTGTTGTATGGAACCAACTGTTTTGTTGAGGTTGTTGCTGTGACGGATCATAAGGTGTGATGGTTGCAGTTGGTTGAGGAGCCCGTTGAGGGGCTTGTTGAGGAGGAATGTTAGTTTGAGCCCACAAAGCAAGTTGTTGATTTTCCGGAAGTGACGGTGAAGCAGTTTGACCATGGAGAATCCTTTCCTTGTCAACTTCTTTTTGGTGAGGCTTCAAATAGTCGTACAACAATCCGTATGTAGCATGATGAAGGTTCTTAGCTTGACGGAGAAAAATGACATACTTCTCCCATTCCGGACCAAGACTACTTAGGAACTTTGTGTTGACAGCAATTCGAGGCATAATGATATTGTGTTTGTCCAAATCATTAATGATGTCTGAAAGCGATGGTGATATGATTCTAATGTCTCTCCTGGTTCAATCATGAAGTGTTCATAAGCCAAGTAGATTTTGGATTCCATGTCTTCCTGATTGAGTGCTTTGCCTTCCATAAGAAGATGAATATGTTCTCACATTGCTTTTGCAGTCTTTTGGGCATCAACACTTCGAAGGATTGGATTGGGTAGTCCTAAAAGGATGTATTGCATTGCAAGTTCATCGGCTTCAAAGTGTAGAAGTTGATCAGCAGTGAGGTCTGTAATAGTTGCAATGTTGGTGACATCATCTCTTAGTGGAACAACATTAGGATCTCCGGGTGTAACGATAGTAGGCATCTGAAATGGACCTTCCACAATGACCTTCTTTAAAAACTTTCCATGTGGCTTCTTTAGATCACAAAACCTAAAGAACCGAATCACCCATTGATCATAATTACCGGGAGTGAGCATTGGAGGTCTATCAAGTGAGCCAGCTTCATGAATTGATTGTTGGCTACTTAAGGCTTCACACATCTTGCCAAACCATGACGATTCCTTCATAGTGTTCCTGGATGGATGTTGATTGTAGAAGTTTGTGTAAGGTTGTACTTGAAGACTTAGTGGTGGTTGAACCATTTGAGGTTGTGGAATTTCTACAAGTAGTGGAGTATGTTGTTGATTAAATTGTTGTTGATAAACTGCTTGTTGTTGATTCCATTGTTGATGTTGTGGACTTAGTTGTTGTTGATTATAAGTGTAAGGGAAATAGTTAGAGTATGGTGGTTGTGACATGTTGAAAACTTGTGTTGTTAAATGGATCTTTGTAGTCGAATGAACCTTTGTTGATGAAGTATCCTTAGGCGTAGAAATCACAATAAAGCCAAGTAGCACTTATGCGTAAAAACACCAAAGTTACGCGTAACAATAAGAGTTACGCGTAGGATTAGCTTACGCGTAAGTAAGGATAAAACGCTAAAGTTATGCGTAAACAAGGAGTTAGGCGTAGAAAACTTAGGCGTAGGATTACCTTATGCGTAAGACAAGGCTTAGGCGTAAGATGAATCTTAGGCGTAAAAATTTCTACACGTAAGCTTATGCTTATGCGTAATTTTAGGGTTTTGCCCAAGTCGACGTATTTTCAGGCTTATCCAAGCAAGAAAACACGGAGTAAACCATGAAACTGTAGATCAAACCAAGAACCAAGTTACGCGTAGTTTTAGGGTTTTGGTACGCGTAGACTTACTCGTAAGATGACTTTTGCCCAAAGCTGTTTCGAAACCAGATTTTTGTGATGAAATAGCTTCAATATCACCAAAATAACACAAAAGTGTGAAATTTGATGATCCAAAACGTCTAAAACAGTTATGCGTAGGAAAGCTATCACGTAAAAAACCAAGTTCAAAAACGATGATCCACACGTAAAGGTTGAAACTTTTTGCCAAAAACAGTAATTTTAACACCTTAAAACGTTGAAAGTACACGAATCTTGGATTAAAAAGTTTAAAAAATGTGTTTTTAAGCGAACCAAAGTATCACCGTATGCTTTACGCGTAGGACCGAAACCCACTTCAAAAGCAATACGTTCACCCAATTATTTGGCGATTGATACCACTGTTAGGTCACTAAGTTTACAACACAAGCATCAATAGAAGAAATAGAGAGGAGAAGAGATCAGTTGAACAACAAACACACAAACACTACGCGTAAGACAATAAAGAAAGGTTATGCGTGAGTAGTGAAAGAGAAATGAATTGAACAACCAACCTTCCAAGAAAGGTTTACAAGTGTTTATATAGGGGAAGGAACTAGGGCAACATGCAAGTTCCCTTCCTTTCCTATATGGGCTAAGGCCTAGGCTTATGAGCCTTCTACATAAGCCTAAGGCTAATTACTAACATAAAGGCCATATTAAGCTAACTATTACATATGAATTACTAACACTTGAATTAAGGTTTAGGAGTGATTCCAACAAGAACTGGTTGGCGGAGAATAAAACTCCCCATTCATGTATCGACTCTCCATTATGCCGAAATAGTTGTCTTGGAGGTACTGAGCCTCCCGTGCTTCTTGCTCACGGTGAGCAGCCTCTTCACGTGCCTGCTCTTCCATAATCTCCCTAACGTTTTCTTCATCTTGTTCCAGTTGCCGGAGGGAAGCCTCACTTAACCCGCTGGGGTGGTTTTGAAAATCCACCTGTGGACTGTTCACAGGTGGAGTTGGAACAATTGGGAGGTATGGGATGTTTTCAAACCCCACCGGAAAGACATTTTCCGGTGGGGTTGAGTAAACTTCAAACTCTGGCAGAGTTGGAAAGCTGGTTTCCGGCAAGTGATTTGGGGTTGGAAAGCTGGTTTCCGGCAACTTCTCTGGGCTGGGGAATTGCTGGTAGGATACTGTATATAGAAAACTAAACCGTTTGAATTTGAATTTAAAATTAAAAATTTGAATTTGAATTAGCCCGCTCAACAGTACACGGTTTTTGAATTTGAATTTAAAATTTGAATTGGAATTACCCCGCTCAACAGTACACGATTTTTGAATTTGAATTTAAAATTTGAATTTGAATTTTGAATCTGAATTTTATAATTTGAATTTGAAAACCACCCTTATAAATAACATCTTATAACCACCATTTTTTCACATCTACATCAATTCAAAAAAAACACACAAATGTCTCAAACTCTGAAGTGGAACAAGTCTGAAGAAATATTGCTTGCGCAAGTTTGGATAGAAATTTCGCAAGCTATGGATATGCAAAATAACCGTTCCAAAAATATTTTTTGGAACGACCTTATGCATATGTTCAATAATCAAACAACAGATGACCATCGTAAAAAAAATTCAATCACGGGTAAATGGACGAGGATTAACGTCGATTGCAAAAAGTTCAATGCAATTTACAAACAGTTGCAGCGTCGAAGTGTTCAAAATGACCACACTCATCTCGAAAATGTGAAACTAAGCTTCCAGCAACAATTTGGTGGAAAAGAGTTCAAGTATGTTCACGTTTGGGAGATTTTAAAAAATTGCCCGAAGTGGGATGTCGAAGATTAAATCCAGTAGTATGTGTTGTATTTTTTTTACTCGTGTTGTTTTTTTTTTCCGTATCGTGTTTTTTTTATTATTGTGTTATGTATTGTATTTTTAATTTGAATGAAATGAATTTATTTAGTTTATTTGGAAATGAAAATTGAATAAAAAAAATAAAGTGGTAGTGGTGGGCCCCAAATGAAGAGGTTGAGGTTCGTTATGAGTGAGGAGGGGGTTTGTTGTGGTTAGTTGTGAAAAAATGGGATGCTGATGTGGCGCTGAGTTGGCACGACGACGAACCTTCACTTCGTTTTGACACCTAGTGCTCTTATACATGTATACACTTCCATATATTAGTATCCCACAATTTCTTTTTTCAGCCTATGTGGGATAGGATGTTAGGATCGATGGTTCCAATAACGCTCCATAAAAAAAAGTTTTTTTTTTTTTTTTTTTTTTTTTTTTTTTTTTTTTTTTTTTTTTTTTGTAAAAGGTTTTACCCCGATAAATATATTCACACCAAAAACTAAATCGTTAAGCTAAGTAGCACAGGGACGGAAACGGGGACGGAGACGGGTACGGGTACCGGGAAACGGCAACATCCTAAAATTCCAAAAACGAGTACGGCGAGGAAACGTCTATGTGTTTTATAATATTTTAATATATGGCAAATTACTTTTTTTAAAAATTACACAATATTCAATTATATATAATTTGGTACGATATACCCACTACAACAAAATAGCGGCATATTCACACTTATTAGAGCATGTTGCTACATTTTAAAGTGTGAAGAATAAAGAAGTTCACACTAGTATGCGTGTGAACCAATTGGGTGTAGCAAATATTTTCACGCTTTTATGTGTGATGCTTTATGAATATTTTCACACTTTTAAGTGTGAGGATTTTAAAACAATTCTTCACACTTTTAAGTGTGATGATTTTGATTTTGAAAATAATTCTTCACACTTTTAAGTGTGATGATTTTGATTTTGAAATAATTCATCACACTTTTTAGGTGTGAGGATTTTGAAACAATTATTCACACTTTTAAGTGCGAAGAAAAAAGCATGTAGAAATGACATATTTGTTGTAGTGCCCTATTTGATATATTACCATATTAATATTATACAATAATATTAAGTTCTAGTTTATATACAAAGTATTTTAGTAGGGGTTCTACTATTAATTAGTAGTAGTACAAAACAATATTTTTATTTTGTGCGACAATCTCAAAAAATTTATGTAACAAAATCATTAAAATATCAGTACAATTAAACCAACTCATAATATTTTATTTATTTCTCTCTCCAATCTCTTCATATCTCTTTATCTCTGTAATCCATCACTTCTTCCTCACGATTTCTTCTTCCCCAACCTTTCTTTTTCCCCAACCCATCATCTTCAACATAAACACTTCCATTTTTCATTTTCGAAACCAGAAATTAGATAGGTTAAATGAAATTAAAGATATGAAACGTGACTTTTTGGGCCAGAAACGTTTCCCCGAACGTTTCCTAGATAAGGATCGGCGTACCTCAAATAAAAATACGTTTTTACTTTTCCCGAGGACGTTTCCAAGGTGTTTCCTAGCGTTTCCTGGTGTTTCCCGTTTCCGGTACGTGGTACGCCATCCAGGCAACATTTCCGTGTATCCTAGTCGTTAAGTACAAAGGAAAATGGCTGACTACCATATTAACCTAAACGCACTACAAATGCGTAACCAAAACTACATGGCTTGACAAGTAGCCATTTTAATCATACGTACTAATAACAAAAGCACAAACACACCAAAAACTATACCCCAACTGCATGCATTCCCACAAGCGACCCTACTGATAGCAAACGAATAGCCAATCGAACTTATTCTGATTCATCATTATCAGCCACATTAGGAATCTTCCAAATCTCTGTAAGCCTTGCAACTTTAGGAGATTTCTTGAAACGTAGAGATATAAGCTTCAAACGGACATTTGTAATGATGACATCCCGAACTTGTTCAGTTGTACAAGACTTCTTCTTGAAGATACGGTTGTTACGTTCTTGCCATATATAGTAGCTAGAAGCCGCTACCACTAGCCTAGTGCAAATACTCCTAGCCGAATTCTTAACTGATAATGGATGTAACCAATTTAAAATATTCACCAATCTAGCACCATTGTTATCCATACCAGCATGCCGTCTTACCAGACTCCAAAGCTGCGAAGAAAAGGTACATTTAAAGAACAAGTGCGCGTGAGAATCAGGTTGTGTGTTACAAAGAGGGCATTGAAGCAGGTTCAAGTTAGTAACACTACTAACATCCCATTGCCTCAACACATCTTGAGTCTTTAGATTATTTAACATCACAAGCCGCATATGAAATGCATGACGAGGGATACATTGCGAGAACCATCCAATTTAATTGTACCCAAGGGACCTCGACATTTCTTGGACGAATTGAGTCCCAAACAAGGCTAACAGAAAAAGTTTTGAGCTCACCATTATTGTCCCTCCAGAATAATTTATCATCCCTGTTACTATCAAGTGACGGGGGCTGGATATTGATCCAATCAGACTGCCATCTCCATTCGCCATCTTGAACAACATCATCCACTTTGTCATTCATGGTAAACCTCTGGTTTGTAATTTGTCGCACAGTTTTAAGGCTACTTAGGGGGCACTCAGTACTCCATCTGTCAAACCAGGCAAACGCCTTTGTTCCGTTACCGAGAATATACCATACAAAAGGTCTAATAGTACCTCGCATTTGGAGTAACTTTCGCCATCCCGAACTGATATTCGTTCGCAGCGGCACATCCCAGAAACTTCGACCCTTCAACTTGTATGAATGAATCCATCGAACCCATAAGGATTCTTTGTTTGTAATTATGCTCCAAATATGAGTTGTCATTAAAGATATATTAAATGTATGTAACCTTCAAATTCCAAGACCGCCATCATGCTTTGGCAAGCATAAGACATCACATGCGACCTTCGCCTTACCCCTCTTCATGTCACCTTGGCACCATAAGAAAGCACGCATAAGTTGTTCCAAGTCTTCGATAATACTAGTAGGCAAAATGAAGACCGAAGCCCAGTATAGGTGCATGGAGGATAAGACCGACTGAACCAATTGAAGTCTTCCTGCAAAAGATAAGGATTTGTTTTTCCAATATCCAATTCTATTTTGCACATTATCCACAAGGATTTTACAATCCCTGTAAAGGACACGGGAGGAAATAAGCGGGACACCCAAGTATTTAACTGGGAGTTTTCCTACCTTGAAAGGCATTGTGCTAAGAATAGCTATCTTAACATGATTGGGTACATTCCAAAAATATGCCATACTTTTAGGAATGCTCGGAACTAGCCCCGACGCCTCTTTAAAATCATCCAACATCATCATCAAAACCTTGGCAGAATTAGCATTACCATAAGCAAACAAGAATAGATCATCCGCAAAAACATAAATTTATTATTTTTTGTCTTTCCAACTGTTTATGGTACTTAAAAACAGCCGACTCCTCCACCTTGTGTTGAATCATAAGCGTTAACACTTCCATGACCAAAGTAAATAAATACGGGGACATAGGATCCCTTTGACGAAGACCTCGCTTTCCTTTAAAAACCCATGGAGATCAGCATTTGTACATATAGAAAAAGAAGTATTTGACACACATTCCATGATCCATGATATCATAGTTTGATGAAAACCAAAACCTTGCAATGTCATGCGAAGAAAATTCTATTCGACCGTATCCAGGGACGGAGCCAATGGGGGGGCTGGAGGGTGCTCGGCCCCCCCTAACTGGTCAAGCTAGCCTACCTACCTAGCGAGTTGGGCTGTGTTGTTTTTTACTTTCCGGAGAGTTTTAGTGACAGAGTTATGAATTTTCAGTGTAAATGTTGTAGAGGAAGGAGATGAAATTTTAGAGAGATAAAAGAGAATATAAATTTATACATTTAATGTCTAGGGGACCCAAGTACAATGAAATTAAAAGTTCTTTAGCTATTTCCTGTTATTGTTTTCAAACTAGTACATTAATGTTTACTTTTTAATGTTTACTCTGTATATGTTTTTCTAGCAAAAATGTTTATATGTTAAAATTTTTGGCGTGTATATTTAATTTTCTAAAAAATTTCATGTTATCTGCTTGTTTACTTGTAAAAAAAGGTTTAACTCTTTGCTTATACGAATTGTACAGGAGTTTAAAACATATGTCGAATGATTCGAACTTCAATCCAACTTTTAAGACAGAAATTGTATGTTACTATCGGGGAAAAAATTTTTTTTGAGCCCCCCTTAATACAAAATCCTAGCTCCGTCTCTGACCGTATCGTACGCCTTTTGGATATCAATCTTAAATGCACATCTCGGTGGGCCCCTATCTCTATGGTAATCGTGCATAAGCTCTTGAGTTAATAAGATGTTATCTAATATACGTCTTCCCGGAACAAAGGCCGACTGATTATCACTAACAACAAGGCTTAAACCTTCCTTTATACGATTAGTGATCACCTTACTAATGACCTTGTAAATAACATTACAACAGGAAATGGAACGATAGTCATTAACACGAAGAGGAGTGGATACCTTTGGAATTAATGCAAGGATCGTGTGATAGTTTAATAAAATCCTTTTAAGCACATGAAAAGAAAAAAGAGAAGTACAAGATAGTTTAATTTGCCTTATAGGTTGTTAAGTCTTATTGGTCTAAAGCATTATGTGCTCGGTTAAGCTATATTAGCATGGGTTCTTTATGATTGACCCTCATTAACTATGTTTGATTCTTCACTTTGCTGCATCTAGATTATATGTTCTCTTATTCAACCGGGATGATTGAATTGGTAAAAGAGCTCGGTGAACACTCAATATCATCGCCAAAGTATGACAGGTACAAATTCAAATCATGTTTGGTGCAAACAAACCTAAAGTGGTCACGCTAACTTTTTGAAAGAGAGTTCACTACACCAAAATCAGGGTTTGGGGACGGGCAATTTTTTGGGTCGACTTTGTCGTCCCAAATTGCATGTAGGACCCACACGGTTTTCAACAAATACATAAGTCAGATAATAACCTTTGACCAATGCATTTTGGGACGACAATGTCGTCCCATTTTGTAATTATTTAATTTTTTGGTATTTAAATAACTTTCCACGAAAATTAAATACATCCCGCCAGTTTTTTTACCCCCGCCAAACACTTTGGGACGACATTGTCGTCCCAAAATGTAAATCTATTTTTTAACACCAAATTTTAGTTAAATTATTTATTTTAAATAATTTTGTTTAATATAGAATTAAAATTAAATAGTTTATATTTATGATTAAATAGTTTAATCTAAAATTAAATACATTTATAGAATTAGAAAAAATATTTACCGCCAATTGTTTCCCGCCATTATTTTTACCGCCAATAGTTTCCCGCCATTATTTTTAAATAGTTTATTTAATTTTAAAAAATTATTTTTATTTAATTTAAATAATTTTATTTAATATAGAATGAAAATTAAATAGTTTATATTTATGATCAAATACTTTATTTTAAAATTAAATACATTTTTCCCGCCATTATTTTTCCCGCCATTATTTTTCCCGCAAAGTTTTCCTTATATATCCCATCAAAACATAAATAACCACAAAACACACGTAACAATAAAATGGCTGATTACACGCCGGAAAAAGAGTGGTCACTGGTTTTATCGTCCATATATCTCTTTACTCGAGTTCTTGATACGTATGGGTCAGAAATTTATGATGAATATGGTTCTTATAAGAACATAGATCCGTTTATGAGAGACCGCATTCTGGAATGGTTAAGGAAAGAGCGATTCTACAGAGTGTATTTGGACAGTGAAGCTACTTCTGCATTATGGAATGGAGGAGCAAACCTACTGGAAGCTGAAGCAATGTGGGAGCAGTTCGTCGTCAAGCAAAGGAAGGAAAAAGATGAAGCTGAAAAAAGCCCGTTCGATTACACATTTGATGATGCGGGAAATAGGGTAACAAATCTTGAAGCATTGTTTGAACAGTTCGTCAAGCAAAGGAAGGGAAAAGATGGTGCAGGTTCTAGCAGAGCGGGAAGTAGCAGGGAAAATAATTGAATGGCCGAGTTGTTTTGTTTGATCTGTTTCATTTTGTTGTCAAGTTGTTTCGTTTGAGTTGTTTCGTATGTCGTGTGTAGCATATGGTTTATGTCGTGTTGTGTATAATATCGTTTGCTTGCCGAGTTGTTTCGTTTGACCTGTTTCGTTATGTTGTCAAGTTGTTTCTTTATTCATGTGTAATTTAGTATTGGAAAAGGGGTGTTTGGAAACCATAATCTTGTTAACTTAGAACATGGTCAAATTGAAAGGTACATAGTAATAAGTGACATGTTAACTTAGAACATGACCAGCTTTACAAATCCAGCATGTGCTTTGATTTATAAAAATACTTGACGGATACATATTACAAGAACAACGACAACAACATCAATAACAACCACTACCAGAACAACAACTACAACAATAACAATCAAAATGAAGACCTGCTTGAAACCTGGAGAAGAGGCCATTCAAAAAAAGATGGCACATTTGAGACGAGAGAGAACGAGACGGCTTACGTAAGTAGTTTATCTCTTAACATGCGTCATTATATTAAGTTACTTCTCATTTATTATTTTTTTCCTAACCTTTTTTTTTTCTTTTTTTTTTTTTTTTTTTTTTTTTTTGAAATTACACAGAATGAGATGAGGGCCCTTCAAGAGCAAGTCAGAGCCGGTCTCATCCCGTACATGAGCAGCTTGGAAATATTGCAGCGTGTAGTTCCGAGTGATAACCGCCAGAACTGGGCAGGCAGGGGCAGGAGGTTACCTGGTGGTGGCTCAACCGCTCGCAGGTTCACACGTGGGCATGCTACTGAAGATTACGTTACTTGGGAGCATATGGCAGAGGCGATGAGGGAAACCAAGGCTGCTCAAGAACGGGCTCGTAAGGCTGAGGCAGAAGCTGCCGCGGCTAGGCAAGAGTCTGCCGCGGCTAAGGAAGCCGCTGTCGCGGCCCAAGCCGCAGTTGGGACATACGGATCTTACCTTCAGAATTTTTTGTCCCACTACAACTCATCACAAGGTAATCCATTTTCACCTCCCTTTCCCTCGGTACCCATTCCTACCCCTTTTCCCCCTCCCGGCCCTTATGGTTTCCAAGCTTCCACTTTCAACCCCAATAATGCATTTGCCGGTTGTTATCGCCCCACCTTTCCAAACTCTATCACGTGCCCAGGTACTAGTTCGAACTATGCTATGCTGCCACCAGACCTTAACCAGTACAACTCACAAAATAATCCCCATTTGAGCCAAAATGATCATATTGATAATAATGACTTGAATAATAATGATGATGATAGTGGGGATAATAATGAGGCGGGCAACGAGTCGGGTGACGAGTCGGGCGGCGATTCGGGCGGCGAGTTCTTTGAGGAGTAGGCGGGAAGTTAGTTTGTGTATTTTAGACTTATTAATATTATGGAATAGTATTGTATTTGTCGAATGTTATTTAGGAAATTTGAGACATGTTAGTTTGAGACATGTTATTTAGGAAATTTGCGCCTTGTTGGTTTGAGACATGTTAGTTTGAGACTTGTTAGTTTAAGAGTAGTTTACTTTGTATCGTATTTGTTAAATGGTATCGTAGAATTGTGGAATGTTATTCGATCCGTTTAGTAATTTGGTATTGTATCATATTGTCGATTTGGTATTGTGGATTGTGATTGATTACAGGTTGCATTTGTTTTGGTAGATTTTTTCAAAATCTGGAAAATATGCAGTTTCCTGCATTTTTTTTTGGCCATCCAGGACAATTAGGGACGACATTGTCGTCCCTAATATACAAAGCATGTCGTGCCATTCTGCACAAAGTGGCCACCTGTTTTTCCACGTGTCTATACAATTTCCACGTGTGTATACAATTTGGCACGACAATGTCGTGCCTTTTTGCAATTTAATTACTTTTTTAGGTTAATTTAAAAAGATTAAAAAAAAAAAAAAAAAAAAAAAGGTACGACATTGTCGTCCCAAATCTGATATTCAGATTGAATTTTATTTGGGCCCCACAACATATGTCGTCCCAAAGTCTAAAGAATATGTCGTCCCAAATTTTTTTCGGTCAACACAATAGGGTCTACCAAAAAGGCACGACATGTCGTGCCTTTTTTTCTTTGGGTCGACATTTTGTGCAATTTTGGGACGAGAAAGTCGTGCCAAATCTTAAATTTTTTTGTAGTGGTTTTACGTGATTTAAGTCCGTCTGACGACATGCTTTCAAACCCATGGATTAGCCACCTAAAACTAACCAAAAGTAATAAATGAATGAAACATCTAATCGAGCCGGACTTGTGTTGTACGTATCTTGTTACTTATTCTGTCTTTGTTTACATGCTTTTTATTTGACAAGCAAATGAAACGATTCCAACCACTAACTCAGACCAAGAACTTTATCAAACGTAATGATTGAAATATATAGTAGTTGTTAACTGTTAATACTGTTGTCTGTTTGTGTAAGATCATGTTAGAACGAAAATATGTATGCCACTAGCTAGATGATCGGAAACAAGATATTTCAAAGGATATTCTCGCTATGAACTTTCAGCTTTGATAAAAATATGTTCACGTCAACAGGATATTTGTATTATTCGCTTATTTACTTCTAGAATATGTTTCCCTCTCTAACCAGTGTGAGATTAAAGAATAAAATAGTTTCCACCAAAACATGTTTTATATGTTTTATGGTAAAAAAATGATTTTTTAAAAATTGTTAAGAATTCATTAACGTCCATCAAGTTTCCTTTTTAACTTGATGAACTAAAAACATCATATTATTTTAAACACGTAACATCTTCATACTTTTTGACATATTAGTCGCAAACAATTTCTTTCTTCAATCTATGTGGAATAAAAATTAAAGAATATAATGTTAGAAAAGGTATCTATATAAACAACAAATGGTAAATTATTACACTACAAAAAAGATTTTTATGTACATAAAAAGAAAGAGATAATGCAAGAGGTAATGAAAGAAAGATGTGTTACTTGGAACTAAGTTTATAAGAAGCAACTAGTTTAAGTGTTTAGAGCACGAAACATGAAGGTAACAATATGAAATTATATGTTGTGTAAAAATGAAAGATTGCAAATGTTTAAGCTTTGTTCTTTGCGATTATAATCATAGAGAGTAAAATATGTTACTTTATAAACCGTTTCAATATGCCTATGAGTTAATGGATGAGACACATTTTGGTTGTGGAGTGACCATGGGTTTATTTTGTATCTCATTATTGTTCTTATTAAACATCTTACATACAAAAAGACTTGCTCATATACTCCCTATCAACATATGTTTGCATTTACATTGCAATATAAACTTACAAGTTACAACTATGATTAACATATGTTCATTTCTTAGATGTTTTTATATGAGTATGTATTATCTAACGATACATACTTACATATGTTGCTTATTGAGTATAATTGTACGTGAATTTATTGGCTCAATGTTCAAGTATATACACAATTGCGAATTTCTTTTGTAAATCACACTATAATGTTGTTTTATACTAACGTTTAACAATTTAAAAACCTTATGACATTATTTGCATAATTTATGTTTCCTTTCCACTTTGGCGTAATTATTTGTCAATCAAGTTGCTTAATTTTATCACATTAGCAAAACTGAGTGACCTTCGATAAATAAGAATGAAGAACGATAACCAAGAAAAGTAAAAAAGATCAAAAATTCATATTAATTATCCGGTGTATGAATTTCCTTCCGCTATGTATGGTTAGCTTGCAAACCTTTTAAGCGTGAAGCAAATCATACATCTAAAAACGTAATTCTAATCTAGTCACAAGAAACTCATGTATACCATGGTACATTAATAACCAACAACTTCTTTCTTCAACATATGTGAGATAGATTTTTTTTTTTTTTTTTTTTTTTTTTTTTTTTTTTTTTTTAATCGAATTTTGTATTGAAAAAGAATGCGTCGTTGGTGGTAAGCATGCGTAGATGGGGTACATGTCACATATAAATATGTCTAAGTATGTAAGTCACAAAGTGAAAACCATTAATTAGCAAGGTCATACAGAATTTTACATCTTAATTAATACACATCTACAAAAACATTACCGCCACAAAAACAAATGAGATACGACACTAAACTTGATTCAAAATGAATATTTCATCAAACCACATCAACTTATGCATAAACACCTGCCGCAACGCACGGGTTGGCAATTCTAGTTCTTGTTCTATCTCAATTGACTTTTGAAATATACTTTCCTTTTAAGCCATGCGAGATCATAGACAAAACCGGTTTCGCTAAAACATCTTTTACAGTGAGTACAACGAAACATGACAAACAAAAAAAAATTGAGAATTCGTATTAACTTTCAAATTTGTCATCACCTCGCTAACTATTTAAGCTAGCCAGAATGTAACAAATGCGAAAACATACTACTATTCTAAACACAATCAAGTCACATATGCTATGGTATATTAATAACAAACAATTTCTTTCTTCAACCAATGTGGGATAGAATGTTAGGATAGAAGGTTAGACAAGGTCTTGTTCAATGTTATGATATAAAAGATCTTTATGTACTTGGAAAGAAAGAGATCATGCAAGAGTAATTAAGAGTCGGTGAAAAAAGGATATGTCACTTGGAAGTTGGAACTCCATATTGATGTTTAGAAGCAACTAGTTAACATAATACTATTAGCAATTGCTCTTCATGATTTGATATGCATCAACTACGTTCAATTCTTAATTTTACCGGTTTCTCTTATTCACAAGGAGTGCCCGAGATTGTAAATGGACAATTGATTATCATCAACAAAGTGGCAGAGTGTGAAAAGTGACATGTTTAAAGCTTGCTTCATACAAATTAACTAACATGAAATGATCACGTCAACCTCCTAAAAGAGAGAGTTTTACTTAATTTAAGTCTTTGTGGCGATTGACTTAACAACCACGTAAATTAGTCGACAAAAATGTCAACAATTATTGTCAACCAAAAACAAAAGGTGAATGAAACATCTTATCGAGCCGCCCTTAGGTGGTACATATATGGTTACTTATTTTCTGTTTGTTACCTGATTTTTATTTGATAGATAAATGAAATACGATTTAAACCACCAACTCAACCAAGAACTTTATTTGAGCAAATTGATTGCCCTAATTGGGCCTATACTCAATAGTTAATTAGCTATCTTCTCATTTTTGTTTTTGCCAAAGGCTTAAGCCATGGCCCCTTTTAGCTTGATTTCTCTATGTTTTAATACTCATCTTCTACATTTAAAATATAAACTCATTAAACCATTCGCCTTCAGACTGAATGGTGATTGATATTGTTGGTCCACTAAGATCAACACTCCAATATATTTGAACCACTCAAATCACAAATCTGTCTTTGACCGAACGCAGGTCAAAGGAAAAGGTTTAGCAAGGTCGTGAACTCTATGAAATTCACGTGACACCACGAGACCACCAATTAACCGCAAGACCACCCTTATTCCGCGGTTGCACGAAAATACATATGACACTAGATGAAAAGAAATATATATTTCAAAGGATATCCTCGTTATGAATTTTCAGACCTGATTAAAATATGTTAGGTTCTTAGATGGTTATAATATGTGTATGAATAATCTAATGAGATATTTGTTGGTTATTGACTGGTGAGTTAGTACCGGAAACGTTCACGGTGATCCTTTTCGGATTTTAATTAACCCGTGTGAAATCAAAGATAAAAGTAGTTTCCACCAAAACATGTTTTATGCTAAAAAGATCGATTAAAAAAATTGTTAAGAGTTTATATAAGTTTTCGGATGATTATATTCCACAGGGTTAAGTTTACTTACCTTGCTGGATGATAATCACCCTGAAAACATCATATTATTCTAGACACATAATATTTGCATACATTATGGTATATTAGTCACAAACAATATCTTTCTCCAGTCTATGTGGGATAAAATGAGAAAATAGAATGTTTGAAAAGGTTATTACTGTATAAACAAGATTTGTAAGTACATGGAAAGAATTAGATATGTTACCTGGTAGTAAAAGATTCAAGTTTATAAGCTACTTTATATGGTTTTAGAGCACGAAACAAAAAACTAACAACAACAATAAAAATCAATAGTCAATAAGCATTGTCAACATACTTTTTGCTTTTGCATTGAAAGATTGCATATGCTTAAGGCTTTAACCTTTGTCCTTTGTGCTTATAGTCATTAAGAGTAAAATATTTGAATCAATGGATGAGACACATTTTGGTTTGGGAGTTACAACGTGGGTTTATTTTGCACCTCATTATTGTTCTTATCAATCTACCAGAATTATTTTTTTGCATTTTAACCAATAGATAGAGTCAATAAGCAATGTCAACATACTTTGGCTTTGGCATTGCTATATAACATTCCGAGTTAATTGCATTTTTGGTCCTTTTGGTTTGACCAAATTGTAGGTTTGGTCCCCAAAACTTTAAAAGTGCAGCAATAGTCCCCATTTTAAAGTTTGGGTTGCATTTTTTGTCCTTATCGGTGTAAAATGACCAAATTACCCTTGTCTTTTTATGATGAAGACAATCGTTATTTTAGTCATTTAACTTTATCCAGGGACCAAAAATGCAACCCAAACTTTAAAATGGGGACTATCGCTGCACTTTCAAAGTTTTAGAGACCAAACTTGCAATTTGGCCAAACCACATGGACCAAAAATGCAATTAACTCTAACATTCCCAATTCACCCAAAAATAGACAATGCATTTTTATTTTTATTTATTAAAAGGGTTTCTACCTCGATAAATATATTAACTCAAAAAAGCATTTAAGTACATTTACATGAATGTGGCTGAGTACCATATTAATAAAGGCACTAACATGCGTATCACCTAACTACATGCAATGACACGCCGAATGCATGAGACACTAAACAAACATAGACATACGACTAAAAAGCTCTAACCACACTTTGGTTCTTCGTGAACCGACATGTAATAAGCTTGAGCCACACATTATACACATTGATATCCCGAACTTGAGCTGTAGAATGAACTTGATTCTTGAATGAACAAAATTCCTCTCCTATCAAATGAAGTAGGTCGTAGCAACAACCACTAGACGAGAAATGATACTCACAGCCATACATTTCAACGCAATAGGTTTTATCCATGATATAATTTCGTCCCAAAATCAACCAACGTCATCCATTGCAGCCATTTTAAGAACCATATTCCAGACTTGAGACAGATGCACACTCGAAGAACACATGCTCATGAGAGTCGGGTATAACCTTGCAAAACGGACACAAGAAGACCAACATCCCATTGTCTTAACATGTCTTGCGTCTTCAACCTTTTCCTCATAATAAGCCAAATGAGAAACGCATGTCTAGGAATGCATTGGAAGAATCAGACTATAGAGGCCCAATCCACTTCATTAATTGCCTCTAGGACAATTAGCTTCCCAAACATGATTGTTGGATCTTACCACTGAAATTCTTCCAAACAAGGTAGTCTTCACGATCAGGATCAAGGTTGGGAATATCACTTTGATTTAAAGTATAAAAACTAATCAGCCAAGAAGGAGGCCACGTCCATGCCCCTTCCTGAACTAAATCCGTAACACAGAGCTCCAACGAAAAACGACATATCATACCCAGCTGACATATGAGTTATCACGAGATCACGAATATGCATTAATCAACACAACGCGTTTATTGAAATTTTTACATTTTTCAGATGGTTGTGGGTAATACTATTAAAACCCTTCCTTAGCAATGAGACTTCTAAAATAGTTGGTCTTTCCGAATTTCTCATAATGATTGCACGTCGCGCGTGGTTTTCTCATAGATTTGGGTATATATGCCCCTAATACTAGATGGTTGTGGGTAATACTATTAAAACCCTTCCTTAGCAATGAGACTTCTAAAATAGTTGGTCTTTCCGAATTTCTCATAATGATTGCACGTCGCGCGTGGTTTTCTCATAGATTTGGGTATATATGCCCCTAATACTATTCTCAACAGATCTAACAAACATACACTTATGGTATATAAGTAACTAACAACTTCTATCTTGAGCCTATGTGGGATAGAGTGTTAGGATAAACGGTTAGAAAATATATTTTGTTATAACTTTATAACTCTAATAAGAAGGTGTAATTTTTCCTAATCGTTTACTTAACCGAAATCTATATAAGTTGTGGGTCATAACTTATTCTTTTGACTCATGATTTGGGGTTCTTACAAAACACACCTACATAGCGAAATCTACAACTAGAGAAAACAAATAATTAAGAAATCGTAATCTATATTTTCATTTTATATACTTTCAAGCAATACAAATGATATTAACTGGTAATAGTACACATGACTTTTGGTTTGCAGTTGATCTAAAACTGCAATGTATGCGGCAAAAATAAACTCAAGTTATAGAATGAATAACTAGTATTTCTAATCATGATGAGTAAAGAACATGAGATGTTGACTACTTTAATTTCTTCCGGTTCTTGAGAAAAAGGCAATGCTTGGATCGGCATTCTTTGTCCTTGGTTAAATATAACATTATCTAGCCACCTTAAAAACCAAGATTAAAAAAGAATGAACAACATTTAGAGTTAGAGAAAAGTAACTATAATTAAAAACTTTTAAGCCATCTTTATTGCGAAAACTTACAAGATACACCATAGTTTGACGATAGACCAAGTTTGCATTCACGTTTGCATAGTATAACAATGGAGCTAGAATGATTTAAATGGTTAGGGGATGTTTGGACATGCGTTTTGAAAAGATCAATTTCCTTATATAAATAGATTCATAGCACCTACCTGGAACTTATCTACAGATTGTTAAATCCTTACGAGTTGATAATGACTCACTTTATCGGAATATCAAAACTTTATAATCATGACATTAGGGCAAAATAATCACATAATCAATTTTATAAAAATAATCCAGCAAGAAAAGGTACATTAGCTGCAAACTAATTGTTCTCCCCTCAATGGTTTCCTTTAGTTCAGAGTTTTCCATTACTTCTTCACTGTTTTCTTGATCCTCGTTCTGGTAGGTAGATTCTCGATTAAGATCACCTTTGCGTTACCCTTCACACCCACCATATGCAAGTGTTCCTAATCAGCCATCTCCATTCCTCTAACCATTTTTACAATTCATAAAAGAAAGAAATGTTTTCATTCATGGAAAGTTTCACAAACGGAAATCATTGAGATTACATAAATGGTTAATTTGCTTCAATTCCATATGCTATGTGTTACGACCAAACACGTTATTACTGTATATCAAGTAACAAATTTCCAAACATTAATCCATATACGTTATAACCATTCTCATATGTGTGCACAAAAAGTGATGTTTTCCAATGTCAAAAATGTTTTAAGAAATACGTAGTTTAAGTCATTTCATTTGCTATGTATAAGGATCAAAACAATATTGAGTAATATGATTCCACCAAAACATGTTTTATAATTAAAAGGAATATGAGAAAAAAAGTTTGAAGCTCATACAAGTTTTCCTGCCAATAAACTACCAGAGTCGTACAAATTAAATTTGTAAGAATTCAAGAAATTAATCAGCATGAAAACATTATACTATTCCAAGCACATGTTACCTACATAGACTAGGGTACATAACTAACCAGCAAGTTATTTCTTCAATCAATGTGGGACAAAATGTTAAAATAAAAAGTTAGAAAAGTCTTCACATCATATAAAAGATTTTTATGTACATGGAAAGAAAGAGACATAATGCAAGAGTTATCAACAGTGGGTGAAAGAACTATTTGTTACATGGAACTTCAAATTGAAATTTAGAAGCAACTAATTTTGCGTTTTTGGAGCACAAATTATGAAGGGAACATGTGCTCTAAAAAGGAAATATTGCAAATGATAAAGCATTGAACTAAGACATCCTGTGATTTTTTCGAAAAACAAGGGGTTAGCTAACACTTATCTAAACTCATTCGCGAAGAAATCTAAAATATCGTTGAATGAATTACGTTTTTTGGTCCTGAACGTTAAAGTATTTTTTTCATTGTGATACCGTTACGGCCATGGGTTATTTAGCAAACTCATTATGCCGATCACTACAAACTTTTGAATGCTCATTGTGTATACTATGAATGTACATATTTCGGTTCGCAAGTAGCTAAGCAAAGTTTTTGATAAGCATGCTTATCAGATGAGCACTTATGTCAAAATCGAAAAGTAAGCAGCTAGGCAATCCTTTATTATACACAGTTTTGATAACTTAAGTTATGTAATATGTTGTTATTGTTTTAAAAAGATGAATCGATGTTCAAGTAGAAACGGATATTCGGCTTAATGGAATTTACAGTTGTTTGGGTAAGAGTATGTTCTATATTATGATGCTTGTTTGGTTTATTTTGGCCTTAGGTTAAAATCTTATCGAGTTAAAAAGAGTACTTATATCATCTTAAGACAATGTTTTCTCATTTTTTCGATTGTTACGATATTTACCTATGTTCATTACTTATTTTCTAGTCATATATCTAGTGTAGCTCAACAAATACATCAAATTTGCTCTCAGTTGATTCTGGATAAGAAAGGTGACTTCTAATATACTTGGTCTTGTAGGGATTCCCATAATAATTATACTCTAAACTCGCGCATGGTTTTTCAAAGATTTAGAAATATTGAGCATATTTTTTTTCGGGTAACCATGATTTCCGATCTTTTTGGCCGACTAATCTATGGGGTGTGAACCCACCAACCTTTAAACATCCTTGGATATTCAAAGTTGATAACTCTCAAAAAATAATAATTGAACTATATAGTAAGTGGATATTCGCTCACTTTATAAGTTTGAAAACATGATTATTTTATTGTTAGAAATTAAAATAAAATCTTACTCGTATTTTTATATTAAAGTCTAGAAGTTAAAATAGCATGACATTATTTGCGTTAATTTCTTTTCCTTTCTAATTTTGGCTCAATTAATACTCCAGTATGATTAGATTGTTTAATTTGGTCACGTCAACACAATTGTGCAATTATCTGATAAGGAAAAAAAAATAAAGAAATACTACAAATAAGGTTAAAAAGATTAAGAATTCATACTAACTTTCACCTGTATGATCAAGCCATGCTATGTATTATTAGCTTGTAAACTTCTCAAGCATGAGGTCAATCATACAGTCGAAAACATAATACTAGTCTACTCACAAGCACCCAACCAACATACACTATGGTATATTAGTAATTAGCAACTTCATTCTTCAACCAATGTGGGATAAAATATTTGCATAGTTTTCTATATTATGTATTCTGCTAACAAATTTAATGTACACGGTGGCGGACCCACCTTATGCTAAGGCAGTGCCCGGGAACCAACTATAGGAGCCGTTTTTGCAGGCGTAGTCTCGATAGACGTTTAGCCTGAGGGTGGCGTGTTCGGGGAGGAGGTCACGAGCGACCAGAGGCCATTGTGATGTGATGTCAACATCTGAGGCATGCATTTTTACAATTTCCAAATGCTCATTAACTTAAGAAGCACCAACATTAAGTAAGATAATCGAACCACAATTAAAAACTACCATATATATAGCTTATGTCACTCTCCCTTATAGCACCTAAACCCTTAAAAAAAGCATGTGTATGTTTAGCTACTTCTAGAATCTTGCTTACAAATAATTATAAGATACACACAATAGATGAAATTCAAAAGTATATTGTATACAGCAAGGAAAAATAAAAATGACTACCAACAAAGGAAAAAGTGACAAGTTAGTTACATTTTCGTGCCATTTGCTCAATTAGCTATTATTGCACGCTGCTAAACTTACAAGAACACATCTTTTATGTATACACAACAAAGCAAAAAGTGACAAGTTAGTTACAGTTTCGTGCACCTTGCCCAATTAACTAATATTGCGCGTAGCTAAACTTACAAGAACGCATATGTCACTTAAACCAAATTTAATTGAATGACCAAAAGAGACCTACAAGTTACAATCGTCCGAGGCTTGGGGCTTGGGGTATGTTTGGCACTGGAGCGTGTTGCTGGAGCTTTTTTCTAAACGTTAGTTTAACTATCATTTCATTTAGTAGCTTTTTTTTTTACATGCTCCTTCAAGCTATATCAGAAAATGAGACTTACTTTTAATAATAGCCTACTTTTTTATTAAAAAAAAATAAGCTCATGCTATGATAAACTCTGTTAGGTTCGCGCACCAAACATGCCTTTGATGTTGCCAAATCTCAATACAACGTTTGGGGGTTCACCTACGTAACGATAACTTACGAAATTGCGTCTGTACTTTTTGCCTAGACTTTTCACATCCACACTGACACCAAATAATCACTCAGTGAAATTCAAATTGATCGAATTGCAAATACTAAAATATACCATTAAAAAACATTTCAGATTTAAACTATATATATAATACCTTGTGCCCATGAAAAAAACTCTTAACAGAAATAGAAGTTTTAACAAACTAAGTATAGTCAATCATCTTCTTCCACTCCACCACCGCGATATCGAAAAACACTTTCCTTGTAAAGAGTTTAGCCTTGGGCGCGTGTAACTTACGCGCCGAACTAGCATACGGTGGATGTAATGGATATGGTTGTGATTAGGTTATTTTTGGGTTTATATTCATTTTGATAACTTTGTTAAACACAATCTTCTAGAATCTGCTACCTTTTGCATGCAAACTACGTTATATTTCACCAAAATATAGTTTCCTAATTTTCCTATCAAAGGTTTCTTTTAATATCATGATATGATGCATCCATGTGTCTTTTACAAAACACTAGTTGGGTGCCCGTGTAGCAGCGAGAATAAATACGGTTATATTACGAAATCTAAATATAGTGAATGAAGTATCTTTTTGGTGAGGATGCGGGAAGTTGACATGTTTGATTACCCGCACGAGAAAAACCATTGTCATTCCAACTATCTCTGCAACTCCCAACTCGTTCATTAAAATCAACACTTCGAAATGTATATGTGTTGGTTGTATGTGTCTGTTTGAGTTTCCCGTAGCTTTCTCGTAACATCATATAAACCTCATTATTTTCACATGTACAAAGACTCTCACACTCTCTTACCCGTCAAACTTGTTACGAAATTACAACTATGATTAAAATATGTTCATTTCTTAGATGGTTTTTATATGTGTATGTATTATCTAACGGGACATGTGTTGCTTGTTGAGTTACATTGCACGTGGATTTATTAGCTCACTTTATAAGTTTGAACTTAAGTGTAAAATTTATTGGTAAGTCGAAATACAATGTTATCTTATACTTACGTTTAAGAATGTAGTATGACATTATTTGCGCAACTTGTTTTTCCTTTCTAATTACGGCTTTATTATTTTTCAATCAGGTTGCTTAATTTTATCACATTAGAAAATGAGCAACCTCTGACTAAATCTCTGTTGCAAAAATCGGTCTAGGCGGCCGATTAATCGCCGATTAATCGCTAGGCGGTGATTAGCCGTTCCGATTTTCATTAATCGGCCTTATTAATCGGTTACTGACAAAAATCGGATTAATCGGCTTAGGCGGCCGATTAATCGGCCAAATCAGAGAAAATCGGATAAATCGGAAAAATCAGTTACGGGTAAAAATCGGCAAAATCGAAAAAAAATCAGCAAAATCGGCCAAATAAAAAAAAAATCGGCTAGATCGGCCAAATCGGGCATATAGTTTCAAAATTTTATAATTTTATATATAAAAAATCCACTCCGATTAATCCCCGCCTAACCGATTAATCGCTAGGCCCTACCCGACCGCCCAGCTACCGCCTAGCGATTTTTGCAACCTTGGACTAAATAGAACAAAGAACTATCACCAAAAAAAGTAAAAAAGAACAAGAATTCATATTAATTAGCCCATATGTGATTTTCTTCATGCTATGTATGTTTGGTTAGCTAGCAAACCTTTTAAGCACAAAGAAATCTCACATACGTGTAAACGAAATACTAATCTAGTCACAAGAAACTCACGTACACTATGGTATATTACTAACCAACGACTTCTTTCTTCAACCTATGTGGGATAGAATTTTGTGTTTGAATAGAATTTCATATTGGATAGAAGAGTTATAAAACTCCAAAATCCAAATTGAAGTCCAACTAGGTTATGTGTTTAGAGCATTAAACATGAAAGTAATAGTTTGGATAATAGGTAATTTTATGTTGTTATTGCACTAAATCCATTAGTAATGACAGATTGTTGTATTTAAAGAACATGTGATTGTTTTCCAAGCGTTTACTTGACTGATATCTGTAGATCTTTTACTTATTTGAAATCGCTGATGTATGAATTATACATTATGTTTTTGGTCATAATCGTTAAAATACTTGACCATTATGATACTTGCTTTGGCCTTAGGTTATTTAGAAAACGTATTATGCCGATCACAAGAATCTTTAAATGCTCAATTTGTGAATTACGAATGTATATATTCACGTTTGCAAGTAGAAATTGGTATACGCCCTTAATGAGTTGCGTGTTCAGCTATTTAGGAAAAGCATTTCTACATTATGTCACTTGTTTTGGCCCTAGGTTAATATCTCAATTTGTTAAGAGAGTAGTCATGCAAAATTGTTATGAGATTTTTTTCTTAGAGAGTTGACTGGAAATATATAAAAACAAGATTACAAGACATAAAAGATAATTGGGCCTCCATATAAAAACATGCATCATTTCAACCCAAGTAATTGGGCCTATGTCTAGTAGCCATCTTCATCTTCTAATCATTTTTTTTTTTACTTCCAAAAAGCTTAAAAGCACAATGTAATTATAAGACGAGTTTACTCTAAATTTAAATTTCATACTTACTACTCTTTTTCAAGTCATCAAAGTGAAACTCATCTTAAGGTTAACTCAAAAGATATGCGAAATCTGTTGGTAGTTGGGAGTGCAAAACTTTTAATGGTGCGTAGGTCAGTTAGTTTCAAACGAGAAATAAAACTCGTATAATCCTTAATCTTTTAGGAATTCACATAACAAATGTTATTATTCTAATTCACCTGTGGTTGTAGAAAATATTTGAGAATGTAGAGCAACTTTTAGTATGGACCTATGTAAAATTAAAGGTGAAAGTGTTTCCGGCATAACATATCTTAGAGTAAAGAAACCAAAATGGACAAAAAGTCAAGAGTTAAATATGAATTTTCAGCCGTGCGCACCCCCTCACAAATTCTTTTAACTTGCAAGAAAGTGAAAATATTATAATATTCTAGACACATGTGGCTCACTTGGATTACATTATATTAGTAACAAACCATTTCTTTCTACAACCAATGTGGGATTACGATTAGAAAACTTATTATGCCGATCAATAACCATGTTTGGAAATTGGAATGCTCAAATATACAAATTCACGTTTGCAAGCAGCTAGGCTAAGTTTATGACAAACATGCTTATGTCAATATCTAAATTTAGGCAGCTAGGCAATCCTTGATGCTTATAGTCTGAATTTTTATAAACTATTTTGGTTGTTGATAAAAATTACTTAATCAAAGCAATGATGATATATATACTGTCAACATATTTTTGCTTTTGCATTGTTATATAACATTCCCAATCCACCCAAATATAGACAATGCATTAAGCAAAACATAAAGTGATGCTTTCTGTTTTTTGAGAAGGTTTAAGATAAAGTCATATATGAGCTTAGGGAAATACGTTTTGTAATCAAGTTATGCTTGCTATTAGTAACGATGAAACACATTGCCGTAAAGCCATAACAATTATTTGTTACTTAACCTAGCTCTAACCATCTTTCATAGACACAAAATAGAAAGTGATGTTTTCGTTTAAGAAAAGCTTCACAAACAGAAACCATGTTGCATGCGATTACATCGATGGTTAATTTACTTCACTTGCATTTGCTATTTGTAACATTCAAAAAAATTACTATTAATATATAAATATAGCGATTTTACATTTATAAATCCAAAACCATACTCATACATGTGCAAAGAAAAGAGATGGTTTTCCAATTTCAGAAATGTTTTAAAAAATGTGTTGTTTAATTCATTTTCATTTTGCTATTTATAATGATCAAAACAAAATTGAGTAGCATGATTGTTTCTCACACTCTTTATCAGGTTTTAGTCTTTCTTAATGAACTTCTAATATCTCATTTTGATGATTAATATATGCTCACCTGGTTTTCAACAAAAAAAAATGAACTTCTAATATCTTTCCCTCTTGATAATCTATTTGAAGTAAATGATTAGAAAGGTCTCCACAAGAACATGTTTTATATAGTAAATACTTCGTAAATAAAAGTTTACACAAAAAAGAGTTAAGAGCTAATATGCGTTTTGAGATATATTCATGCTCTCCAATTTTTATTTTTATTTTAACTTGAAAGAAACAGTATACATATGAGAACATAATATTATTCTAGACATGCATAAACCACATACACTAGTATATATTACTAACCAACAACATATTTCTTCAACCAATGTGGGATAAGAATGTTAGACTAGAAAGTTAGAACACAAAAATTTGGTAAACTATTACAGAGTATATAAAAAAGACTTTTATGTGTATAGAAAGAAAATGTAGGTCACTTGGAACACCAGATTGAAGTTTAAAATCAATTAGGTTATATTGGATTAACGGGAAAATATGTTGTCATTAGCTCTATGAATGAAAGATCGCAAACGTTTAAGCGTTGTATTAAAATTTTGTGTGATTTTTATTAGATAAACGGGTTAGTGTTTTACTTATCGTTAATTTAGAAATCAATTTATCATCTAATGCATTACGTTTTTGGGTCATTAAAGTATTTATTGGGTTAAAATAAGTACTTATGTTAACATCTTTATTTAAAGCAGCTAAGCAATCCTTTATATATAAATTGGAAATATATGTAAGCAGATATAATTGGGCTTGAATGTAAGCATGCCTTCAGCCAAAATTACTGGGCCTTGGGCTTCTAAAATCAGCCAAAGCATGAGCCTTGGGCTTCTAAAATCAACCAAATTGCATAAATTTGTTGTCCAATACTTTAATTCTTTTCGTGACTTGATAAGTTGGCTCCAAATGAGAAATAAGATCTGCAAAACCCTTTGAGAATATAAAAAATCGTTTAGTATGGAGTACGGACCTTTAGGTATAGAAATCCCTAATATTCAAAGTTGATAAGTATCTAAACATGATGATTGAGATAGTAGTTGTTGATCGTGACTATCATTGTTGTGTATGTGTAAGATCACGTTAGAACGAAAATATGTACATCACTAGATGAAAATAAGTTATTTCAAGGTATATCCTCGTTATGAATGTTCTCTATGCTAAAAATATGTTCATTTCATTTATGGTTATGATAAGTGTATAAATGTAAAGCTTGTTAAGTAACTCCAAATACCGTCTTTCACGGATTATGGGTCCTAATATCGTCTCTCACAATGTATGAGATAGGTTGGTATGTAGACAGCCTTATCCCTACCTAAGGTAGAGAGGTTGCTTGCGGTTTTACAAAAGGTAGAAAAGGGCCTCCAAACTTACAAGGGGTGTTGACTGTCAAATTAAATCTATGTTGGTTGTAAACTGTCAAATTAGATCGTGCGTGTATTTATTTTGCACGTTGCATTTTTGTCAAAAGAATTCAGGTACATTTTTACATTTCTATTGTTTCTTTTAGCTTTATAAAAGTGTTTTTCTTTTCTAGTTTGTGTGAAATTAAAGATTAAAGATGATTTAGAGTGCCAAATTAAGGGAGAGGAAAAAAAAAAGCTAAGAGTACATATGTGTTTTCAGATAAACACTATCTATTTGATTTTTCTACCAAATAGAGAGTGAAATATCCGAAGATACAATACTAGTCTTAAAACATTTAACACACATACACTTATGGTATATAACTAACCAACAACTTCTATCTTTAGCCTATGTGGGATAGCGTTTCAAGATAAAAGGTTGAAAAATGTATGAGCTTAAAGATATACGTTTTGTAATCAACTTACGTTTGCTATTTGTAGCGATGCAAAACATTGTGTTAACATTACAAGTAACCATTGTAGTTTAAACGAGTTCTAACATTTCCTTAGAGGCAATATAGAAAGAGATTTTTCATTTATGAAAAGTCTCACAAACAATAATCATGTATTCATGTATGAGATTGCTTATATGGTTAGTTCACTTCACTTCCATTTGATGATTTTCCAATATACGTGTACATAAAGTGATGTTTTCGGTAAAAACCACCTGCAAATTGACGTACATGGCGAGAGATTATTGCCCATTTCTATTATACGATTAACAAGACTACACAAGAGCAAGCTACCAGCAACACATCTCATACAGTCCAAAGTATACAGAGATCCAGTCCACACAAGATGAAGACTCTGCTACAAAGTAGTCTAGTGATATGTAACACAATGTGATGTATCTGATATGTAGTTAGGTCCAGATTCAATGTAACAGTAGTAGTATAGCATAGTATAAATACTTCTCATTTCTGTATTGTAAGTAACTTTGATAGTTCAATTCATAATTCAGTTTCACACACATTTCTTATCATGGTATCAGAGCAAAGTATCCTGCTCTACCATCACTACCACCATTATTCCGCCAAACTCATAACTAACCACCATAACTGATTTTACCACCGTAACAAACCACCATAACTGCTTTTACCACCGTAACAAACCACCATAACTGATTCTCCCACCATAACTGACCTCCATTATCTCACATTTTACACATTCAATCTAATCAAAACAACCAGTTTTCTGATCACAACATCAATTCACAGTCATCTCACAGTGATTCATCATTCATAATGCCTCAAAACAGTGATTCGAGCACTTCTAACACAAACACCAATAACACCATGGCTGATCTTAACTCACCAAACCATCCATTGTACTTTCATCCTCAAGATCATCCTGGAATGATTCTCATCTCAAGAAAGTTAACAGGTTCAAAAAACTTCAGTTCTTGGCACAGATCCATGACTATTGCCTTGAATGCCAGAAACAAGCTCAAACTGGTTAATGGTGAATTTGAGGAACCTGACATAACATCTTCAATAAGGCCTAACTGGGAAAGAGCTAATGATATGATCATTTCTTGGGTACTTAACACAGTTTCAGATCAAATTGGTAATAATCTCAACTTTGTACACTCTGCACATTCACTATGGCATCAACTGCATGATCACTACTCACAGATAGATGGACACAGAATCTATCAACTCACCACTGAAATAGTTCACTTAAAACAAATGAATAATTCAGTTGAAGTGTACTATCACAAACTCAAAGGTCTGTGGGATGAACTAGATGCTTTAGAGGCACCTTATAACTGTACTTGCAAATGTGTATGTGAAAATGGCAAAAAAAATGGTTTCAGAGAAAGAGATTGATTCAGTTCTTGATGGGTTTAGATGAAAATTACACCAATATTAGAGGCCAAATCTTACTGCTACAACCACTTCCTGTTGTGGCTAAAGCTTACAGTATGATTAGGCAAGAGGAGAAACAAAGAGAGACTCCAAAACAGACCACCACATCCACTCCATTTGCCTTGAACACTTACAGAAGTTATGATGCTCACAAAAACACAAGAAACCAAATTTCTCAATCTTCTAACAATCCCACCAGAAGAGCTACATTCAAAACTGGTGTCATATGTGGTAACTGTGGCAAAGAGGGTCATACCAAAGAAGAATGCTACAAGCTTGTGGGTTATCCAGTTGGCCATCCACTTCACAATAAGTATGTACCACCTCAGAAAAGGACAACTCAGTCTAAACCAAGAACCATCAACATGACTGTCACTGCTGAAGGAACACCAGTTGACAACACTTCAGTGGAAACACCCACCATGGTGAACCTGCCACCAGATTACTCTGTGACTGCAAGGATGGATATGCTGCAGAATCAACTCAACCAAGTTATGCTCATGATGCAACACAACAATGAGGCATCTACTTCTGGCTCTCATAACTTCATGGAAGGTAAACCCCACAGACTTATAGCTCATTACATTTCTGGTTCTAAGGAGATTTGGATTATAGATAGTGGTGCTACTGATCATATATGCATATCACTCACTTTAATGCACAACATCATTACATGCATCACACCTATCATTATCTCCTTACCAAATGGTCATAATGTGCAAGTCACTAAGGTTGGTTCAGTCACCCTACAATCTAACATCACTCTTCATAATGTACTTTATGTTCCCACCTTCACTTACAACCTCATCTCAATTAGCCAAATCCTCAAACATACCTTGAGATCCATCACCTTCACTTATGATACCTGTGTTTTCCAAGGCCATGATGGTTCACAAACTCAAGGCCTACTCAGTGGAGGACTTTATATTCTACCTTCTACATCAACAACTTCAACCACAACTCCAAAAGCAACTGTCCTATCCACTACTACCTCTCTCTCTCTATGGCATGCCAGGCTTGGACACCCATCCATTCAAGTACTCAAACATGTATCAAAATTACCTTTTACTGTTTCTAGTTCAGTAGATCATAGATGTACCATATGCCCCTTATCAAAACATCATGCTTTACCTTTTTCCCCTAGTTTGTCTCATGCTACCTCTGCTTTCAGTTTGATTCACATGGATGTATGGGGACCATATCATCACTGTACACTTAATAAATGCAAATCATTTCTCACCATTGTTGATGATTACTCAAGGGCCACCTGGACTTATCTTCTTCCAACCAAACATCATGTTATATCAACAGTAAAACACTTTCATGCCTATGTTAAAACTCAGTTCAATAAAACCATTCAAATCATTAGAAGTGACAATGGCACAGAATTTGTAAATTCTTCACTTACTGAATTTTTCAACACCAATGGTATCATACACCAAACCTCTTGTCCATATACTCCACAACAAAATTCAAGAGTTGAAAGGAAACACAAACATTTATTAGAGGTAGCAAGGGCACTTCAACTACAAGCAAACTTTCCCAAACATCTCTGGGGATACTGTATTCACACAGCCACATACTTGATCAACAGACTCCCCTCACCTATATTGAACAACAAAAGTCCCTATGAGATGCTCTATCACCATCCACCTCTCATTGATCACCTCAGAACCATTGGTTGCAGATCATATGTTCACCAACACACCTCTGATAAATTCCAAGCAAGATCCATTCCCACTGTCTTACTTGGCTACCCACAACATCAAAAAGGTTACCATCTCTATGATCCCATCACCACAAAAGTCATCACTAGCAGGCATGTCACTTTTGAAGAATCCATCTTCCCTCTCCATCTACCAAAACCTTCCACACCAGACACCACCAATGTTACCAACATCCCTCTTTACACTCCTCCCTTTACTACCTCTCTCACCACACCCTCACCATCCTCAACACATCCTTCACCACCTACATCACCTGAACCACCACCAACTGAATCAACACCTCCTACATCACCTGAACCATCACTTTCTGAACCAACCATACCCATTACTACATCATCATCCTCTACTACTCCTACCTCACAACCACCAACAAACAATCAATAATCACAGGAACCTACTCCCCCACCTCCACCCACAAGAACCTCCACTAGACACAAACAACAACCAATCAAACTATCAGACTACCAATGTAAACTTCCACCTTCACTATCCAAGCATCATCACTCAATTTTTCTTAATTATTCCAATCTACACAAACAATCATTGCATTTCATTTTAAGCATAGATAGACCAGTAGAACCACATTCTTATATCCAGGCCTCCAAAGATCCAAAATGGACTGAGGCTATGAACAAAGAACTGAAGGCCTTGGAAGATAATGATACTTGGGAAGTTGTCACACTCCCATCCAATAAATGTCCCATTGGCAGTAAATGGGTCTTCAAGGTCAAATACAATGCCAATAGCACAATTGAAAGATACAAGGCCAGGCTTGTTGCAAAGGGTTATCACCAGAAGGAGGGCATTGATTACACAGAAACCTATGCACCAGTGGCTAAAATGGTCACTGTGAGAACCCTTCTTGCTGTTGCAGTCTCACAGAATTGGTACATTGAACAATTGGATGTGAACAATGCATTCCTCCATGGAGATTTACATGAGGAGGTCTACATGTCTCTACCACAAGGTTATCCTCAACCCTCCATTCCTAATCCTGTTTGCAAACTCAAAAGGTCTCTCTATGGTCTCAAACAAGCAAACAGACAATGGTTTGAGAAGCTTACAACCTTTTTGATCTCCCTAGGCTTTGTTCAGAGTTATGCAGACACATCCTTACTCACAATCAACAAACAAGGTTCCCAGACTTCCATTCTTATTTATGTTGATGATATCCTCATTACTGGACAGGACAAAGCTTACATTGATCACATCAAACACCTCTTACATCAACAATTCATCATTAAAGACCTTGGAACTCTTCACTATTACTTGGGGATAGAATTTCTCAGAAACTCTTCTGGTCTAGCCATGTCTCAAAGGAAGTACACTCTTGAACTACTCACTCTTGCTGGTCTACTCAACATCAAACCTTGTGCTACACCAGTTGAGCCTATTACCAAACTCAATCACACTGATGGTGATCTCCTTCAAGATCCTACTCTTTACAGGACCTTAGTAGGCAAGCTAATTTACCTCACCATCACTAGACCAGATGTCTCTTATGCTGCACAGTCTCTAAGTCAATTTCTCAAAGAACCAAGAACACCTCACATGACAGCTCTTATCAGAGTTCTTAGATACCTCAAACTTTGTCCTGGTCAAGGACTTTTCTTCCCAGCTCAAAATATTCTTAACCTAACCACCTATTGTGATAGTGACTGGGCAAGTTGTTCCTTCTCTAGAAAATCTGTCACAGGCTATGGCATCTTTCTAGGTTCAAGTCTCATTTCCTGGCAATCAAAGAAACAAGGAGTGGTTTCTAGATCTTCTACTGAAGCAGAATACAGGGCTCTAGCAGACAATTCATGTGAAATCAGCTGGTTAACTTGTCTCCTAAAAGATCTACAAGTCCAAATCCCTCATCCTGTACCAGTCTTATGTGATAACATCTCTACTATTGCTCTAGCATCTAATCCTATTCATCATGCCAGGACCAAACATATTGAAATTGACTGCCATTTTGTCAGAAACAAAATCAAAGTAGGTGAGATTCTACCTTCCTATGTTCCTACCAGACATCAAGTGGCAGACATTTTTACAAAGGGCTTAAGCAGAACTTTACACTACCATTGTCTCTCCAAGTTAGGCATTTGTAATCCTTACTCAATGTCAACTTGTGGGGGGGATAACAAGACTACACAAGAGCAAGCTACCAGCAACACATCTCATACAGTCCAAAGTATACAGAGATCCAGTCCACACAAGATGAAGACTCTGCTACAAAGTAGTCTAGTGATATGTAACACAATGTGATGTATCTGATATGTAGTTAGGTCCAGATTCAATGTAACAGTAGTAGTATAGCATAGTATAAATACTTCTCATTTCTGTATTGTAAGTAACTTTGATAGTTCAATTCATAATTCAGTTTCACACACACTTCTTATCAACGATGCATATAATTAAATTAGAAATGATACAGTAATAGATAGTTTATCATTCTCAATCATCTCTGTCTGGTACGAAAATTACACATCAAGATTCGAGATCTAAGTTTAACCAATTCAACCTCTGCCATATCATTAGTAGTGCCTACAAACATTATACTTCTATTATAAAAACATTATGTGGAGTAAATAAAGTAACTGAACAAAAAAAAAAGTATACAACTTTAACCCGCGATCAACAAAGATTAAACATGATCTAGCACTTATTACCTAACTAAATGAAATATTGTTTTTAAAATTTAAATCGTGTTTATATTATTAATTTTCAGTTGATTAAGATAATAAATGAATACTTATTTTGAGACCAAACAAAATATAGTTGGTGACGGAGAAAGTAGTATACTGGTTAAATGTCTTGTACACACAATGTTAAAAACAAAAGTATAAATATCATGCACGGGTATTCGATAATGTTTTAATACTCGGGTTGACCTGATCGGTTCAACTGGTTAAACAGAGAACCGGCCCAGAGACCGTGCCGGATGTGACCGATTTTTGCTTGCTTAAGAACCGGATTAAAGCGCCGGTTTTTCTTTAACCCGGTTTGATAAACTTGGCCGGTTTAGCTGTGAATGTGCATAGTGGATAAGACCAAATGATATATAGTGTCGACGACAAATATAATGTATAAACTTCTTAATTAAAACAACTAGCTAGTATACTTGCATGATGTGTCGACGACAAAGATATGATTAAGCAATTTTTTTTCCTGAGCCATTTTCTTCGATCTGACGCTTTTCGTACCAATAAGTTTTATACGACGGCGGGGACTTTTAATTGAAATAACTTGAGTCTCAGAAACTTGGTAATAGTTCACTAATCACACTTGATGGGTCATATGTTTTGTCATATGTTAAACAGGAGTTATTAATTTGTGAGTAAAATTGAGATAAATTTGAAGGTCAAATCGACTTTTCATTCGTTAACAATGGGCTTTTCATGTGTAATTGTATTGGTAAGTATGTATTTAGCGACAAATTTACCCACAAAAACTAATAGTGGGTAAAGTCATCGGCACCTACTTTACTCACGAATTACATGAAAAATTACCTAGGAGAAATTACAAACATAAATACAACGTGAGTAAAGGTTTAAGTATAGATTTAGCCACAAAATTCCCAGAGAAAAATACCCACAACTAAAAGGCATGTGCAATATGTAGGTAAATTAGTTTACACACGAAATTACCCACACTGTTTGCCCACAATAACCCAACTTGTGTGTATTTCGTGATAATATTTTTAGCGGCTATAATTTAGCCACAAATTGGCCACTAATTTTAACACGGTGGATAATTTGTGGAAAATTTGTCACTAAATATAGCATGTTTTTAGATTCCTTAGTCGTGGGTAACATGTTAATTTATGGGTAAATACCCACAAATTAACGTTTGTGGGTAATTTTCGTAGGTGTTTGACAGGATTCTTGTAATGTAATATATCATGAATCAAAATTTCTAATGTTCGCAATCAAAACATTTTTTACGGTAGACAAAAAAATCAAGTTGATATAAGTTTTCAGATGTATACAGTCCAACATGTATTTTTTTTAACACAATGGAGTATATACAAATGAAAACATTATACTATTCTGAAAACATGAAACTAACGTACTCTATGGTATATTAGTAACCGACAATTTTCTTCTCCAACCTATGTGGGATAGAATATTAGGATAGAAGGTTGAAAAAGATCCATGTAAAAAAATAATTAACTATTATGTAAAAGATTTTGGTTTACATTGGAAAGAAAGAGAGTTAGAGTTGGTGAAAGAAAGATTTGTTACTTGGAACTATATATTGTTATTGCTTTAAGAATGAAAGATTGCAAATGTTTAAACATTCATATTAAAGGAACTTGTGAAAGTTTCTAAGCGTTTGCTTATCTAAAATCGTTTATGTAGAAATTTACACATCGCTAAAAGATTAACATTTTTGGGTTATGAAAGTTAAAGTATTATAATTATAGTATCATGATACATGTTTTGGCCCTAGATCGTTTATAAAACTTATTATACCGATCGCTAAGCCTTTTTAGAGTGCTCAATGTGTAAATTATGATTGTACGTATTTAGGTTCGCAAGTAGCTAGGCACATTTTAGGACACAGCTTTGATACCTTCAGTTATATATTGTTATTGCAGAAATTATGTACGAGTTTTATTCATATGGAGTTGGTTGAAATTTTCTATGAGCATACAACGATTAATAAGTTCAATTGTAAATTGTTTTTCAACTACATCTTGCTCTTTACTTGTTGTATACTAACTAATTATTTAATACGTACACCACCTATATATCATTGTATAAGCTTATGTTAGAATTTCATATAAATGAGATGGTATAAACTCATCCACAACATGACTCACATGAAAAAATAAAAACATTTGCTACATGTTCTAATGACATAAAATTGCGTGAACAACAACAACAATATCATCATAAGGCATATTTTTCTCCTATTTTTGATTGCTTTCCAAGTTTGAATCTGTCATTTCTTCTTTTCTAGTCATCAAGTGTGGCTCGTCTAAAGATTAGCTCGCAAGAGATACAATATTTGTAGGAGGTTGTGGCCAAGATTTTTGTAATCCTTCGTCATCAGCGCGTAGCTCAATCGGTTCTAGATAGGGAAGGAAACTTCTAATATACTTGCTCTTGCGGAGATTCTAGTAATAATTCTACTCTAAACTTGCGCATTTAGTTTTCTGAAAGATTTGGGGATATATATACCGTTTAGTATGGATCTATCGGTTAAAAAATCCTTGATTATTCTAACTTGAAGTGTAACACCCCAACCCGACAAGGGCAAAGATGTCACAAATACAGTTTCATATCAGAACTTTAAGTACTATACAAAAGCGGAAGCCTTTACAAAACTTACAAAAGAAAACATAAATAACTTAATAATCAAAATAAATCTAAGATCCCTATTTTCAAATCTTGCTCTCAGCTCTACTCTCAACCCAGATCAGCTATCCCATAAGCTCATCTTGAATGCTTAATACCTGCCGCAGGAAAAGAAAATGCGGCTGAGCTTACAAAGCCCAGTGAACAGATATAACAAAACGAAAACTAAACAAAAACAGAAATACGAAATGAAATAAAGAAACGAATAACGAAGTCACAGCGGAATGAGATTAATGAGTCAATGAGGATCCTGCAGGACTCAATTATACAGATATCCAAAGAACACATAACACGGAGAATGAAGCAAAGCAGAGCATCAATGATATAGATACAAGCACATATAATCCAGACATACGAGTACCGAAACATAAGTAAGCATAGCAGACGTCGTATCCACACAACATATATATATATATATATATGGCATACACTCAAATCAGGGAATCAAAAGACATCCAAAACAAACAAAAACCTAAAGGCAAGTGGAAGCAATTAATTAGCAAGTGAGCATGGCAATCGCACAAGTCAAATAATTTACAATTAATAACTTAACCAGTATCGTAGCAGCGGAAGTAATACCAGTAGTCGAAATACAATAGCCACATGTACCAAGTATGAATTACAGAACGAACATTATAAACGAATGAATTATCTAAACAAGGTCCTAATACAGCAACTAAACAAGTTAACAAGCCAGACCACATACGATGAACCATTTACTAATTCAACAGAAATATAAGCAGTAATGTAGCATAGCAGGTCAATAATCAGCAGACACGAATCCTAATGGATAATCATAGCCCATAAACATAACTGAACGAAATACACATGATAAACAGACAAATCAGAGGGTCACATAACAGTAAGATTACATATCATTAGATGACCACAGGTAAATCAGATAACCATTTATTAATCATATCATAGCAGCGGAACAATAGCAGTCAAACGTGGCAGTCACACATACAAATAGAAAACACAGTAGGAATCTATAACTAAATAAGCAAAAGACATAGCATAGCAACTAGCAAGTTATCAAGTCAGATATCATAAGTTAAACCATTTCCCAGATCTAACTTTAGTATAGACAGAATTTAAACATGGCAGATCAAACATAAGCAGATACGAACACCAACGGATAATCAAAGGTTGACGAATTATCTGAACAATTATACATAATGAACTTACGGAACAATCAATTATACACTAGCATAATCATCATATAGATCAACAAGGTCACATAATGGTAAACTAACATATAATCAGATGACAACATGCGAATCACATTTAAACATATTAATCATATCCTAGCATGGCAAACAGTAGTCACATAAACATGTCAAAGCATAAACACATTCAATAAACATATAATAATTCAGTATGTAAATGGAAACATTGACAAATACGGAACCATAAACAGAATATCTAACACAGAAATAACAGATACAGATTTAGTTATCTACCACGAGCCCAGAACATATCATATCAGAAGTAACTTTCTTATTCGGAGGGGTGACCTCGGAATACCTTATATAATATGAGGGGAGACCTCAATAACAAATGGAGTAGCTAGCTCCCAGAATTTGTGAAGACGCGTATTGCACACGACATCATTCACCAGACAAATCATATCAGATAACAGATCAGATCTAGGATGCATCCATACGCCCCAACAGACAGATAGCGGCCATACTATCAATAAACAGATAACAGAAAGGGACGTGGCAGAACATCACTCTACTGCCCTAAAGTCATGTCAGCGGTGCATCACTGACACGGACATGGAACCCCCATGACTAGTGAAATATTTGGCTCGGGTGTCAAACTATCTTAGGTCAAACAGATTGTCATAAATGACACAGATCATAATTCATCATAAAGGTCAAACAGATTTACAAATCGGAGTTTTCATATCATAAGTTCAAATCAGATGTTTCATGGTTCAATAAACAGAGATTTCAGATAAGCAACGGATCAAACAAATCAGAAAGGGTTCATATCAAATGTTCAGAAATCAAAGGTTCATATCACAGTCACATATCATACGTTCATAATCAGAGGTTCATAATCAGATGTTCATAATCATAAGTTCATACTCAAACATAGCAAGGTTCAACAAACAGAAGTTCAGACAAACAGAGGTTCACATAAACAGAAAGGAATCATAGCAATGGCATAGGGAATCCTAATAAGCATAAGGAAATGACAAGACAAGGAGATCATGAGAAAACCTTTACTAAAAAGGTCAGAATATCTGTACCTTAACGCAAATGAGGGAAAAGCAAATGAATGAACGAACACGAAGATACGACGCCACGTCTTCTTCAATGAATCTACACGGATTACGATTCGTATAATACTTATTAGCTCCTTTTATAAGCTTTTTGTGCCTTTGTAAGTGTGTTACTTATTGATATCATGTTTTATCTTTCATTTTCTTAAACTCATATTTGGACCAGACTTTAACGATTTTTATAAAATACTTACTTAGCTCAAATGAAATCAAGCAAAATCCCAGGGGTTCCCATATGATTTAAAAGACTCTCCAAAAATTGGTGAGTTCTATCTCTATGCCAAATGGCCTATGGAAAATCACAAGTCCAGACCTGTCCAGAAAGTAATCAGAAAATACACATTAAAAGTTTACACTTATTGGACCTGTTTAGACACATTGGAAAAATTCCCAAAACTCTCAGAAATTCATTTATATCCTAAATGTCAATCCTGTAAAAGGAGAGCTCCCAATTCATTATGGTTTGCAAATGAAAAATCAAACAATCCAACTAAATTTCAGACCCGTTTTCTCAGCTTTGACACTTGATCTTGTAAAAATTAAAAATACGACTTATACAACTCCAAATTCGACCAAACCACTTGGAAAACTTAACTAAGACATAAAATAAACTTTTCCAACAAAAACCCAGAATATTACACTTATAAAATTCGATCTATAACACACGCCAATTCATCATATTATGCTGTCCAGTTTTAGGGTTCATATTAGGCCATCATGACACATGTTTAGACCATTAATTACATTTAGGGTTCCATTCCAATTAGGGTTCCATTCCAATTAGGGTTTCGAATTTATTATGTATAATAACATTCATATTCGTTTTATATAACAATAAATGTGTGTGTGTGTCGATTGGCTAGAACAAACAAAAGGAAGACCATGAGGATACCTTTAGGCAGAATTTAACGAGACCAAAAGAGCACGAGATGAGACTCACGGATCAAAATGCAAAGACCCAAGAGCACCACGATCAAAACACCTCCAAACTCTTCTTCTTCTTGACCTTGAGGCTGAATAAAATGTTAATGGAGGCTGCTAGGGTTTCGAATGGAGAGGAGATGGGATTTGATGCCGCCACTTTTGGGTGAAAGTGAATTAGGGTTTTGGTGTGCTTCAATTTTGTGGAGCGTATAATGAAAAGGAGGGGGAGGGGTACCGTTTTTGATGAGCCAAGGGAAAACAAAGGCCAAGCCCAAGTCCAAATTCCAATCTATAACTTAGATGGGCTTTTACATTAAAGTTTATATGTGTTTTGTAATTTATGAATTTTTCGGTTCATGTAATATATAAACGTGTAATATGTATAGACGTAAAGTGTCAGAAGATTTTATTTGTACATTAGGTTTGACAATCTTTTACAAGTTAGGTTAAATTTTACATTTAATGAGCTTGAAGAATTTTACATATTTTATAAATATTAAATAGAGGGCAAAATAATCATTTAACGCGGTTACGATTTTTAGGGCTTTACATGAAGTATCATGATAATTGAAATAGTAGTTGTCCACTTTGTACAGAATGCCATTAAGGATGTATGAGCCGGCCCACCAGGTTTTCCAAAGCTCAGGTATGCGGGCTTTTTTAAAGACGGTTCATTAGTAACCGAATAACGGTTCGGCTTCTCTTTTGCACGTTGCATTTTAATCAAAAGAATAAAGGAACATTTTTACATTTTTATTGTTTATTTGTTAGATTTCATAGTTTGTTTTTCTTTCTAACCCTTGTGAAATTAAAGATTAATATGGTCTCCACCAGCACATGATTACCAAAATAAAATAAAATAAAAAGTTAAGAGTGCATATGAGTTTCGATTGATTCACCACCGACTCAGATTTTTTTCAACCTGACTGATGGTGAAATATCCGAAACATAATACTATTCTCAACATGTTTGACTCACATACATTATTGTATATTAGTAACCACCAACTTCTATCTTCAACCTATGTGGGATAAAATGCTAGGATAAAATGTTAGAAATGACTTAAAAAGAATAGTAAGATATAGTTATTCACATTTGGTGAAAGAAACTTAGAAGCGACTAGCTTGTGTGTTTGGAGCACAAATCATGAAAGGGACAATCTCGATAACGTAAAATAATATGTTGTTATTGAATGCTCAATGTATATATATTATGAAATAACATAATTAGGTTCGCAAGTAACTAAGCAAAGTTTTCGACAAACATGCTTATCAGGTGAGCAGTTATGTCAAAATATGAAAATAAGTAGCCAAACAATCCTTTATCAAAATCTAAAAATACCATTTTCGTCTCCCTTTTTTTCCCAAAGGCTTTAAGCCTAATAGTTGGACACTTATAGTGGCTCGAATTGTGTAGCTAACAACCACATTATAATACTAGTTTAATCTAAATTTCAATTGCTTACCTATTTGAACACCGTTAACTAGTCTTTTTTAAGTCATCAAAGTGCAAATCCTCTTAAGATTAGCTCGAAAGATATGTGAAATCTGTTAGAAGTTGTTGTCTAAGACTTTTAATGGCGTGTAGCTCAGTTGGTTTTAGACGAGAAACAATACTCATAAAATCCTTAGTCTTTTAGGAATCCACATAATAAATGTTATTTAAATTCACCCGTGGTTGTAGAATATGTTTGGAAATATAGAGCGTCGTCTAGTATGGACGTATGTAAAATTCAAATTAAGATGGTTCCACCATGACATGTTTTAGAGTAAAGAAACCAAAATGAAAAAATTGACAAAAAGGCAAGAGTTAATTTGAATTTACAGCAGTGCACATCCTCACAATATATTAGTAACAAGCCATTTCTTTCTTCGACCAATATGGGATTATGATTAGAAAACTTATTATGCCAATCAAAAATCATGTTTTTAATGCTCAAATATAGAAAATTAGGCTTGCAAGTAGCTAAGCTAAGTTTATGACATACATGCTTTTGTCAAAATCCAAAAATAAGTTTTTACATTTCTGTTTCTTCTTTATCAACTAGTTTTCACGGTCCTTCTAACCCGTGTGAAATTAAAAACTGTTACTTTTCACAGTCCATTCTAACCCGTATGAAATTAAAAATTAAAATTAAAATGGTCTCCACCAAATCATGTTTTAAAATACCAAATTAAAAGGAACAAAAAAAGTTAAGAGTTCATATGAGTTTTGGGGCGTCAGATTTTTTCAACCCGTCAACACATTCAACACACATACACTTATGGTATATAACTAACCAGCCACTTTTATCTTCAGTAAATTTGGGATAGAGTTAGGATAAAAGGTTACAAAATATCTTCATAAAAAGTGGTAAGAAAGAGAATAAGAGATAATGCAAAAGTTCTTAACAGGTTGTGAAAGAAAGATTTGCTACATGCAACATCAAATTGTTGTTTAGAAGCAACTAGTTTATGTGTTTATAACACGAAACATTAAGGTAACAACTTGGATAAAAGAACTTATGATGATTTTTAACAAAGCAAAAAATATTAGCGTTTACTTATCTGAACTTGTTTATACAGAAATCTATATGTTGTTGTATAAGTTAGGTGTTCAGGTCATGAATAAAAATCCTTGTTATATCGTGATAATTGTTTTGGTTTGTTTAAAAACTTGTTGTGTCGAGTGCACAACATTAAGCATTTTTGAATGCTCAATGTGTAAATTGTGAATGTACACACTAGGCAAGATTCATATCTCTTGCGCATGCACTACATGAATTCAGGCGAATAGCCACGGACATATTTTGTGGGTAAAAGGGCCAAATTCGTGGGTAACTGATGAATACCCACGGATTATCCATGATTATGTTTTAATGGGGAAAGCCTTCGAGGGTAATTGACTAGCCACGATTTTTTCGACATGTGGGTAATGTTAACCACGACATTGTTTGTGGGCATTTTCATTCAATCTGTGGGTAAATGGTGCACGGGATTTTCTAAGCTACCACGAAAATACCCACAATTGTCGTGTGGGTAATCTATGGGTATATTTAGCCAGCACATAATCCATGGGTGTGTTCATTAAATCGGTGGTAAAATGTTTCATGGGATTTTTTACATTACCACCAAAATACTCACAAAAGTTTTGACGGTAATTCAAGGGTACACATAACCCATGATATAGTCGTGTGTAAATATCCAATGGTAAAATTTTCCATTTTACCCATGATAATTTATGGGTAAACTTAACCACGGATATTTGAATGTGAAAAAGCCAAGGGTAATATTAGAAGTTTACCCACAATAATTGGTAGGAAAGCAAAAGGTAATATTAGAAGTTTACCCACAATAATTGGCGGGTAATATTAACCATGAAAAGTACCGGTAAAACTTGTGGGAATTTTTTGATAAACGATTTGATTGAAATTAATATAAAATATCTGTCACAAATTTTGAAAGAGCTATAAAATATAAATTACGTAGACAATATAACAAACATAAACCAACTTTATTAAACTTAACATTAACATAAAATATCCGAAAGGAACCAACAACCTAAATTATCCAAAATAAAGCAAACATCAACCTAAGAAATGCAAACCAAAATAGGCCTGAACCTAAAATACCAGACAAACAGAAAATAAATTAACTCAAGTTTCTCGATTTCCTAAGGCTGTGATGATCATCTTACTAGACTTCATGTTCCTCGGAGTTGCTAGTGTTTGGGTTTTGAGTTCCCCCCACAATATCTGCTTCATTGTTGTCTTCAGTGTCACTCACTCTCAGTACTCGGGACAGGAATATCAAGATGACTACACAAGAACTCAAGAATTTGTTGTTGCTTACCGATCTTGCGAGTCAACTTTCTCTCCATTTCCATATACTTATTCTCCAAAGGTTCATGTGGCACATAAGTTGCTGAAGTTCTAGTGGCAGGATTCGGATAGTAAGCAAATGCTTGTGAGCCAAGACCATACATATTTCTTTTCTTCACGCCACCGACCGCCTCATAATAAAGTGCTGATTCATTCACCAATTGGGATGACTCGCCTTCTGCATGGTTTGCCTCACGTGCTTCCCTCAATCGCAACACATTATCCTGTTATTATATAGATGTCAAAATGAGTGACTATATGCTAAATCAAAATGTTATTCACTCTTTAGATCAGAACTTACATTGATTGTTTTTGCGTTCCATATGTTAAACAGTTAGATTTGAACGGTCCTAGTTGGTTAGCAAGACCTGAGATCAACAATAATTTGACACCAAAGTATATCAAACTATAACAAAGATAAAATTTTCTCGTATCACTTCAATAGTGAAGGAGAAGCACTTGACTTGAATCTTATATGTATCTCTGTTTTCACTTTAATTCACCTATGGAACCATATCAAACATTTTGAAAAGCACAACATCGCTATTACTTCAGCAATTAACTTCCATAATAAACTTAAGTATTCCTAACTTTCACATTATTTAAATTACCCTACGTTCTGCATACAAACTACAACTTCATACTATTAAGTATTGAGCCAATCTTACACAAATACCAAACCTAATCAACCTACTGAACCAAATCCACCACTGAACAAGTGAGCATATGCAAATTTCAAAACTCCACTATATTCAAAACAATGTACAATAAACTTATAACCTAACAAGCAAATGACATTAACACTTACTACATAGCAAGCAACCACCACCACCAAATCGCCTAGTTGTAAGGCACCTCATTTCCTCACAAGAGGTCTAGAGTTCAAACCTCACTAGGTACATATATGACCCATTAACAGAATCAGTATTGGTCTTTGAATTGACTCATTAAAAAGCAATCATACAACCCCATAATCTACACATAATTTTCATTTTATGTGAATTCAAAGACTGAGATCCGATTTTTATGCAACCCATTACTCTACAATTGGTCTTTGAATTAACCCCATGATCTACAATTGCTTTTTCATTTTACCTAATCATACAGCCCCTTAATCTACAATTTTTCTTTGAATTGACCCATTAAACATATAAGACAATAACATCTTCTTCCAAATATACCAACAATCGTAAAAGTTATATTCTAAGGCTCACTTTGAATCATTGATAGCCAAAACAAAATCATAAAAAATAAATAAATAATAATAATCCAACAGAACATATATGAAATTAGAACACTCCAATCAGAAATCAGAACACTCCAATGAGAACATATATGAAATTAGATTAGGCACATACCTTGTTAAAAGTTGTTATATTGCTTCTACAATTCTTTGGTACCCACTATATTGAATTGAGTGAATGAAAATTATAAGCGATCATTGCCGCTATTTATTCAACAACTGAGATCCGATTTTTATGCGATTGAGCGGAAAGGCGCCTTAATTTCCCCTAAACCCTTATCATTTGCCGCTTCATTTCCAATCGCCGCTTCATTTTAATTTGCCGCTTAGATTAGATTTCATTTGCCACTTAATATGAAAGAGGGTTCTGTAATTGTATTAGAATGTGATGGACCAGACCATATGATATCTTGAAATAGATGAAATTGAATAAGTATTCAATATAAAGTATTGTCAAACTTGACAGATAATACATATCAATATATGATTTGCAGTTATTTCTAAGTACTAACAATTTTTTAGTTAGAGCATTATAAATAATTTTTTATTAATAAGTATGACAACTTTAAGATTATTATTGATATATGATATTAAGGTGTGGGAATCGGGTTCGGGTCAAACGGTCAAGGCTAAAAATAACATACGCAAACTATTCTTATCTGAATTTGATTTTATTGGGTTCATGTTAAATCGGGTCGGATTCACTCGAGTCGGGTTCATATGCAATCGTATCAACCCGAATATGAGTAATGTAATAGTATCGTCTATTTGTAATCGTTTAAATTGAAAAAAAAAATATATTTTTAAATATTTTAGAAATCCCTTATTTAGGTCAATCGGGTGACCCGAACCCGAGTTACCCAATTATTTTCAACCCAATATCCGACCTTATTTAGTATTTTAGTTGAAACCCGGTTTTCAAAACATTAGGTATAACTATATATACTTTGTAAACAATCGAATTGAGCTCAAACTTTGTGAATAAGTTTCGAAAACAGAGGCACCGATCGAGTCGTGTTCACACAGAAATATTCGGGTTGAATGGCCGGTATAACCTCAAATTGAACATGACATGTTTTATTAAATGTCCCTTAAAACATGCAATACTTAAGAAAATGATGAAAATATCAAGCGGGTTATTAGGTTGGTGAATTTTTGACTCAACTAGTTTAAATAACAAAATTATATAATACTTAAGAAAATGATGTGAATATCATATAAAATTTTGAGTCAACGAGTAAACGGACTTGCGGGAATGAGTGGTTACCCGCGGTTCGGGTCACGGTTATACATTTTTTAGTAATTGTTTCGTCACAATACTTGCATTCATGAGAAATCGAAAGTGGGACCGAGCTTGTTTCGAGCTTGAGTTTTAGGATTCGAGTAGAGCTCGAGCATGACAGTTTTGTGACTCGACTCAACCTGAACATGTAGTTCATTTGTCAGCTTCAAATCGGATTTCGTGTCGGGTTAAAAATTGGCGCCACTAAACTTTACACCCATAATTTTATTTAACATCTATAAGATATACAAATAATAAAATTCCTAGTTAATCAACGACAATGTTAAAAAGGGCACTTGTATATAGGGGTGTAATAAATCTTGACCCGACCCGGACTAGAACCCGAATAAGGATAATCGGGTTCAAAATCTAACTCGGGTCAATCGGGTCAACCCGATTAACCCGAATACGAATTAGGGTCAGGTATCGGGTTCAAATACTTTGCCAATTCGGGTTCGGGTCAACCCGACTAACACAAGTTAGTTTTATTTTTATTTTTTTATTTTTTTATTTTTTTTAATATATAATTTTCCAAATATTTATTTAAAGGCCCTAAGTAAAATTAAATGGACCATGTAGTATATGTTCTCAGTGTTTGTTAAGTATGTAACAAGACTTAATAAGCATTACATACATAAGCCTACTGATCGATGTTGATTGATTATTATACTTTTCATATATCATTGATTTTAATTACTAAGTTTAAGAAATCAAATTATGTGATTTTGCAAATGGCAACCCGACTTAACCCGACCCGATTTGACCCGAATCCGACTAACACGAGTTCAAATAGGGTCAGGTTCAGGTATGTTATTTTTAACCTCGACCTGAATTAAGTCAACGTGATCCAGAAGTGAATTTGATATTATTATGGGTTTGCAGTAAAGGCTGGTAAGGGCACAATATGGTGTTAGTGGGTGTGGCCGACTGACTTTACTTAACGGAAGTCGGGATTAAATGATTTTGATTTTATTGAATATGTATTCTGATGTTTACGTTGGCAGATATTGCAATTGTCACATCTTTGCGGGATGGCATGAATCTTGTTAGTTACGAGTTTGTCGCATGCCAAGATGCTAAAAGAGGGGTTCTGATTTTAAGTGAGGTAACTATCAGTACCATAAAGTCTGTTTGGAATAGCTTTTCTTTTTTTCATTGTCTCTGCGGTTTAATAAGTTAGGGTATGAAAGGATTTTCTCTGCACATAGGTTGCTTAATCAAATCATTATGTATATACACATAGAGTATGCATGCACACACATACACTTGCTATATAAGTTATGTTATATATGAAATCGTTTTATTTGTTTCTTTCACGTGTCCAATATCCTTCTTGTGCGCCTATAGTTTGCGGGTGCTGCACAATCCCTTGGGGCAGGGGCTATTCTTGTTAACCCATGGAACATAACCGAAGTTGCAGCTTCAATGGCCAAGCTTTGAATATGAGTGCTGAAGAAAGAGAGAAACGTCATCGCCACAACTTCTTACATGTCACTCCCCATACTGCTCAAGAATGGGCAGAAACTTTTGTAAGGTACATGTTAATTGTCATTCTTTCTATCAGCCCTAAAGTAACATGCTTATTACAAGTCGTGGTAATGAATTGGGTGGGACAGGTGGGTTGAGTAATGGGTTAACATGGGTTCAGTATCAAACAGGTTCTTTTTAGTGCTGGTCGGGTCGGGTTGACCCACAAACATTATTTTCTATAAAATGTTAATGCATTACAACATTACTTATGATTCAAAACACTACGATATTACAATAATTGGATTCAAAACCCTTTAGTGGGCTCCTCTTTGTAACTTCCTAGCGCCTTGCTAGTTTGAAATAAATTTCTGCCGTTCAAAAAAAAAATAGTCTAAGATTATAACTATAACGATTTAATAGCAAGCATCAAAACTAAGCTTTGGGTGACTTTTGACCCGTTTGACCTTTCTGGCTACCTTTTTCTTATTGACCCATTTGACCTTTGGTTAGAACTATTTCAACATTGATGTTTTAGTGAACTGAATGATACCGTAGTCGAAGCACAACAAAGGATAAGACGAGTTCTACCATCATTACTAGTTGAAGAGGCTATCGAGCGTTATTTGCGGTAAAGTAACCGTTTAATCATACTGGTACCACTTCTATATCCTCATAAAAAAAGGTTAAAGCCTTTAGGTATTTTATCTCGACTATTCTCATTTTTTTACTTCACAAAATACTACAGGGATTCAGCGCTACGTTAACTGAACCCGTCGATACTCCCGATAGGCGTGGAGGTGATCAGATTAGAGAAATGGATCTTAAATTACACCCTGAATTGAAAAAATCGCTTATAAAGCTTTGTGATGATCCACAAACAACTGTTGTTGTCCTCAGTGGAAGTGACCAGACTGTATTGGATGAAGTAATCTATCGAAATTAACTTTTTAAACATATTTTGATAATATATTTATTAATTTGACAAAGCCGAGCTGTTCCTTAATTCTCCGACATTATATTGTGTTTCTTTCTGCCTTTTGTTGTCCACTTTTGGGTTGTTATTGACATGGAGGTCCAGGTATATTAGTGTGTATCTGCCTATTATGTGTTCAGGTCATGTGCAAGTTCCTTTCAATTTCCTTGGATACTTACAGATTAAAGGACTTGATTAAAGGACTTGAAAGTTAGAATGATTATATACAAGTGCAAGTTATTCATCTTTTAGCTCCCAATTGCAAGCGTTTTGCAGTTTTCGTAGTACATCTATGAGAACCTTATGACATTATAATGAAGCTTGAGTCGCAATCTAAACAAGGATTATTTTGGACTTGTCTTGTGGTAATTGTAGACAAGGTAATCTGCATAATCACATAACTGAACTGCGTGCTGATGTTTTTATGGGTGTTTGGAATAAGTGGTTGAAATGTTGTTTGTAATTGTTATGGTTGTAATCTTTAATAGTCTTCTAGTCACAATCTTTAAACAACAAGCTTGGTAGACAAAATATGATATACCACATTTTCAAATTTGGTTCTGTTGACATGCATAATGCATCAGTAGCTTTAGTCTCATCCTTTTTTTTTTTTTTTTTTTTTTTTTTTTTTTTAAACTTTGCTGCTACTAGATAAATAAACAACATGCTCGACTGTCCAAAAAGTTAAATGCCTATTTGTAATTATATGCTTGTTTCGTTTCACCCAACTTTCATTACATCTTGAATGTAATTATGTTATTTACAAAATATTTTCAATCTGCACCTGAACGTTTTGTTGGTTCTTTCTTGCACGATTATCATCTTCTATTTAGTAGCTTTGCTTTGTGAACTACGATTAAAAGGACCCATGTGCTATATAATAATTTTCTTCTACGTACTTATGTTTTAAATATCTAAGTGAAACAAGTCAAAACTTGAGAATAATAATACAAATGAATGAACATAAAATAGTGTGACAAAAATTCACCCAAATAAAAATGAGCAAAATAATTTAGGCACAAAAGTTAACCATCGCCATAATCATGGACATATTTTTACCCACAAATTATACGGAACAAATTACCCACGAGCACAAAGGATAATATGGGTAATGTAAATTTAGCCACGTAAATTACACTCAAGATGTTAAATAGGAAACCGGGTATGTGAAAAGCTACAAGCATAAATGTTACCCATAAATCACCCACAAATATTACCAAAACGAATACAAAATATGTGTGTAGGCATGTAGCAGGTGGGTAAAAAAAAATTACCCACAAAATTAGCCATTACTTTATGTACGAAAGTATAGGCAACACAAGAAGAACAATAGAACCTTTATTCAGATCTAAGCTGCAATAGTCAGCTTAGATTAAGTTTACAATAGTATCCAAATGTTACAAGATTAGATTAATGTCAGTGAGACAAATAATCATGTAAATGTAAAGAAAAAACAAGATCAGTGAAATGATCAGAAAGAAGAGAAGAGAGTGATACAAAAGAGTGCACACTCAAGTGTGTGTAACCCTAGATAAAGGGACTTATTAAATAGGAGATTAAGTTTCACTAAGACCCCTCTAACGGCTAGTAATGACTCATCAGCAGAAACGAAGAAAGGCTTCAGCAGAAATGAACTTCTTGGAACTTTAAATCTTTTGTCTTTTGTCCAAGTTAAACCCCTATAATTAATCCTGCAATAAGCCACAACTTGAAAGCCATTAGCAATTGATAGAATGATATGTTTGCCACAGATTAACACCCCAAAAATTAACATTCCCCCTTAATCTGATGAGCAAACATATCAAACAATATCAAATTTTCACACAAAAATTTATGCTGATAGACAAGGAGGTTCTTTGTGAGTATGTCTGCAGTTTGCTTTGAAGAGCAAATCTTTTTAGCATTTATAACACCTCTAGAAATTTTTTCCCTGATGAAGTGAACATCAATTTCAAAGTGTTTTGATCTTTCATGGAAAACAGGGTTGACAGCAAGTTGTAAAGCAGATTTGTTATCACAAAAAAGATTAACAGGAAGATTGATATCAACTTTTAGATCTTTTAGGATTTTTTGAATCCAAATGATTTCACAGGCAGCAGTAGACATAGATCTATATTCTGCTTCTGTGGAAGATTTTGAAAGAGTGTTTTGTTTTTTACTTTTCCATGAGATTAAACAATTATTAAAGAAAACACAATAACCTGTGACAGATTTTCTGGTTTTCTTGCATTTGGCCCAATCAGCATCACTGTATCCTTCAAGATGATTTTCAGAGTTGCTGAAGTTGTACCTTAGACCTTTTCCTGGAGCTCCTTTTTGATATCTCAGAACATTGAGGGCACATTCCAGATGAGATTTCAAGGGAGAATGCATATATTGTGCCAGACAATGAACTGAGTATGAGATGTCAGGTCTTGTATGGGTGAGATAGATAAGTTTCCCAAGTAACTTCTGATAACCAGTGATGTTGACAAGTAAGGGATCATCAGCAGTGGGAATGTATGGAAGCACAGAGTTGGGTTCCATAGGAGTGGACACGGGTTTGCACCCAAGAAGGCCAAATTCTTTGAGGAGTTCAAGACAATATTTTCTTTGGGAGAGACAAATGTCATTCCCAGTTTTTAGAACCTCAATGCCAAGAAAATACTTTAGATTTCCCAAGTCTTTAATATGAAATTTTGATTTTAGAAATTCTTTGAATCGGTTTATCTCATCAATGCAGTTTCCAGTAAGGACAATATCATCCACATAAACAAGCAGAGCAATAAACCTGTTATTCTCTGTTTTGGTGAACAAAGAGTGATCATTAACAGATTGAACAAAGTTATTTTCTTTTAAAACACTGACAAGTTTTTCATTCCATTTCCTGGGAGCTTGTTTTAGGCCCTATAGAGACTTGACAAGTTTACAAACTTTATTCTTATTGTTCTCATTACAGAACCCCTTGGGGATGGTCATATAGATATCCTCATCAAGATCTCCATACAAGAAAGCATTGTTAACATCAAGTTGAAAGAGAGGCCATTTGTTTTTTACAGCTAAGGCAATAAGACATCTGACAGTGGACATTTTCACAACAGGAGAAAAAGTTTCATCATAGTCTATACCTTCCCTTTGGTTATAGCCTTTAACAACTAATCTAGCCTTGTATCTATCAACTTCACCATTGACTTTATACTTGATTTTAAAGATCCATTTGTAGCCAATAGGAGTTCTATTAGGAGGTAGATCAGTTATATCCCAAGCATGGTTTTCATTTAAGGCCTCAATTTTAGAATTCATAGCATCAACCCAATTACTATCATGGATAGCTTCTTCATAGCATGTAGGTTCAATACTTTTATTAAGACTAGATGCAAAGCAGTAATTATCTTTGTTAAGATTGGAGTAATTAACAACCTTTTCAACACCATATTTGACTTTTCCTTCTATAATAAAGTCATTAAGATTACTGGGCAACTTAGAAACTCTGGTTGACCTTCTAGCAGTAGTGGCTGGCAAGCCTCTTTCTTGTTCAGCAGAATCAGGTGATGTATCAGCAGGATCTGCATCAGCAGGATGTGAATCATGTGATATGTTGCCCTCAGGGTGTGTATTATCATCTATAGATGTTGCAACCAGTTCATCAATCCTAGTATAGAGTTAGGATCTGTTATGTAGCTTTTATGCTCTAGCCTTTGCTTCTTAGGTTAAATTCAGTTTCTGTAGGCTTAATTCAAGTAAGTCAGGTTATACTTAGGTTGTGGTAGTTTCTTTTATAGCTTATTGTGGTCTTTGGATTAATTCCATGTGCTTATTCTTGCCCAAATCAACTTATGGTTTTGATTTTTAATTTCTTTATCTTGCATCCAGATTAGCTGAAATTCTGGATATAAGCTCATTGGTTGGTTGTCTACTGCCTGGTCAATTTAGTTAATTTTTGTGATTTTTCTTGCTAGCTTAATGTAGGCTTAAAGTTGGTACATTAGGGCCGTTTGGCATTAAGAAGTCTTAAACTGATCTAGTGCTTAAATGCCTTTTGCTTAAGCTTATTTGATCCATTCCAGTTTCAGTAGCTCAGTTTTAGATAGTTTAGGCTAGTGGTAGCTTATAGTAGCTTATTGGTAGCTTTTAGCTTATTTCAAGTGCTTATTTGCATTAGTTAGTTGCCCAAATCTTATTTCCTGCACTCTATAGTAGTTTCTGTTATTTTTCCCTTGTTCTCAGTATTATTTTATAATATTATGGAAGTTTTCATATTTTTCCAGGGTCTCTTGATATTTTTCTGCATTTTATGTCATTTTCTAGCATTTTTAAATAGCATTTTATTCAAATAAATTAGAAAAACCTCATAAAAATACAATTTCAATTTTATTAGTTTTAGAATATTCAAAAAGTCATAAAAAGTATTTTTCCTGAATTTTCTTAGTTTAAATAGTATTTTCTAGCATTTTAATTAGTTTTAAATAGTATTAAATTCAAAATAAATAGAGAAAAAGTCAGAAAAATGTGATTCCAGTTTCTAAAATTCTTTTTAGTCATTTAAGATTTTTGAAAAATAGTTTTGTATTTTTCTAGTTTATTTTCCTGATTTTTAGTATTTTAAGTCTATTTTAAATATTTAAAATTAGTTTTTAATTCAAATTAAATCAAGAAAAATCCTAAAAAATTAGTTTTAAATTTCCAATAATTTTCTTGCATCATTAGGATTGTAAAAATGTATTTTCCATATCCGTAGGTATTTTACTTCTTTATTTTCACGTTTTATTTCGTACGTTCACGTAATTTTATTTAAACGTACGTTTTAGGTTTTAATCATTAAACGATTTTAAATATAGAATTAAAAGGACTTCAAAGTCTTAAATAGATTCAGATTCCTTAGTGTAAAATCAATCATAACCTTTTCCTGTTCAATATTCATCCGATCACAGATTCGTTGTATTACAGTTTACACACCTCGTTGGGACTTAACGACCCGGGAATCCACTAAATTCCAAGGGAAATTGCATTGCGTTCTCAAGTGATTGACTCTTTTTGACCATTCACCTGGTTAATTTGGATTGACCGTTTGGGACAGATCAAATTTTGGCGCCGCTGCCGGGGAGGTGTGCTGCATACTACGAATTTGAAGCATCAGTGATTGTTGAATATACACCCATTGTATATTTACCATCTTTGTCCATATTTCCTTATTCTCATATAAAACCAAAATTATCGTGAAGTTAATTCGTTTGACTAATCGATTACCAAAAATATTTTCATTCTTTGTTCTTACAACATGTTTTTCAAAAATACCAAAAATATTCCTCTTTACCCTCTTACCCTTTTGATTCTTCAATTCTTACCCTCTGGAACCCTTTGATTCTTTCTATGTCTTATCCTCACCTTCTTGGTTGTCAATGGTGTGGTGGCCCTCATAATGATGATAATTGTCTCAGTTTTAGCATGGTAGAGTCAGGAAATGGGTCTGTCTATAACCAAGATTCCTATTCTTACCATGACACGACTGATTTATTCCATCAGCTACCACATCATGAGATTCAGACATATTCATGTGAATTTTGTGGAGGTCCTCATCAAGAATTTGAGTGTCAAACCGGGAACACGTTTGTCTATGAACAGTTTTCTGGTAACACTCAGGACTTTGGAAATGACCAAATTCCATATTATTCACATGACCAGCCACAACAATCATTTTGTTGTGAGTACTGTGGAGGTCCACACTTTAGCTCTGATTGTCAAACAAGGAATCCATTTCCTTGTAACAATTACGACTCTTCGTATCATGACCAACCTTTACAGTACCAAATAAATCAGGCACCACCTCAGCCTAAGCTACTTCCTCAAAATCTTCTCCTTGATCTTTTGGATTTAGTGAAAGATTTGAAGGAATGTAAACATTCCCAAGATAATCCAAATCAAAAATCCATGGAAGAATTGTTAGCTGAAGAGCAGGCTGCTAAATTAGATTCCCAGATTGCCAGTGAAAACTCTATTAGGGAATTAATTGAAATACAAAAAGCAGCCAAATCTAGCTCTCGATTCCGTTTCATTCCTGATGACAGTGATGATGAAGATACCCTTGATATTCGTCAATTTTGTACAGGTTCATCAAGTTCATCAGTTGAAATTCCTTCCATAAAAAATCAGGGAGAAAAGACTATGATGGAATTACTAGCAGAAGAACAAATGGAAATTGTAAAACATATGTATACTAGTCCTTCTCAACTCCCTCAGTCTGCTGTTATCACACCCGAGGTTCACACTCACTCTCCGAGCATGGGGGACGAGCATCTTGACACTGTTCCTGAAAAGGAATCGGACGAATTCATAAAGTCTAGTGTTGAGAACCCTGTCCCAATTCCAAGAGAGTCACAGGGAATTCTTGATCATGTGTGTGATATCCCTCCTCCTCTTGTCTTCCAAAATAATCATATTGAGATGTTCTCTGATTCTGATGAGGACTATTCTTTATCTTGTGGAGACATAAGTTATGTGGGGGAATTACCTTCTGAGCTTGTCAGCTTAGGAGAAGAGAATGATGAAGAAATAATCCAAGACGAAGCTCTTCGTCTTACATTATTGAATGTTAATCTTCTCATTTCTAGAATCGAGGCTTTTAATGAAAAGCCTACATCATATCCTATCCCCTTTGAGGATAGTGAACTGTTGTTCGATGATTCTATTCCGGAATTGCAAACGTTCCATTTTGATCATATGGGAGAGAAGATTAGTGGCAGTACCACTTCTCATTCTCATAATTCTCTCCCCGATTATGAATCATTCACTTTTGAGGAGTTCCCCAGTGAACTCACTCAAATCAATCCCGAATATGAATCATTCGCCTTTGAGGAGTTCTCCTGTGAACTCACTCATATCATATCTCCACCGGAGTATGATAACTTCTACTTTGATCTAGACACACCCGGGATATGTCTAGATCAAATGAGCTTAAATGATGAGATTCATGATCCAGAAATCATGAATTCTCCTTCTGATGATGATGAGTTAGTCATGATGTTTATTATGATTTTCTTTCTCTTCTTCACCTATCCCGTGGCTTCTCCTGTTCTTCACTCCTTCGGGAATGAAGACATTATTTTTGACCCCGGCATTTTCATTTATCATTTGTGAGCCGGTTCTATGTATACCTCATCGGTGTGGAACTTTCACGTACTTCAATGTTTATACCAACATCTTGAATGAAAGTCCGATAGAGATTGTCTCTTCCACTTACTTCCCCATGAACAATGAATGCGGGGATCGAGTCAAGCTAGCGACTCGGTAATTAAAAAAAAAAACAGTAGCACACCATATGGGTTTTCACTCATATTTCTGACTTCTTTCTACTTTCTACCACCCTAGTGTGGGGGAGTTGCTCCCCGCTGTTGCATATAAAATTTCAGTAAAAAAAAAAAAAAAAAAAAAAAATCACAAAAATAATGGCCGTAATATTTCCCTTTTACGTTCTAAGTTTCGGCATAACAGCCGGTACTTTGAATATTGAGGACAATATTCATTTCTAGTGTGGGGGGGAATTCTCACGAATTTTATCATGTAATTATACCACCCAATTCCCCCATTTTTGGCCAAAATGTTTTTTTTGGAGTAAGTGTTTTTCACTTACTCAGCATATGGTTATCAGTCCACCATGTATAACCCACATAAGGATTGGCTAATCCAGGAGCAAACGGCTCTTGGTAAAGATATCTCAAATCCGTTGACGGCTTGCAATTTGCCCAAAATTGTATGGTGTTCAGCTCACCATATCTTCAATTAGTGAAGAGTTGGCTAGCCCGCTAGTTTATGGCTTGTGGTAAAGGCAGTTGGAAAACCATAATTGGTAATCGACTCACCAAAGATATTTTATCTAAGAGTTGGCTAGTCCAGAAGCAAACGGCTTCTGGTAAAGACAAATCAAAACCGTTGAAAGCTGGTGATTTGCTCAAAATCATTTGGTTATCATTGTACCAAGGTTCTTACTTGAACTGAAGCAATTGGCTACTCCAGAAGTAATGGCTTTTGGTAAAGAGATGAAATCCATTAATTTTTCATAAAAGATTGCTAGGGACTAGCAATAGTTTAGTGTGGGGGATTGATGAGTGTCTAAATACTCATCATTTTATACCCATCTAGACTGCTAAAACATCTGAAAACACTCAGAAATGCCACAAAATACTATAAATATCATTGAAATGTGTTTTTATGTGTTACAAGTGCAAAAAGATTGAAAACTGATGAAAAACAACAAAGTTTACATAATTTACAGTTTCAGTCCCTAAACTTTCATAAATTGGCAAAACTGGTCCCTGGTAATTCAAAACTTGTAAAATATCATTAAAGGTCCTTGGGGATTCACAAGTTGTTAGAAATAGTCCTTTGAACTTAAAATTGCATATTTACAACTTTGGTCCCTCAACTTTGAAAAGTGTCAAAAATGGTCCCTGGGTTATTTAAAATGAAAAATTAATAAATATAACCCTTGTACTATTCATATATGGCATAATCGGTCCTTGTGTTAACTTTGGAAAAATTGCAGGTTTAACCCCTCACTTTCAGAATATTACAAAAATGGTCCTTGTGATTAAACTACAAACCAATCGGACCCTTTATTACTTCATAAACCCAACCACTAAACCAAGCCCAAAAATAAACCCAGCCCAATCCCCTTATTAATAATACCGGTCAAACCCATCTTCTTTTCCCTCCCAAAACCACCTGCTACCATACCACCCCCGCCACCTGGTTACCTGCTCCTACCACCTTTCCACCTCAACCCCAGCTGTCTACCCACTCTTCCCCAGCTGTTCCTCCACCTATACAAACATCCAAACTTCTTTAATTGTAAATTAACAGCTTCAAGATCAAGTTTGGACTTTTGGCACCAAAATCCTATTGAACAGCTGAGATCATTTGAGGTTAATCTAAGGGTGTAGAATGGATCAGAGGAAGATAAGAGATAAATCCCACCTTAGTTGTAGTATAAATAGCACATTTTGTAGCCATTAAAGGCAAGTAGTTACAAGTAGTTAAAATTAGCATAATCGTATTTCATTTTCAGTAATCATAGTTTGTAATCTCAAGTTTCAGTAATCAATCCTAGTTAATTCAAGTCTGTTTGTCATTAATCTTTGTCCAATTTTTCACCGTTTTTAGAGAAATTGTTACCATTTACGCTTTCTTGTCAATTTACTGTTTTATTAATTAGTTTTCAAAATACTTTGTAATTTCAATTTGTAATTCTTCTTTGATTAATGAATTTTATGTTTTTACTTTAAAAAGTCGCATCCCAATTAAATCATTGTCTGCTTATTGTTGTTTTAAAGGTGAAATTACTGTTTCATTAAGCTCACAGAAGCTTTTGTAAGCTTATGTGAGCTTATCTCTGGTAGCTTAGCTCTTAATTCTCAGTTTTTGATAAATAGTCAACGAAAGTCAACTAAGGTCAAAATTAAAAGTCAAAAAGTTTCAGCTTAATTTCTGGTTTTGATTTGCTTTATGGTTAAGATTTGTGTCTATTTGATCATTCCAATTCAGTTTTAGTTCATTTTCAGTCAAAGTTGCAGTTTCATGGGTGACATGGTTCTGATTTGCTGCTATGGAATTGGATTTGGGTTAAACTTGATTCACTTTGGTTGTTATTAGATTTAGAATAGCGGTTATTTGATTTCATAAGCAGTCATTGTGACAAGACTTTTGTAAGTGCAATTTTCCTGTTTTATTTAACTGTTTTGCTGCATATTCAGATTCATTTTTTAACTGTTAGTTATAGTCATTATTGTTGCATTAGTAGTTAGATCATATTTGTTGTTGTCTTGGATTAGATTTGAGCATTCAATAGAGTAGATTGCATTTTAAGTTTCATTAAGGACTGTTTGGTTGAGCTTGTTGGACTGATTTATAAGCTAGTTCTGTGGTTAGAATTTATTGCATCAATCTCATTTAGGGTCATATAGTTTAATTGAAGCTTTAAATTCAGTTTGCATTCATTAAAAAGTCAATCTCATCTTAAATTTTCATCTCAGGTCAAATAAGTTAGTTTTAGCTTGCATTATCTTGAATATAAGTTTAGAATCAATTAGTTCAGCATAATTAGGTCATAAAACAGCTTATTACATCATTTAGCATTAGTTTGAATCAATCAAATTTCGTTTAAGTGAAATTTTCAAGTTTTCACAAAAAGTCAAAATTTCCTTTTTTTTCTTAAAAACTGCTTCTACTTTTGTAATTTTAATTTACTTATCTTAAGTCCATTTGAGCTGAAATTTGGTATCTGAGATCTTTGGTTGGTTAAGGATTTCATGGCCATTTTAGTTTATTTTTATGATTTTTTTTTAAGCTAGTTAATTAGTGCTTAAAGTAGCTTGGTAAGGCCTATTTGGTTAATTAGAGTTAGGATCTGTTATGTAGCTTTTATGCTCTAGCCTTTGCTTCTTAGGTTAAATTCAGTTTCTGTAGGCTTATTCAAGTAAGTCAGGTTATACTTAGGTTGTGGTAGTTTCTTTTATAGCTTATTGTGGTCTTTGGCTTAATTCCATGTGCTTATTCTTGCCCAAATCAACTTATGGTTTTGATTTTTAATTTCTTTATCTTGCATCCAAATTAGCTGAAATTCTGGATATAAGCTAATTGGTTGGTTGTCTACTGCCTGGTCATTTTAGTTAATTTTTGTGATTTTTCTTGCTAGCTTAATGTAGGCTTAAAGTTGGTACATTAGGGCCGTTTGGCATTAAGAAGTCTTAAACTGACCTAGTGCTTAAATGCCTTTTGCTTAAGCTTATTTGATCCATTCCAGTTGCAGTAGCTCAGTTTTAGATAGTTTAGGCTAGTGGTAGCTTATAGTAGCTTATTGGTAGCTTTTAGCTTATTTCAAGTGCTTATTTGCATTAGTTAGTTGCCTAAATCTTATTTCTTGCACTCTATAGTAGTTTCTGTTATTTTTCCCTTGTTCTCAGTATTACTTTATAGGGCAAATGGCACAAAAAGGTATCAAAGTTAGGGTCCATTTCCAATTAAGGTATTCTACTTTTTTTCTTGCATAAAAAGGTACCCAACTAAATTTTTTGGCGAATTTGGGTTTTTTACTAACGTCCGTTAACTCCTTCGTTAGTATATTACATATTTGGTCCCTGATTTTGTAGAGTCTTTTTATGCATCATCCCTCCTCCTCCACCGTCCACCACCACCCTCCTCCTCCACCAACACCGTCCGCCACCATACCCGCCAACACCACCACCGTCCACCACCACTACCACCTGCCACCACCAGAAAACTCACAAACCCCGTAATAACCCAAACCCATTTCCAATTCCGTACAATCACCCAATCCAAACCCAAACCCAAACCCAAACCCAAGTCCAAAACCTCATTTCGTGAACTCAAATCCCATCTCAAATCCAATGGGAACTGGAGGAATGTGGGTCAGGATTGCTATGTTGTATTCCCAAGGTGGTATGGTTGATAATGCACTTAAGGTGTTTGATGAAATGCTTGAACGAAAACCATGGGATTTTGGCTGATTCTATAGTCAGTTCTGAAATGGATTAACTTGTTTTGACCAATTTCATCATAATAATACATCATTTGTTGGATATTTTAGTGTAATTGGATTAACTTGTTTTGACCAATTTCATCATAAGGGACGGGGGTCCGGGGGCAGCGCCCCTGGTAGCAGGGTCCAAGGGGCGGCAGCCCCTGGCAGGGTCCAAGGGGCAGAGCCCCTGGCTGGGGTCGAAAATTCCTCAGAAAAGCAATTTTCGTAATCTGTTGAGGTTGTGAATCTGCTGAAGTTTTGATTCTGAAGTTGTGATGCTGAGGTTGGGAAAACCTACAAACATCTAACTAAAATATATGTTTTGCCCATAAACATGCCCATGCTTACCTTGGACATTACTTCAGCAGAAGCACGGCTTCACTTCAGCAGCAACACTGCTTCGCTACTTCAGCAGGAACTCTGCTTCGTTACTTCAGCAGTCAAAATGTCCCAAAAAGTAGTTTTTGTCAGTTTTAGCATAGCTTTTTAAGTCATTTTAAGTTGTTATAAAAATTTTAAAAAAATAAAAATAGCAATTTCACTAGCTTATTTAACTTTTGTCAATAGGAAAAAAATCAAAAAAATCTTTTGGTAGGGCTGCTAGTGGTGCAAAGTTGCTGGGTTGAAGCAATGGAACCACATTCTGTCAGTTCTTACACAGTTGTTTGAGTCATTTGAATTTGGATTTAATTCTGGTTTTTAGCTTCTGGAACTTAAAGGTGTAGTTTGTTAGCCAAGTCTGTTAAAATCAAGTAGGTGTGCACTCCGCACCTCCAAACCTAAATGATGTTTTCGTTCAAGCATTTCATCAAACACCTTAAGTGCATTATCAACCATACCACCTTGGGAATACAACATAGCAATCCTGACCCACATTCCTTCAGTTCCCATTGGATTTGAGATGGGATTTGAGTTCACGAAATGAGGTTTTGGACTTGGGTTTGGGTTTGGGTTTGGGTTTGGATTGGGTGATTGTACGGAATTGGAAATGGGTTTGGGTTATTATGGGGTTTGTGAGTTTTCTGGTGGTGGCGGGTGGTAGTGGTGGTGGACGGTGGTGGTGTTGGCGGGTGATGGTGGCGGACGGTGTTGGTGGAAGAGGAGGGTGGTGGTGGACGGTGGAGGAGGAGGGATGATGCATAAAAAGACTCTACAAAATCAGGGACCAAATATGTAATATACTAACGAAGGGAGTTAACGGACGTTAGTAAAAAACCCAAATCCGCCAAAAAATTTAGTTGGGTACCTTTTTATGCAAGAAAAAAAGTAGAATACCTTAATTGGAAATGGACCCTAACTTTGATACCTTTTTGTGCCATTTGCCCTACTTTATAATATTCTGGAAGTTTTCATATTTTTCCAGGGTCTCTTAATATTTTTCTGCATTTTATGTCATTTTCTAGCATTTTTAAATAGCATTTTATTCAAATAAATTAGAAAAAGCTCATAAAAATACAATTTCAATTTTATTAGTTTTAGAATATTCAAAAAGTCATAAAAAGTATTTTTCCTGAATTTTCTTAGTTTAAATAGTATTTTCTAGCATTTTAATTAGTTTTAAATAGTATTAAATTCATAATAAATAGAGAAAAAGTCAAAAAAATGTGATTCCAGTTTCTAAAATTCTTTTTAGTCATTTAAGATTTTTGAAAAATAGTTTTGTATTTTTCTAGTTTATTTTCCTGATTTTTAATATTTTAAGTCTATTTTAAATATTTAAAATTAGTTTTTAATTCAAATTAAATCAAGAAAAATCCTAAAAAATTAGTTTTAAATTTCCAATAATTTTCTTGCATCATTAGGATTGTAAAAATGTATTTTCCATATCCGTAGGTATTTTACTTCTTTATTTTCACGTTTTATTTCGTACGTTCACGTAATTTTATTTAAACGTACGTTTTAGGTTTTAATCATTAAACGATTTTAAATATAGAATTAAAAGGACTTCAAAGTCTTAAATAGATTCAGATTCCTTAGTGTAAAATCAATCATAACCTTTTCCTGTTCAATATTCATCCGATCACAGATTCGTTGTATTACAGTTTACACACTTCGTTGGGACTTAACGACCCGGGAATCCACTAAATTCCAAGGGAAATTGCATTGCGTTCTCAAGTGATTGACTCTTGTTGACCATTCACCTGGTTAATTTGGATTGACCGTTTGGGACAGATCACTCATCAACTTTACTTCACCGTGATCACTGCAGTCATTGCTAAAAACAACGTTTTGCTCGTGGTTCAAACCACGAGTTGATGAAGGCCACCACGAGCTAACCACTTACTGTATCAATCTCAAAGCATACACATGGCTTTCTAGTTCCGTCATCACAACCTTTTTAGTAAATTTAAACAAGTAATATCATTGCGTAAATGAAACTATTCTAACAATGTGAGACATATTATCTCTTAACATGTATGCGTTTCCACTTATTGGCTTATACGAAAAAAATAGTGTGTTTCATCAAATTAGCCATAGATTTATTTTGCACGTCATTTTCATTCTTGTAATTGAAAATCTTTCGGCAATCCCTTTTCAATTTAATCAAATAAAGTAAAAAGTTAAGCGTTTATACCAGTTTTCTGCTATCCTACTTACCAATCAACTTTTTTAGCTGAAAGAAAGTAGAGTAGTTGAAAACGTAATACAATTCTTAACACATTTGACTCACAAACACTATGTGTATATTAATTCACACCAACTTCTATCTTAAGTCTATATGGGATAGAATGTTATGAAAAGTCTCATACAGAAATCCCATGTATGAGATTGCTTAAATAATTAGTTTACTTCACTTCCATTTGCTAACTTTTCATTTTATTTGCTAATAATCACAATAAATTTGAACAATTCAATTGTTTGTCCACTCTTTCTTAAAAAATAATAATACCTTTTCCTCTTATGCTATCAGATACTAAAGATTTAAATGTTTTTCACCAAAACATGTTTTACAGTAAACAAGTTCTACCTTTAAACCTATATGGGATATTGGGATATAATGACATGATAGGAAGTTAGAAAAGGTGTCCATAGAAAAATGTTTTACAGTATACAGTAACATATATATAGTTATTGAAATGTATAGTACCTGCCCAGTTACATCTACTACTTCAAACTTTCACATTTCGGAGTTTTGGTCATCACGCTCCTGTATAGTTTGATTATTTCTTTGTTTTAGAGTTTACTCATACTGTGTAAGTGAAAAGGTTATTATTTCATTGGTTTAGATTATACCCTTACATTGTTCATGAAGTATATAGATATATCATTCGAATGCATAAGATGAACCAAAACAAATAGATAGCAATGACTAAATGTACCAACAATTAATTTAAATCGAGTTTTCTACTCATCACGTGTTAGAATGATTGAGTTTAATAAAAGTAGGTTTATCAAATAGAACTCTGTGAATGTTCCATGACACCGCGAGACCACCAGACCCCTCATTCCGCCATTGCACGAAAATACACATGGCACTAGATGAAAATAAAGATAGTTCAAAGATAAAAATACGTTGGTTGTTGATTGTTTAGTCAGTACTAGAAACATTCACGGTTATCCTTTTTTGCATTCTAATAAACTAGTGTGAAATTAAAGAAAAAAATAGTTTCCACTAAAACATGTTTTATAGTAAAAAAAAATTTAAAAAATAAATAAATAAAACTTTCAAGAGTTCATATGAGTTTACAAGTGATCAACATGCTCCGAGTCAGGTTTATAACTCGCTGTATGCTTATCACCTTGAAACATCATATTATTCTAGACACATAACACTCGCATACATTATGATAATAAACTCCCGTCTAGAGTTAACCTTGACAGAAAAGGTATCGATATTGGCTTCGTTCTTTGCCCTACTTGTCAATGTGATGTCGAAATGGTTAACCACATCTTTTTCAATTGTGATATGGCCAAAGATTTGTGGGCTTTAATGGCGAAATGATGGGAGTTGGATATTCCGATAGATATGCGCTAACATCACTGAGTGGTAAGCCTGGTTGATTCTTTGGATTTCTCTAATATGGCGCGTTTGTTTATTGAAGGAGTTGGGGGGACCCTTATATGGTACATTTGGAGCCATCGTAATCGCTTGCTTATTTCTAGCCCCCCTCCTAAGAAGGCGTTGCTTTGGGACTCTATTATCTCCCAATCTTTCTTATGGATTTCTTCTAGAAAGCCTAAGCTTAAGTTTAGTTGGATTGATTAGTTAAAAAACCCTTTAGCTTCTATTACTTCTTTGTAATCTTCTCTTCTAGCTTTTGCTAGTTTTTAATAAAAGCCGTCGTTCAAAAAAAAAAATTAAAGGATATAATGTTAGAAAAGGTATCCATAAACAATAAATGGTAAATTATTGCACTAAAGAAAAAGAAAAGTACATAAAAAGAAAGAGATTATGCAAGAGTTGGTGAAAGAAAGATGTGTTACTTGGAACACCATATTGAAGTTTACTAGAAACTAGTTCATGTGCTTACCAAACATGAAGGTAACAACAGCATGAAAGTATATGTTGTGTGAAAATGAAAGATTGCAAATGATTAAGCTTTGTCCTTTGTGCTTATAGTCATAGAGAGTAAAATGTTTATAACTTGTTTCGATATGTGTTTTAGTTATGGATGAGACACATTTTGGTTGTGCATTTAGACTATGTGTTTATTTTGCACCTCATTATTGTTCTTATCAAACATCTTACCATAGTATCTTTGTATTATAATACAAACAAACTTAGGATATATACACTGTCAACATATTTTTGCTTTTCCATGGCTATAAAACATTCGCATCTCACCCAAAAATAGATAATGCATTAAGCAATATATAAAGTGATATTATCTGTTTTCTAAGAAGTTTAAAGAACAAAACTCATGTATGAAATTATAGAAAATTTCCACACAAGCATGTTTAACACTCAGAAAGAAAAAAGTTACCTATGTGAGATTTTAGATAACGATGGTTTTACCAAAACACGTTTAACAGTAAACAACAAAAGTAAAATTGATAAAAAAAAAAACAAAAAAAGCCTCAAGTATTTTTATGAGTATCCACAAGATGCTCTCCCAGTCATGCTTTTTAGCATGAAAGGAACATATCTATGTGGAAACATAATATTATTCTAGACTTATATAACCTGTACGCACTACCATATATTATTAAACCATAATTTGTTTTTTCAACCTATGTGGGATAGGATGTTAGGATTGATGGTTCTAATAAGGCTCCATAAAAAAAAATAATAATAAAAAAATAAAAAATTGGTAAACTATTATAAATTAAATCCTTTTAATTAGTACATGAAAATATTATTAATTAAATCCTTTTAAGCACATGAAAAGAAAAAAAGAGATGTACAAGATAGTTTAATTTGCCTAATAGGTTCTTAAGTCTTATTATGTGTTCGGTTAAGCCATATTAGCATGGGTTCTTTTTGATTGACCCTCATCAACTATGTTTGATTCTTCATTTTACTGCATCTAGATTATAATGTTATTTTAGACTTAGGTTTAACAATGTAAAAAATGTATGACATTATTTGCATAATTTGTTTTTCCGTTCTAACTTTGTCTTAATTATTTGTCAATCAGGTTGCTAAATTTATCACTTTTTTTTTTTTTTTTTTTTTTTTTTTTTTTGGAACGGCAGCTTAATTTATCACGTTAACAAAACTGAGCGACTTCCGATAAAAAAGAATAAATAACGATAACCAAAATAAAAGTAAAACAGATCAAGAACTCACATTAACTATCGGGTGCATGATTAACCTGAGGCTATGTATGGTTAGCATTCAAACCTTTTAAGCATGAAAAAAATCATATACCTGAAAAGGTAAAACTAATCTAGTCACAAGAAACTCACACACACTATGGTATATTATTATCCAACAATTTCTTTCTTCAACCTACGTAAAATTGAATGTTCGGATAATTTTTTTTTCTTTTCCTTTTTTTTTTTTTTTTTTTTTTTGTGATTGAATAGAATTTTATATTGGAAAAGAACATGTTGCTGTTTGATGTAATTACGAAGGACATGTTGTTAGTGGTAAGCACACGTTGATGGGGTACCTATTACAGAGTTTAAGTATATAAGTACATGAAAACCATTAGCAAGGTCATCTCTTCTTAAGCAGTTAGACAATTCTTTATATACTTGCAGATAATTTATAAGAGATTTTTTCATAGGAAGTTGACTAAAATATTCAGAAGCATATAACAAGAGTACAAGACATAAAGATAAGAGTAGTGTTACAACAAATTCACAAAAAAATATCAACATAAGAGATGTGCCATGTGTTGATTGGTGTAGAAAAGAGAGGAGAGAGAAATTATATTCAAACTATTAGGCCTATGTCAAATAGCCATCTTCATCTTCATCAACTACTTTTTTTTTTTTTTTTTTTTTGACCAAAGAAGCTTCAAGCCCAAAAAGTGGCTCAAATTGCGTGGATGAAAATCACAATGTTATTATAAGACAAGTTTCTTCTAAATTTAAACCGCTTACCTACTTTAACATCGTTGATTACTCATCTTCAAGTCATCATAGTGTAGTTCTTCTCAAGATTAGCTGGAAATATATGCAGCATACGTTGGAAGTAGTCGTCCAATACTTTTAATGAGGCGTAGCTCAATTGGTTTTAGACGAGAAATGGTACTCGTGATATCCTTTAATGACGTGTAGCTTAGTTGGTATCTCACAATTTTTTTTTAACTTGCAAGATCCTGGATGATTTGAAAACGATATACTATGCTAGACACATGTGCCTCACTTAGACTAAATTACATTAGTAACAAACTATTTCTTTCTTCAACCAAAGTGGTATTTAATGTTCGGATAGAAAGTTAGAAAGTGTAATGCTAGAGTTATTAAGAGTTGGTGAAAAAAGGATATATCACTTGAACCAACTCCAAACTCTAAAACTGAGATAACTACATAAATCAGTCAGCAAAAATGTCAAAAATTATTATTAACCAAAAACAAAAGGTTAATGAAACATGTTCTCGAGCCGCCCTTAGGTGGTACATATAGTTAGCTCGGAAGATAAATGAAAAACAAAAGGTTCATTTCACTTTGTTTATATGCTTTTTATGCGAAAAATAAATGAAAAAGGATTCAAACCACCAGCTCGACCTAGAACTTTACTTAAGCGAATTGATTGCAAAAATATGGAACCATAGTCATAGATTTGCCTAAGATGTTGATATCTAGAATCATTTGAATGATTCCTCGAAATTTCAATTCCTAACGTACTTCAAGTCATCAAAGTGTAGCTCCTTTTATAGTTAGCTCGGAAGATATACAATATTTGTAGGATGTTGTGCAAGGGCTTTTAATATCCCTCATTAGTGTGTAGCTCAGTTGGTTCCCGATAGGAAATGAGACTTCTAAAATAATTGGTCTCTGTGAAATTTTCATAGTGATTGTACTTCAAACTCGCGCGTGGGTTTCTCATAGATATGGGAATATAGAGCATCATTTAATATGAGCTTATTGGTTTAGAAATCCTTGAATATTCTAAGTCGATAAGTATCTAAACATATATACATCACTAGCTAGATGAAAATAACATGTTCTGAAGGATATCCTAACTTTCAACTATCATAAAAATATTTTCATTCCATATATAGTTATGATATGTGTATGAATTATTTAAGAGATTTATGTTGGTTGCTGACCGTTAAGTTAGATCATATGCGTAAATATATTTTGCATGTCTCATTTTAATAACATAAGTTTTTAGAGTACCAAATTAAAGAAATAACATGTTTTAGAGTACCAAATTAAAAGAAAAAGTTGAGAGTTTATAATTGTTTTCTAATACTCATGAACATGTAAGATTTTTTCAATCCATCACGTCGATGAGAATTAGAAAGCATAATACTATTTCTCAGCACATTTAACATACGTACACTCTTGGTATATAAGTAACAAACAATATCTATATTCGGACAATGTGGGATAAAGTGTTAGGATAAAACGTTACAAAATATCTTCATTGAAAAATTTGTAAGAAAGAGATAATTCAAAAGTTCCTAACATTTCTTGAAAGAAAGATTTATTACATGGAACATCAAATTGTTGATTAGAAGCAACTCCTTTATTTGTTTATAACAAGAAACATAAAATGGATTAGCTTTTAGTTATGGAAAAAAGCTATAAATTCATAACGTACTTTACAAAAAAAACTCATTATGCTTTATCTACTTCACTTATTGTCATAATAAATAACCGTTTTCATTTTATTATGTTATTTTTTGTCCGGTTTTATCCGTTTTTATCCGTTTTCATAAATCGTCCATTTTTATCCGTTTTCATTTTAATATGTCCGGATAAAAACAGATAAAAACGGATAAAAACCGTTTTGACGTGGATAATAAAAACGGTTTTTATTGGTTTTTATCCGGACATATTAAAATGAAAATGGATAAAAATGGACGATTTACGAAAACGGATAAAAACGGACATAAAGTAACCGAATAAAATGAAAACGGTTATGTATTATGACAATAAGTGAAGTAGATAGAGCATAATGAGTTTTTTTGTAAAGTACGTTATGAATTTATAGCTTTTTTCCTTTAGTTATCTGAAATCGTCTGTATAAAAATCTACATATGCTATTGTATAAGTTAAGTGTTCAGGCCATGAATCCAACTTGTTTAGGTTTGTTTAAAAACTTGTAACTAGGCAACCTTTAGGACAAAGTTGACAAGATGAGCATTATTTTAAAATCTCGTATCTCTTGCGTATGCTTGTGATAGTTCTTCGCCTCGTAACATTCTTGTGAATATCACCGTCATTCTTTCAAACAGTTGGTTTTGATATACATGAAAAACTAAAACTGATTAAATGAGGTACCTGAAAATATATTAAGAGAAATTGAGTGGTCATTACGACCATCGTCCATCACTATTGTCAACTTAGCACCAAATCTGTTTATCCTCTCATCACTCTCATCTATTTTACTTCACCATAATCACTGCAATCACTAACCAAGAAAACGTTAAGTCTGCTCGTGGTTCAAACCGCGAACTGATCAAGGCCGCCACGAGCAAACCACTTACCGTATCACTCTGAAAGCGTACATGGCTCCCTAGTTCCATCATCACAACCTTTTTTACTAAATTAAAACAACCAAAAACATTGCGTAAAGGAAACTATTTTAAATTTCTAATATGTGAGTCATGTTATTATGTACGTGTGTAAGTTTATTATGCCGGACAATCTGATCATATTACCAGAATTTGAATTGAATAAAATAAAATGTGAGTCATGCTATCTGTTCTAGCTATTCTAAAATCGAATATATATCAAGTAACAATTTTACATATATAAATCCCAAAGAGACTGATGTTTTCCAATTTCAGAAATGTGTTGTTTAATTCAATTTCATTTGCTATCTATGATGATCCAAATAAAATTGAGTACTATATATGATTGTTTCTCACACTCTTTCTCGGTTTTTAGTCTTTCTTAATTACCTTACATCTTTCCCTCGTAAGCTATTTGAGATAAAAAAAAATTAGAATGGTTTCCACAAAAACATGTTTTATGGTAAAAAAAATAAAAATAATTAATAATAATAATAATAAAATAAAAATAAGGAATTTAAGAGCAAATATGCATATATTAGTGGAAGACATAATGGTAGTCTTTATATATAATACACATACACTTATGGTATATTAGTAACCAACATCTTCTATCTTCAGCCTATGTGGGATAGAATGCCGGGATAAAAGGTTGGAAAATGCATGAGCTTAAAGAAATACATTTTGTAATCAACTTACGTTTGTTATTTTTAGCGACGAAAAACATTGTGGTAACATTACAAGTAACCGTTTTAGCTTAAACCGAGCTCTAACGTTTCCATAGAGGCGATAGAAACTTATTTTTTAACTTATGAAAAGTCTTACAAACATGAATCATGTATGAGATTGCTTAAATAGTTAGTTTATTTCACTTCCATTTGCAAATTTTCCCATATACGTGCACATAAAGTGATGTTTTCCAGCTTAAAAGACCTTTTAAATATGATTTAATTTAAGGTGTCCATAAAAATGGTACACATAATAGAGCTTTACTTTCTACATGCATAACAAATGAATGAAACATCAATATAACATGTGCTTGAATATTTGGAAAGCAAATCTGCTTATTTAGTTTAATTGCACTTTGAGGACCATTCCATACTCGGCCTCGCTTCGTTACAATAATGGCATCTTGAAATCGAGTTTTTGTAGAATAAGTAAGACAATCTCAAGATGTAGAAAATGGTCAAACGGGTAAAAGATGTAGAACATTATAATTATAGAATAATGTATATTGTTTTTGGAATGTGTAGTACCTAGGCAATCACATCTTCTACTTCAAACTACCACATTTCGGAGTTTTGGTCGTCGCTCTCCTGCATAGTTTTATTACAAGAATTGTTGTAGTGGCTTAAATTGCATGAATGACAACGACAATATCTTCGTAAGACAAATTTTTCTCTTATTTTCGATTGCTTCCATAATTTAAATCCGTTCATTTTTATTATTTTCTACTCATCAATTCAACTGTTAGAATGATTGAGTTTAATAAGAACTAAGTAATTAAACAAGACACTATGAATGTCCCGTGACACCGCGAGACCACCAGACCCCCGATTCTGCCGCTACACAAAAACATATATGCCTCTAGATGAAAAGAAACATATATCAAAGGATATCCTTGTTAGGAATATCAGCTGTCATTAAAATATGCGTATGAATAATCTAATGAGATATATGTGTTGGAAATGTATATATTTATAAACATGTGAATGTCCGGATTCGAACTCGTGACCACGGGATTGCACACATTAGCGAATGAGAATTAAAGTTAATAATTAATGTTTATGTTTACGATTAATTATTGCACATTAAGTCCGGTTAACGATCGTTAAGTATTTGACGGAAAAATGACTAACGACCGTTAAATGAAAAGAGAAAGGACTAGAAATGAAAAACTTGGAAAAGTTATGGATTTCTTTGGGCTTTGCATAAGTGGCCGGCCATGGGGCTTTCCCAAGCCCTAAAATCATAACTTGTTCCCTAAGTTTACCTACTAGTATATAAAGAGGGTTAGGTTCTAGGGTTTCATACACTTGTGCATTGAATTAACCCTAGATCTCTCCTCTCCTCTCTCTAGTCTAATATTCGGCCGAACACCCCAAGTAAGGGAGTTTGGTTTTGTTTTTCTTAAACGAGGACTTGTGTTAGATCTAATAATCGCTTGATTCGTTTGGTTAATTCGTGTGTACAAGAACGTGGTTGTAAGACATTATTCTTACACAAATAAGTACTTCTTTGTTTTGCTTTGCTCGAGGGATTTGACATTCGCAAGAGGTACGTTACGCATACTTTCAGTTAATTAATTTATTTGTTATGATCTTTAAGTCTTCCGCTGTGTACTCTTGATGTCTTTATGTTTTATTGTATTTTATATATCATAAACTAAACAGCGGCATCACGAGCCTTGTATAACAAGTAATTAATTACTAAAACACATAATTAAAATAAACATGATTGTGTTATTATTTGTATGCGTAGATCTAGGGTTTGCAAAACCTAAACCCTAATTTTGAGGGAGGGGGGCGTTTATTTGGTGCCCTAATTAGGGTTTTGTAAACTATTGTTTTAATTGGATTAGAAACCCTAAGATGCATGCAACTTTATGTGTATATGCGTAACTCTGTTTAATTGCATTAATTGTTAAGTGTAATTTTATGTCCATGATAATTATCTGCATGTTTTATCATGGATCTGCTTTTATTGTATGTCTTTCATGTTTAAGTGATATACACTAAATTCTGATAGATCTATAATTGGGGAAGACCTCAATCATTATTAATTTAATCAATTATGTGCTATGTGGTATATATTTAGTTTTGACTTACGCAATCGATGAATCGATGCATGTGGTTCACCTTGTACATAGATGAAAACGGGTGGAAGTCTTAATTAAATATATGCATATTGACAGATCTAGAATTGGTTATTAATAAGATTTATCAAAAGGTTTGCATGTGGCTATTTGCATGACTTATTTTTTTGTTATGCATTCATTGTTTATTTGTTTATTTTTTCAAATACTTGCTTGTTTGTTATGTGTAACAAGGGTATTTTTACAAGAAAAATAAACTGACCTAAACAATGGTGAAACATGTATTTTTAAGAATAGTAATCATAATCGTTTAATTGATTGATGACTTTGGTACAAATGACTGAACGGCTCACCCATGAGAATGAACTAATAAAAGGGGTTTGAAGAAGTGCGCACAGACACACTGAATGGATGTCTAAGGTTGTGCTTTAGCGCGTACCTGGTCCTCTGCCCCCTGTAAGTTCGAGTGGAGCTACTTAGTAAGCCATTAAATGTGCAAGCTCATCTTAAGGGCGAATTAGTTTTAATTCCATGCGCCACTTCGGTGGTAATTATCCGAAACACTAAGTGTTTACACTTATGCAAAAGTACGGTATAATTGATGATAATTAACACTAAATTCCTTGATTGGTGAATCCAATACCTCAATTAAAGTTTGATGATGAAAAGCTTATACATTAAAACAAGATATAAATGTTTTAATAAAAACTATGCTACAAAGATGAATGCATGACATCTTTGTACATATTTGATTTAACATCAAAACCATTACCCTTTAATTTAAGTTATATGCCATCCAACGAAACGGAAACACCTAAGATTATCTTTTATTTGCGTGAGATCGTGACTTAGATCGTAATCAAAGGGTAAAATGTCCACGTGTCGTGAGAACGGGCATGGACGATTTTGCAGTTTCTTAAGTTGGAAAACTTAATTGAGTTTTGTAGTGAGAACTGGCAACTCAAGGCATAAGATGGGACAAAACATGTTTACATGGCAATTGAAATTGGCTATATGTAAATCCCATAAATCTAGGAATTGCAATTGAAATTGGCAATTGAGCAAAAGCTCTACCACTTTGTATAAGGTTCATTACTAGCAGATCAACTGATGTGATGAGATTATGACAATTTGGATCCTAGTTTTTCAGTGAAAATTAAATGGTTATATGTTTATGAACCATGGGTGTTTAATTTTCTTGAAAAGGTTAATTATCGAAAATACTAAAATTGAATTTTATAATTCTTTTAAATGTATAATTGCAACATTTAACCGTAAACGAATTTTAGTATTTGATCAGTAAATTGTTCCATTCTGCTTTCAAACAAATGTTTGATTGAGAATAATTTACCGAAAAGACAAACGAAGTCTCTTTTCCATGGGAGAAGCATGAGACTCAATCCTATTCCTTTTCATGAATGAGAAAGGTATAATAGGAACATTTGAATTGTCTAAATTCTAATGTAACTCATAGCAATGAATTGCACATCTTATTTTCCATAAAGATTTCATTACCCTCATTTGGTGAATGAATCCTTTGTAACAACATGAATGTTGGTTAACTGGAAAACATGTATATGAGTTACTAAATTATAAGCTAGACTAATTACCGCGAAAATTGGTAAAAGGCAAACTAGCATATTTTATCTAGTTGTTTTGCTTTAGCCTTTAAAGGTACTACATACCAGTATGGGATGGTAGGCCTGTTGAGGAAGAAATTGCATACCCAAATTTTCAAGTTAATAACATTGATGGATAACCCATCATTCATAGAGTAGAACACACCTTTTAGTATCTTAGTAATGATTACGTATGGTTCTTTAAAGGTGTAGGAAAGTAAATAGCAAGCAAGTTGTTTTCACTGGTTATGCAACACTTACAATGTTGTCAGATTCAGTGGGAGCATTTGTGTTGCATTACTGAATAAGAAGTTGTTTTAATGATTTCTAATTCAGTGGGAGCTACAAGCCTTATTTCCTGTGTAGTAACCCAGATTATCTTCAAAGATAATTACTTTCCAATTGTAGGCACTTATGGATTTCAAGGATTGTCATGTGCGTTTCCTTACTAATCAATATAGTCCTACATCTACTTGTTATATCTATGACACAAATCATATTAATCAAATAAACGAACGTGTATCGTGTTGTTTATCTGCTACATGATGTTGTTCCAAGCACAAGTGGGAGAAATCTTTATTGTGTGCAAGGTACAACACATATAAATATGATTTAAATGGATTCTCTTGACCGCAAGGTAAGAGAGTAACGTTCTAATAGGAATTATACATTTAAATGTGTATGATTGCCCTATTAAGAACATGTGTCAAGATAATAACAAAGACTACTTTATTTTAAATATTTATGTCTTTCAATATTTAAGAAACACTTGTAGTTACAATTTATGTTACGTGAGAACGTGAATTAGATTGTAGCCCAAGGTAAAATATCCACGTGTCGTGAGAACGAGCATGGATGATTCTGCAGTTTCTTACATTGAACATTTCATGGAATGACATAATTAAATGAAGTAATCTGATACTACTTTGAATTTGAGTATTCGTTGAATGACTTAAATATATGTAGTAAATATTAACTTGAAATATTAATTGAAACCCGAGGTGGTGTTCATAATTATTTAATTATAAATGGTTATGATTTTGTAAAGTCACAAACATGAAGTCTGTTAATACAAGACTTACAATATAAAGTAAGACGTTAACTTGCTATGTTTTAAGACATATGCACGAAGTCAATGAGGTGATCAATGACTTATAACGTATAGTGGGATTATAACTGTTTTGTCTTTTGACTTGGTCAAAAATACTTGTGTTATAATACATGCAATTGACTTGGTAATTCTATTGTACCATTAAGTTTTACTTTATTGGTAAACAGGTAAGCCAAATAGTAGATGTTATCTTAGATATTGTTAGATTATCTTACAATATTAATTCTAATGAAATACCATATACTTATGGTATGTTCAGTTAGAAGAATCAAAATCTATTGGCATGTTTGATTCAAGATAACTATAGTTTCTTCCAAAAGTTATCAAGGTTAGTAGATTGAGTATAGATTGAATATACTAAATAAGACTCAAACCTAGAAGATTGATAAGACACCATTTGTTTATGGAATGTGATGAATCACATTAAGTCTTATAATGAAGTTCTGAATTTGTTAAACTACTTGAAGAGTGGGTTGTAACAAACTAAAGTCAGGAACTGTCAAATGTTTTTTGTAATATCCCAAAAGAGAACAATGTATTGTTGCTCTACTTGATAAACTATTTAAAGGTAATCTTTAAATTGTTAAAGGCAAGTGAGAGTTTTGTTTAGATCTTGAAAGATTGAATTACAAAATACATAATCTTCTAAAATGCACTAGCAAATATCATGATGAGGCTAAACATGAAAATGATAGACCTTAATATGATGGAATTGTCATTCATAGATCCGTAAGGATATTTAATATGCTGAGGAATATGAGTTACAGGATCATGGTAAGCTTGTTAATCATAATGATGAATTTACCAAATGTTGAATTGTGGTAAATCAATCATACTATGAATGTAGAGATGCTGTCCATAAAGATAATCAACTTTAGATACTTGGTTTATCTTAATGAAGATGATTTTCTTCAAAAGGATGAAAACCCTAGTGGTTTAAATCTTTGTGTAGAAATCATATGGACAATATTGTACATGTATTTAATGCATGTCTAGTGATAATAATATTAATCATACTTAAGTAATTAACTATGATTGAATATTCTTTTCTAGATACATTAAATAAAAGTATAAAGATTATAATTGTCATACTTAGTTTCATTGATATGAAATTTTGACAATGAATATCAAAACTCTTTGTTTTTGAATTACTTTTGCGAGGACGATAAGTAATGCAAAGGAGTTTTATGAATTCAAATAATCTTTGAATATGTACAAACTGCAAGAATCCATGAATGGATATATGCATGCATCTAGGAGATGATTCTTATGTTTAAAATTAAATCCATGTTTGATTTAATAATTAAAATAAGATAGCTCGTAAGTATTCCTGAAAGCTAGTGGGAGTATTATTTTTTAAATCTTATATGTTGTATGGGCAACTACATTCCACCTAAATTAAGTTTTAGTTGAGAATGAAACTTCGTTTGTAAGATTTTGAAAATAAAATATATAACCTTGGAATATATATGTTTATTATAAACATATGCGGTAAATAAATGAGTCTAATAGAACATGATGAGTACATATCTTTGACAAGATAGTATATGAATGAGATCTTAAAGTCTAACTTGAAGATTCATCATGAACATCATGTTGTGTATAAGGTTGTTGTATCATGCTTGATTACAAGATGATTTAACAACATTGTAATATTTATGTTTGGATTTAGAATTGCATTCCACAGCCTGGAGTTGCTCCCAGATTCTATACAACAAATTGTTGTAATTGTCATAGTCAACAAACTTGAGGTTTGTATGACACCAAACAAATAAATATTCAAAGTTTACGGATGTTTAAAGAGCATATTGTTGTAAACAATGATGCTGGTATAATTGAGATGACACTCAATTCTAGTCATGGTATCGTTGGTGATGACCATGTTGACTAGTTATGCTCAATTAAGAGCATAGTTGCATTATACATTAAAGAATGAAGAATACTTTAAAACTTTAAAAGTTTTGAAAGATGATTGTCATATAAAGGTGGTTCAGGTTATCACGCACCTTATGGAATGATATGACAATATCAAGATATGTGTAAACACATACAAGAAATTCAATTATTGAATTTTTGAAATAAGTATTCTCAAAATTCTTGTAGATCAAAGTTAGTTGAAATTATGCCTTGTCAACAAGTATGAGTTGCATGACTTGTGGCAAAAATTCATTAACTGAGAATTATCATGCATTGATCTATTTAGTATTTGGATAAAGGATGTTAAACAATTATTATTTATAATGAATTAAAGTACGGTATACGTTTAATTTCATTTATAATATTGTGTCCTATATTTGCATGTTTAAATCCATGAATAACTTAAGTTGTTCTAAATAGTCCGTTGTCAATCAATAACATGAGAATAATATTGAATTAAGACAAATCTGAGTATTAATTAGAATATACTTGAAAGTATATTGATGCGTAGCATGACTAATTTCAAATGATATTCAATGAATTGAATATAGGACTTATCCCACCTACATGATGATACTTTATGGATCTTAGTCATTAAGTATATCATGAATACTTATCCTCTGACTTGAGATACAAGAGATATGTCATGGATGTAGTGCATTTTTGTGAAGCAATCTAACGCTATACGTAATTGGTAGTTATAAGGGTTGTTTTCAGAAGTGTTGCGAAATTTATGAATCCTGCTTGTAGTCAAAATAGGATTTGTTTCCTTCAAATTTTATTTTGAAGTATAATGCTGCTGGGCCCCTCGTAGGGTTGTTAAGATGTTTGCATGGCCATGCCCAAGGTCTTCTGGAATATGTTCAGAAGAATTGGTAATCTTAATCAATCACATAAAGCGAGAAACAGAATAGTTAATTAAGAAATGAGTGAGATCCATATTCTTATTAACATGGTATTAGAAACAAAAGGATGAATATGATGATGAATCATCAAACTTGGTTTTTCTCCAGAAAACCATACACGAGTTGTACCGGGGGCATTGGCGTGTTGCTAGACGCTAACCAATGTCATTTCACGTTTTATAAACATATCCAAGTGGGAGCTGTTGGAAATGTATATATTTATAAACATGTGAATGTCCGGATTCGAACTCGTGACCACGGGATTGCACACATTAGCGAATGAGAATTAAAGTTAATAATTAATGTTTATGTTTACGATTAATTATTGCACATTAAGTCCGGTTAACGATCGTTAAGTATTTGACGGAAAAATGACTAACGACCGTTAAATGAAAAGAGAAAGGACTAGAAATGCAAAACTTGGAAAAGTTATGGATTTCTTTGGGCTTTGCATAAGTGGCCGGCCATGGGGCTTTCCCAAGCCCTAAAATCATAACTTGTTCCCTAAGTTTACCTACTAGTATATAAAGAGGGTTAGGTTCTAGGGTTTCATACACTTGTGCATTGAATTAACCCTAGATCTCTCCTCTCCTCTCTCTAGTCTAATATTCGGCCGAACACCCCAAGTAAGGGAGTTTGGTTTCGTTTTTCTTAAACGAGGACTTGTGTTAGATCTAGTAATCGCTTGATTCGTTTGGTTAATTCGTGTGTACAAGAACGTGGTTGTAAGACATTATTCTTACACAAATAAGTACTTCTTTGTTTTGCTTTGCTCGAGGGATTTGACATTCGCAAGAGGTACGTTACGCATACTTTCAGTTAATTAATTTATTTGTTATGATCTTTAAGTCTTCCGCTGTGTACTCTTGATGTCTTTATGTTTTATTGTATTTTATATATCATAAACTCAACAATATGTTGGTTGGTGACTATCGAGCTAGTACTAGAAACATTCATGGCTATCCTTTTTGCATACTAATTAACCTGTGTGAAATCAAAGATAAAAGTAGTTTCCACCAAAACATGTTTTATGGTAAAAAAAAATTTGTTAAGAGTTCATATGAGTTTTCAGGCTTTCACAAACAAAAGTTAATTTTTCTTAACTCGTCAAAGGATGATCGCCTGAAAACATCATATTATTCTAGACACATAACACTTGAATACATTATGGTATATAGTCACAAACAATTTCTTTTTCCAACCTATGTGGGATAAAATGAAAATAGAAGGTTATAAAAAGTCTTTACAAACAAAAAAAATGGGATTATTACAGTACAAAAACGATTTATATGTGCATGGAAAGAAACTAGTAATGCAAGAGTTCATGAAAGATAGATATGTTACTTCAATACTAGAAAAAGTGCCAATAGCAACGAAAATTTTGCAACCACCAATAAGTCGTTGCTAAATTCACACATTAGCAACGAATATAGCAACGAAATTCAGTAAAAATAGAATCTTGGGTTAGCAACGACTTTCTCAAAAAAATTCATTGCAAAAGAATTAGCAACGAAGTTTTAATTTTTGCCCGTCAGATCATCAAATATTAGCAACGAAATTGCAAATATAGCAACGAATAATTTGTTGCAAAAATTTTGAACATTTTTTATGCTAAATATATGAAAAAAATGAAGGGAAAATTCTCAACTTTTTTTTAGTTAACCAATTTTATTTTAAATTACTTTATAGTTACTACATTTATGAAGAAGTATAGGGGAAAAAATTTCCCTCTTTTTACTAAAACCTTATTAACAAATGGTGGTTTAATTCCAATCTACTTACGATAATCTATGTGTTAGACTATTAGTATTAGGATTAGTATTTGGCCCATTGTATATTAGGCCCATTATGTATCTTGTTTAATCTTGATATACCAAACATTATTATTCATTTAATATACTCAATCACATAAACTTACATGGTATCACAGCCTTAAAAAAATTTGATCCACCTAAAACCCTAAAAAACCGATTTTTATTTTTCGTTTCCGGTTCGTTTTTTGTTGACCATGCAAGAGATGCGCATGAAGTCTAAACTTCAAGACCCGATTGTGGATACTACATCCGCTTCTCCTATGGTTTTATTGGCAACTAGCAACACTCGTCGTCCGTCTAACCCACTCACATAAGATATAAGGATACCTTCATATTTGGGTATCCTCAATCCATTGTGGTGGGCCACATAACCAACCAAACAACATTAATGACTTTCAAAATTATAGGCTCATACCCATAAACCCCAACCAAACGGGCCCTTAGTTTCCGTTTAGTAGATTAGTGACTTAGTGGCCGGTAGTTAGTAATTTAGTATTGCTAGTATAAATATGTATGTACCTTTGCATCGGTTTGATTCATTTAGTTGTTACTTTTCATATACCGTATGGTTATGATATATGTATGGATTGTCTATTGAGATTTATGTTGGTTGTTGACTCTTGAATTAAATTAATTTTGCACGATGCATTTGAATCAAAAGACTTAAAATACATTTTTACATGAATCAAGAGAATTAAGATGCATTTTACATATTTAATTGTTTCTTAGGTAAAAGAAAAAAAGTTAAGAGTTCGTATAAGTTTGATTCATTTAGTTGTTACTTTTCATATACCGTATGGTTATGATATATGTATGGATTGTCTATTGAGATTTATGTTGGTTGTTGACTCTTGAATTAAATTAATTTTGCACGATGCATTTGAATCAAAAGACTTAAAATACATTTTTACATGAATCAAGAGAATTAAGATGCATTTTACATATTTAATTGTTTCTTAGGTAAAAGAAAAAAAGTTAAGAGTTCGTATAAGTTTTCTAACATTCCACAAATTGCAGGATTTTTTTCATCCCATCATTGCAGAGTACTAGAAACATTATGCTTGTCACAACACAGTTAACAAACATACATTTATTGTATATAAATAACCAACAACTTCTATCTGCAGCCTATGTGGGATAGAGTTTTAAGATAAATTTTACAAAATATCTTCATATAAAAAAATTGTATACAAGAGATAATTCAAGAGTTCTTAACATTTGGTGAAAGAAAAAGTTGTTACACAAAACATCAAACTGAAGTTTAGAAGCAACTAATTTTACGAACATGAAGGTAATAGTTTGGATAACATGAAATCATATGTAGTTATAACTCTAATAATGAAATATTACATTTTTTTATGCATTGTATTAAAAAGAACCTGTGATTTTTCGTAAATGTTTACTTATCTGAAGTCTATATAAGTATTGGGTCGTAACTTATTCTCGCACTCATGATTCTAGGTTCTCGCAAAACACACCCGCATAGTGAAACTTACAACTAGAGAAAAGAAATAAGAAATCGTAATCTATATTTTCATTTTATATACTTTTAAAGATATTAACCAGTAATAGTGCACCAGACATTTGGTTTATAGCTCGTCTATAGCTGCAATGTATGCAGTAAAAATAAACTCTCAAGTTATAGAATGAATAAGTAGTATTTGTAATCTAAATTATTAAGAACATGAGATGTTTGAGTATTTAAATTTATACAGAAGATGGCACTCCTTGGATTGGAATATCATTTAAAACAAAGAAAACGAAGATAAAAAAAATGGAAAATCATTTACAGTTAGAGAAGAAGTTATCAAATTCTAAAACCATTTAGTCACTACATGTACACTGCAAACCTATTGAAATTGAATTGGTTCTCAAACTCTTATTCTTTATCATTTGGCTTTCAAAATATTCTATCCTTTTACACCATGTGAGCTTAATGACTAAAACGATTTCACTGAAACATGTTTTATAGTGAGTAAAAAAAAAAAAAAAAAAAAAAAAAAAAACTCTATAGTGAGTACAAAGAAAGAAAAAAAACTGAGAATCGTATTAACTTTCAAACCGGTCATCACCTCACTAGTTATTTTAGCTAGTTTAACTAATGAGATCAAGAGAGGAATGAAAACATAATACTATCCAGGAAACAAGTTTCCTATGCACGCTATGATATATTAGTAACAAACTATTTCTTTCTTTAACCTATGTGGGATAAAATGTTAGGATTTTGAAGGTTGAAAATGGTCTCCATCATCATATATAAAAGATTTTTATGGAAAGAAAGAGAATGTAACAGTTAAAAAGTTGTTGAAAGAAACATATTTTGGAACTCCATATTGAATTTTAGAAGCAAACTAGTTTATGTGTTTGGAACACGAATCATATACACTTTGGACGATAACATGAAATTATATGTTGTTATTGCTCACGAAATGAAAGATTGAAAATGTTTAAGCACTGAAAGGGGTTAGCTTTTACTTATCTAAAATCATTCGTGAAGAAATCTTATACATCGCTGAAGGTTAAAGTACTTTTGCATTATGATTCGTATTATATATGGCCATGAGTTGTGTAGCAAACTCATTATGCCGATCACTACACAATTTTGAATGCTCAATGTGTTTATTATGAATTTAAAAATTTAGGTTTGCATGTAGCTAAGCAAAGTTTTCGACAAACATGCTTATCAAATAAGCACTTATGTCAAAATCTGAAAGCAATCAGCTAGGCAATCCTTAATCATTTACAGCTTCGATGACGTAAGTCGTGTGCTTTTATTACCCTGTATGAACCGTTATTCAAGTAGAAATCAATATATTATACATGGCTGAATGAATTACGAGTTGATTGTCCAAGGAAAGTATTTCTAGAAATATTTTACAAGCATATATATAACAAGAGTATACAAGACATAAAAAATAATTGGGCCTGAATTATTCTCACCCAAATTCTTGGGCCTATGTCTAGTAGCCATCTTCATCTTCAAATTTTTCCTTGTTGAGTTGTTGGACATATATTGGCTAAAAATCGTAAATTGCATGAATGACAACCACAATGTCACTATAAAACTTGTTTTCTCAAAATTTAAATTGCTTACCTACTTTAACATCGTTAACTACTCATCTTCAAGTCATCAAAGTGTAGTTCCTCTTAAGATTAGCTTGAAAGATACGTGAAACATGTTGGAAGTTGTGGGCCATTACTTTTAATAGTGCGTAGCTCAGTTGGTTTCAAACGAGAAATAAAACTCGTAAAATCCTTGGTCTTTTAGTTATTCCCGTAATAAACGTACTTAAATTCGCCCGTGGTTGTAGAAAAAATCTGAGAATATAAAATAACAACTTCCCCCATAACATGTTTCAGAGTAAAGAAACAAAATAACAAAAACAAAAAGTCAAGAGTTATATGAATTTTCAGATAGTGCAATATCTCTAAAAATTTTTAACTTAGACTACATTATATTAGTAACAAACTATTTCTTTTTTCAACTAATGTGGGATTACATTTTGGGATCATGAAAGTTGGAGTTTAGCAAGTATGTTTTGAATGCTCAAAATATATAAGTGTAGGTTTGCAAAGTATGTTTTGAATGCCAAGATCTAAAAATAAGCAGCTTGGCAATTCTTTAAGCTTATAGTCATACGGTGTAAAATGTGTACTTTATGAGTCGTTTCGATATGTGTATGAATTATGGAATGTAAAGTTTCACAAACAGAAGCCATGTATGTGATTACATCAGTGGTTAATTTTCTTCACTTCCATTTTCTGTGCGTAACGATCGAAAACATTATAACTTATATATCAAGTAACAAGTTTACATAGATGCTTTCCAGTTTCAGTTTTTTATTTAAGAAATATGTTGTTCCATTCAAATTCATTGGCTGTATTTAATGTTCAAAACAAAATTGAACAACTGAATTGTTTCTCACATTCTTCCATATATAATTTTAACATGCCAGAAGTACATACATTTGAAAACACTATACTATTCTGACAACGTGAAACCGAAGTACCCAATGGTATATTAGTAACCAATAATCTTCTTCTTCAACCTATGTGCAATATAATATTAGGAAAGGAGCATGGGCGGAGATAAATGGGGTCACAAGGGTCACGTGCCCCGTTAGCGAAAAAATTTGTAGTGTAAAATGTCTAAAATATCTAGATTTTTTTTTTTTTTTTTTTTTTTTTTTTTTTTTTTTAAGAACCAATTTATAGTATAATTTTTAAAATTTATTAAAATGTGACCCTTCGATCAAAATTTTCTGGCTCCGTTCCTGGATAGGAGGTTAATAAAGATCGACATAAAGTTGTAGTTAACTATTATGTAAAAGATTTTGTGCACGTTGAAAAAAAAGAGATAATTCAAAAGTTATTTAGAGTTTGTGAACGTTAAAGTATTTATGTATTATGATATTTGTTTTGGCCTAGGTCTTGTAAAAAACGTATTATGCCCATCGCTAAGCTTTTTTACGAGTGCTCAAAGTGTAAATTATGATTGCACATATTTAGGTTCGCAAGTAGATAGGAAAATTTTAGGACAAAAATGCTTATAAGATGAGTAGTTATATCAAAATCTAAAGATAAGCAGCTAGACAATCATTTTTAACGATATACAACTTTGATAACTTTAGTTATATATTGTTATTGCTCTAAAAATGAAAATAAAAAATACAAAATTTTAAGTGTATACGTGTGTTTAAACTTGCCGAAAATATATTATAGATAATAGGGCGTGAACATAAACAAAGCTCAATTGCTATCTTGTCATTTTTGTTTTTGTAAAAGGCTTAAGCTCAGTAATTGGACTACATTTGACTTTTCACTTGTTGTTTAGTAACATACAAACTAATTATTTCATAGACCACCAATATATATCATTTTATAAACTCATCCACAACATGACTCACATGAAAAAATCAAAACATTTGGTACATGTTCTTAGGACATATAGTAGCTTAAATTGCGTGAACGACAACCACAATATCGTCATAAAACACATTTTCCCCCTATTTTCGATTGCTTTCCTAGTTTGAATCTGTTCATTTCTTCTTTTCTAGTCATCAAGTGTGGCTCGTCTTAAGACAAGCTCGCAAGAGATACATTATTTGTAGGAGGTTGTGACCACAATTTTTATAATCCTTCATCTTTAGCATGTAGCTCAGTTGGTTCTGGATAGGGAAGGCAACTTCTAATATACTTGGTCTTGCTGATAGTTGTACTCTAAACTTGCGTATTTGGTTTTCTCAAAGATTTGGGGATATGTATACATTTTAGTATGGATCTATGGAAGTATCATGATAATTGAAATAGTAGTTGTTGATTGTCACTATCTTTGTAGTATTTGTGTAAAGACCACATTATATATCTCGCTATGATCGAACTTCTCAACTATGATACAATTTGTTTATTTTATGTTGGTTGTTGATTGTCGAATTAGAGCGTGCGTGATAACGCTACACGCGTCGTTCGGGGTCAAGGAAACTTCCTTTTCTTCGAGCAAGTTTTATAACACCCTAGGCAGTGAACCTAATCGTTGTAGTGTAGTAATTAGGGTAAGCCACGGGTATTGATATCGTTCTCTAGGGGAATAGGAATGCTAGTAAGGAGTTACTACGCTAAGGTTAAGGTTGAGGAAGATTATTTTTTATCTTTTTATATTTTATGAAAGGGAAAGGTACGAATCTCGGGTATTGGATTTGTGGGGGGGGGTTGGTATTTCTACCGATTACTCTACTATTATCTAATTATCTAAACTAAGGTTGTGGGAGTCTATGTCTAATTAATGTGTGCTCGTATGATAGTTTAAAGATGTGTTTACTTAGTTTGTATTACTCCTTAATTATCTCCTATTGGTGGTTGAATTGTCACGTCCTTATTCTTAGTTGCGTTGTGTGTCTAAAGTTGTAGGGTATGCGTTTCTCCCTAACTCTTTGAACTTACCAAAGGGTCCCGTCTACAAACCCACTAGGGATGATAAACTCCTACTCTAAGGCGCTCTTTGGATGGTTTAGCCTACAACTACTCAGGTAATTATATTCTAAGGTTCACAAAGATGAATCAAGCATTAAGTACATAACGAATGACCTATCGCATTACTAGATCATTAATCAACTAAGATAAGAAACAACCAATCAATATTCAATAATTAAGTTTCATACTTCCTAAGCAAACACACAAATAAATTAGCCGGACATGGAGAACATGCAAGCATACACACAAATAATCAAAGACATAATTGAATTAATGAAGTAAAGACTTATCTTGATGTAAGATAGGGTTTAAAACCCTAAAATACTGTACAAGACACCTTAGGTTCGGTTTTAGGTTTTTACTCCAAAGACTCTCCACAAAAGACTGAAAAATTCGGATTCTATATATAAGATTACAATTGCGACGGCGTCACCTTATGTTTAGTGACGCCGTCGTGTCGCCGTCATTAGGGTTTCGTCTTGGCCACGTTAACCTTGCGACGGCGTCACCTTATGTCCGTGACGCCGTCCTCTTCAGCTTCTGACGTCGTCTGGATTGCATCTAGGCCGTCTGAGTAGCGACGGCCTACTCTTTCACAACTGGACGTCGTCACTTGAAAATACGAGTTTTGGGTTCTGGACCGTCACAATAATTTTGGGACGGCGTCGCCATTAACACCTGACGCCGTCGCCTTCTATTTTCAGCAACTGTGAGTGTCTCGATTTTGACTTTGGCCATTTTCTTCATATATTCGCGCATTTTCGTTCAAATAAGTGCCATTCCAGCATTTTGCCTTCAAGAGACCTAAAAAGTGAAAAGGAACGATATTAAGCAATAACGGATACAAAAGTGATCAAATAAGGACTTAAACGACCCCTCAAAATGGTACCTTTTAAAACCTTATCAAATATCCCTACACTTGTTATTTGCTTGTCCTCAAGCAAATGTGCTTTTAGCCAATTAATTTATAAGTTAGGGGTCATGAAGCATTAATTCAAAACGGTCCACAACACATATAAGCCCCGCAAAAGTCATAACAAGCACGGAAATTACATACTAGCACCTCACATGGGGTGTTTGGATACTCACATCTCTCTCGGGTGTATATATGAAATATAACAAATAGGAAATGGGATATAAACACTTATTAACCGGTCCTAGTACATAGATTACCATAGGCTTGAGAATAGATCAAACCTCCATCGCTTTGGCGTAAGCACCTAGGAAAGACTATCAAAGAGGTCTTTTAAAGGGTTGTAATGTTAGGCTTACGGTAGGGAAATAAGGGTTTGGTGGGATAGGCTGTTTAGTGGTGGCAAGTCAAAAATCTCTATGTTAAATGCATATGAAGAATGGCGTTGCTAAGCCAAGACTCGACACTCTAAAATTCTATGTAACGAAAATAAACAAACATAAATTTAAAAGATAGATTTAGGATGGTAGCCCGTATGTTTTTTTTTTTTTTTTTTTTTTTTTTTTTCACACTCTATTTTTTTTTTCTTTTTCTCTTTTTCTATTTTTTTTTCGAATTTTTTTTTTTTTTTTTTTTTAATCATACACTTTTACTCTACCATCCTCTACGGTAACATCAAAATACTAGGGATTTATAGGCTCATCCCTACACTTGAGTTTTTATTACTCTAACACTAATTTGACCCGAATTGAAAAGATCAAAACACTTGGGGTACATTATTACGCAAACAAAGGGAATTTGAATTTTTAACGTTCCCTTCCCGTAATTTCATAAACTTTAACTTTTCCATGAATCCCAATCGTCCCAAAACTGTATACAAAGGATATGACTCGACTTAGCAACTTATGCAAGCAACTAGATAATTGAACTAAGGGTTTGGGGTGATAACAAACATTTGCACTAAAAGTGAGTGCATAAGGGGTAGGCTAAGGCGATTTTGGTGTATATTTGGGGGTGGGGTGTAAACAATGCTCTTCATTGATATTCCGGAAAAACCGAAACATCACGAGAACCGCGAAAAGGATAGGCTCTGAGGGGTTAACTAGGGGTATCGTGTACTAAAGATGAGTACAACGCAAAGGGTGTGGGGGAATTACTCAACCGATGTGGAAGAAGTAATTATATTACGGGTATCAAACAAAGGTTATCCTAATGCCTCTTATCATTTAGTTATTCCTAACTACACAAGTGTAGCCTCACTTGCGATCTCGGAATGCATCACAAAACAAGTTCTAGAATCTAATATACTATCGGTTCACACTCTAAGCATTGAAGATGAATGCTTTAATTCCTACTAATCTAAGGGCGATCCTTTCATTTTGGTGGAATTTGGGTGGTAAAGGGTTTTTGTGCTAGTCATATAACTTCCTATCCATGAGACGCTTTTGTTAAGACGAATGGCCCACTCCTATATGTCATGAAAAATTTTAAATTTGGTGCCAAAATTACCCTAACCGACATTTTCTCATGGTTTATTACACAATCACAATTGGACAAAGCAAATAGTCAAGGATAAGCATAGTTTCAAAGTTCCCGTTTTATTTTCCCTCCCTACACTTAAACTGAACATTGTCCCCAATGTTCCCCGAAAGTATCAAAGTTATGATAAAAGAAGGTAATCAAAAACGAAAGAAACTAATACTTCCCTGATTAGCTCGGTAGGATCCGTGTAAAGTGGTGGTTAAATCCTTTTCAAGAAGAATTATTGCGTGAAAAGCTCCTTCCAATCTTATGTAACTTCTTCTTGACAAACTAAACCTGCACACTTGAAGAAAACAAACGAAACCTTCGCGTAAAATCGGCGGTAATAATATATATAAGACTCGATTTAAACTAGGATATAATGCTTGTGGAATGGATGTTTACAGAATTTCTAAGAAAATTAAGACCTGGAAAATTCCAAAAATTTATAAGTAGCTCAGAAAACGAGAAAAAAGTAATCTGATGTTTTTACTCCTTCCTGACGCCGTCAGGTTATCCTGACAAAAACTGGTCTGCGATTTTCTGGAAAAAATTTTGGAAAATTTACATCTTTAGAATCTGGAAAAAATTTCTGCAAAAACATCCATTATGACTCGATACAAACATTTGACTCGAACAAACAAACATAAATATCTTTTAGTTAATTGTTATTCTCATATTTACGTTTCTTTTGAAAACGTGTGTAATCCTCCCTACACTTATCCCTTATGTAAAATACCTTTATATGAAATTAAGACGAGGTTAAAAACAAAATAAAGCATTTTTACAAATTTAAACATGAGGATAAACAATTAATAAAAGATATAAGACACTAACAAGCAAACAATTAAGCATGGGTTGCCTCCCACGAAGCGCTTTTCTTTATTTAAGAGTCTTGTAGCTAGACTCATAGTCGTGCTCCTACGTTTTCTCATTACCGCCCTCTTGACGGTTTCTAATGGGGGGTTCCATGTTGTAGAAGTGCCCTAAAATGCGCTTCTCTAAGAGTTCATCCTCTCCCCAATCAGTCCTATATTCCGGTCCTAGGCTCAAGCAATCCTTATAGAATCCGAAAATCTTAGCCATAACATAATCAACACCTTTTTCCCTGTCCTCATCATTCCTATAATAGACCGACAGTTTAAGTTCCTTTTCATCATTAGAGAGTGATGAAAACTTCTCAATCTTAAACGGCATTTGGTAAGCTATGTCGTCGGTCTCATTCTTGAATCGCACTACTCCTAACGAGGGGTTATAGGTCATCCCGGTGCTTTCTATGAAAGGTTTTCCTAGAATAACATGGGACAAGCTAGGGTCTATGGCCGTGCTAATATCATCCACAATTATGAAATCCGTAGGAAACGTGAAACTACCTACATAAACGGGCAATCCCTTAATTCTTCCTAGAAAATTGCAATTAACATTAGGATCATTGGGGTCTTGCCTAGTTGGAATAGGCTTCTTTAATATCCAATTGTAATAGGTGCTAGTCATTATGTTGATTGGGGATTTGCGATCAATGTAGGCTTTTGCCACAAAAAGGTGTCCTATGACACATGGTATGTTAAGATTCCAAGGGTTCCCAAACTTGATTCGAGGACTTTTCCTAACATACATGTGACGGAGGTCACGCACTAAGTGAGGGTGGCAAGATAGTTCTTCTTCCGTAGGAAATTTGTTGAAATAGTCAATGTCTACTTCATCTACTTCCTCGGGTGTTTCATCATCCACAAGTGTATAGTCCTCTTCGTCATTTGTTCCATTAGGTTCAACTAAGGCGATGGTATTGACGAATTGGACATACTTTAGCTTGCTTGGATCCTTAATCTCTATACCTGAAGGCTCGGGAGTTGAGATAGCACTAACCTTCTTATCACTATTAGCCATGGCTTTCAAATGGTTGTCTATTTTCCTATCTATCTCGGCTTGTTGATGGTTAAAGCGGTCCGAGAGGTTAGCCATTTGGGTTTCTTGGGATGCAACTAGGTTTTGCAACATCCCTTCGACATTTTGTTGGTTAGGACCGTTAGGTGGGGGCCATGAGAAATCATTAGAGGTGAATTCTTTGGTTTGTCCCCAGTAGAAATCGGGCTTGCCTTTCCATGCCTCTCGGGTTTCATTGAAATTCCTAGGTCCGGGTGTTGTAGGGAATCTTCCTCCCGTTCCATTAATACGCGAGGATGCGTAGTCAACGGAAGCATGTTCTGGGGAGCGAGTGCTGTTGCGCGTGTTATGAGGATCACAACACGGCTCACACGAGGAAGAAGCTTTGTTCACATGGTGTGAAGATTTAGGAGTTTCGTATGAGCTCATGAGGAATCTAACTTGATCTTCAAGTTCGATCATCCTACGGTCGGAAGGAGGCAAGGAGATTGCCTTAACGGTTTTGGGCAGCTCACGGGGGTCATCCCAACTTTCGTTGTCATAGAGGGCGAGGTCCTCTATTATTTCCCATGATTCTTCTGCGGTGAGATCACTAAGTTTTCCACCGGCCGCTTGGTCAATGGATCGCTTAGTGGGGAAGTTGACATGATCATAAAAGATTTGGACTAGGAGCCAAAGATCAATGCCGTGGTGAGGGACTTTATGAAGTAAGTCCTTGAATCGGGTCCATGCTTCGTATAGAGATTCACCTTGACGTTGTTGGAACATCAAGATATCATTCCTAAGCTTAGTGGTTCTCCCCGGTGGGAAAAATTGAGCAAGGAAGCGAGAAGTAAGATCATCCCAACTTGAGATGGAGCCGGCGGGAAGTCGCTCAAGCCAATTACTAGCTTGGTCCCGTAGAGAGAATTGGAAGAGACGCAGGCGCGTGGTCTCCCGAGTAGTAGCATCAAGGTCGATGGAATCGACGATTTTGAGGAAGTCCCTCAGATGCTGATTTGGATCTTCGGAACGAAGTCCATGGAATGCACATCCGTTTTGCACCAACCGGATGGTGTCGGATCGCAGGGCCGTAGTTTGGGCTTGGTCGGGAAGCTCAATGGTGTTCCTATAGCCTAGGTGGCTTGGTCTCGAGTATTCACCAAGAGTACGGGCTCTTGGCGGGTCATTTGGTGGTAGGTTGATGAATGGTAGTGGGTTATCATCTTCCATGATGAAAAGTGATGAGGTTACGAACAAAAGTCACGAAGAAGGGGGATAGACTAAGAGGAAGCTAAAAAATGAGAAAAAAAAAATTTACTTGATAGGAATCAAGCAAAGAACCTAAACGATGTGGACTACTAACTAGCTATTCTATTCCCCGGCAGCGGCGCCAAAAACTTGATAACGCTACACGCGTCGTTCGGGGTCAAGGAAACTTCCTTTTCTTCGAGCAAGTTTTATAACACCCTAGGCAGTGAACCTAATCGTTGTAGTGTAGTAATTAGGGTAAGCCACGGGTATTGATATCGTTCTCTAGGGGAATAGGAATGCTAGTAAGGAGTTACTACGCTAAGGTTAAGGTTGAGGAAGATTATTTTTTATCTTTTTATATTTTATGAAAGGGAAAGGTACGAATCTCGGGTATTGGATTGGGGGGGGTTGGTATTTCTACTGATTACTCTACTATTATCTAATTATCTAAACTAAGGTTGTGGGAGTCTATGTCTAATTAATGTGTGCTCGTATGATAGTTTAAAGATGTGTTTACTTAGTTTGTATTACTCCTTAATTATCTCCTATTGGTGGTTGAATTGTCACGTCCTTATTCTTAGTTGCGTTGTGTGTCTAAAGTTGTAGGGTATGCGTTTCTCCCTAACTCTTTGAACTTACAAAATGGTCTCGTCTACAAACCCACTAGGGATGATAAACTCCTACTCTAAGGCGCTCTTTGGATGGTTTAGCCTACAACTACTCAGGTAATTATATTCTAAGGTTCACAAAGATGAATCAAGCATTAAGTACACAACGAATGACCTATCGCATTACTAGATCATTAATCAACTAAGATAAGAAACAACCAATCAATATTCAATAATTAAGTTTCATACTTCCTAAGCAAATACACAAATAAATTAGCCGGACATGGAGAACATGCAAGCATACACACAAATAATCAAAGACATAATTGAATTAATGAAGTAAAGACTTATCTTGATGTAAGATAGGGTTTAAAACCCTAAAATACTGTACAAGACACCTTAGGTTCGGTTTTAGGTTTTTACTCCAAAGACTCTCCACAAAAGACTGAAAAATTCGGATTCTATATATAAGATTACAATTGCGACGGCGTCACCTTATGTTTAGTGACGCCGTCGTGTCGCCGTCATTAGGGTTTCGTCTTGGCCACGTTAACCTTGCGACGGCGTCAACTTATGTCCGTGACGCCGTCCTCTTCAGCTTCTGACGTCGTCTGGATTGCATCTAGGCCGTCTGAGTAGCGACGGCCTACTCTTTCACAACTGGACGTCGTCACTTGAAAATACGAGTTTTGGGTTCTGGACCGTCACAATAATTTTGGGACGGCGTCGCCATTAACACCTGACGCCGTCGCCTTCTATTTTCAGCAACTGTGAGTGTCTCGATTTTGACTTTGGCCATTTTCTTCATATATCCGCGCCTTTTCGTCCAAATAAGTGCCATTCCAGCATTTTTCCTTCAGGAGACCTAAAAAGTGAAAAGGAACGATATTAAGCAATAACGGATAAAAAAGTGATCAAATAAGGACTTAAACGACCACTCAAAATGGTACCTTTTAAAACCTTATCAGTGCGTGTATTTCTTTTGCACGTTGCATACTAATCACAAGAGTTCAGATACATTTTTACATTTATGTTGTTTCTTTATTAGCTTTCAAAATTTGTTTTCTTTTTTAACATGTGTGAAGTTAGCGATTAAACATGTTTTAGAGTACCAAATTAAAAGAAAATGTAAAGATTAAACATGTTTAAGAGTACTAAATCAAAAGAATAAAAGCTAAGAGGTCATACGAGTTTCCAGATACCTCTGAAGAATCTAGATTTTTTCAACCTAGAACACAGAGAGATATCCGAAGACATAATACTATTCTCAACACATTTACAACACGTACACTTATGGTATATAAGTAACCAACAACTTCTTTCTTCGGCCTATGTAGGATAGAGTTTTAGGATAAAATGTTACGTACAAAATATCTTCATAAAAAAAATGGTAAGATCGAGATGATGCAAGAGTTCCGTCATCACAATCTGATCATACTACCAGAATCGGAATTGAACGAAGTATAATGTGAGTCACGCTATTTGTTCTATTCTAAAATTGAATATTGTGTGCAAGCACAAAAGTATAGTTCCATCAATTTATGAATGCGTCTCCGTTAAGATTCCATTTTATTAGTAGCCGTTAGACCAGGAAGTTTTGTCTACCTATTTCATCTTACAGTCTACTTTCCAACTACATGTTCTCCGGACATATAGTGGCTTAAATTGCGTGAACGAATATTTCTTTTATTTCTGATTGCTTCCTTAATTTAGATATGTTAGTTTCTTCTTTTCAAGTCATCAAGTATGGCGCCTTTAAAATCCTTCGTCAGCGTGTAGCTCACACAACAACAAAAACTACAATGGGCGACGGGACTTCTGGTGAGGACATCCTTATCCTCTCCAATGGGGGCAAATGTTGTAGTGTCAGTTGGTTTGTGATATGAGAGAATTTCATATCGCCTCTTTATTTTTTCATTACTTGAATGCATTTTGTACAATGCTTTTAATCATTATTTGGGTAAATATGAAATTTTTAAGTTTTAGTTGCGGAGATCCCTGAAGGGGTGTGGAAACATTCACCCACATGCCATTCTTATATATGGCAGCCAAAATACACCCCCTTGTGCCATTCTTATATGGCAGTCAAAATACATCTCCTTATGTAACGATCAATGGTTTGTGAGATATTTAGTTTTGAAAAATGAAGGTGAAAGTTTATTTTATTATTTTGATGAAAAAATGAATGGTTGAGAATGACTTATTTGATCTTTAGTTTTTCTTTGATCATTATTGAATCAAACCCGTCTAAAGGATATCCTCGCTAGGGGTGTCCATGGTACTAGAACCGTCCTGAACCGGAACCGAACCGAAAGAACCGAGAACCGAAAATAAGGAAAAAGTGGAACCAAGAACCGTCCCAAGTTTTTCGGTTCGGTTCCGGTACGGTACTCGGTTCCGGTACGGGAATTTCGGTAATTCCCATGAGTACCAAAGTGTTAAAAATATGTTTGGATGGATGTGAATTTATGGTACTCGATTCATAGAACTTCGAAAGAAGTTGTCATCCTTAATAGTATTCCATGACTTGACTTACAAACAAACAAAAAAACATATATCCGGTAATCGCAAACTCATTATTCACGAAAATAATTGCCAAATCGTTGTGAATTTTATATTTCAATTATGGTGACTAGCTTACAATAACTTACATGATGACAATATATCATGCAGTGATGCCATAATCGTTAATGGTTTCTCGACTTTTATCATTAAATTTAATGAACAATAAATAACAATATTTAATTACAACTTCTTGTTAGTTGTTACTAAGAAACACATAATTGTTCGATATGCAGCTATGCGCATACTCGATATTCCAGTTTAGAAAAAACTTACTTTCATATTGATGAATGATGTTTGAATCTTTGAATCGAATTAATGGATTAAAGGTTAAGGTTTATGGGTTTTTAGGTTTAGGTAGGGTTTTTTCTATTTTCTTAAAAGGCTGCATACTTGCATGTACACAATATCCCAAACAAACCCTATAAAATTACATATTTTCATAAAAGTCGGTTCTTTCGGGAAAGTACCGAAACCGGACGGTTCCGACCCGAACCGTCCCGAGAACCGAAATTTTGGAATTTTAAGAACCAAGAACCGTACCATGGTTCTAATATACGGTCCCGTTCCCGGTCGGTACCGGTACGGTTCCTCGGTTCTTTTGGTTCCTCTGTTTTTTTGGACACCCCTAATCCTCGCTATGAATAATTTAATGAGACATAGGTTTTTTTTTTTTTTTTTTTTTTTTTTTTTTTTTTTTTTTTTTACATATGTATCATTTCTTTATTGGATTCTAGGAAAAAAAAATGTGTCTCATTAAATTAGTTATAGATTTATTTAGCACGTCATTTTCATTCTTGTTATTAAAAATCTTTCGGCAATCCTTTTTCAATTTAATCAAATAGGATGTACACATATTAATTCATTTTATATATCATTTCTTTATTGGCTTCTAAAAATATGTGATACTTTTTAACCTGTGTGAAACTAAAGGCAAAAGTTAAGAGTTTATACATGTTTCCCGCCATTCCGAATTCAATGAGTTTTTTTAGCTCATGGAAAGTGGAATAGCTGAAAACGTAATACTATTCTTAACACATTTGACTTACAAACACTATGTGTGTATTAGTTCCCACCAACTTGTATCTTAAGTCTATGTGGGATAGAATGTTTTGCTAGTTTACTTCACTTCTATTTGCTAACTTTTCATTTTATTTGCTATTTATAATGATCAAAATAAATTTGAACAATTCAATTGATTGTCGACTCTTTCTTAAAAAATAAAAATACTTTTTCCTCTTATGCTATCCGATACTAAAGATTAAAATGTTTTTCATCAAAACATGTTTTACATTAAACAAGTTCAACCTTTAAACCTATGTGGAATATAATGACATGATAGAAAGTTAGAAAGGTCTCCATAGAAAAATGTTTTACAGTAAACAGTACCATATATATAGTTTTTGGAATGTATAGTACGTGCCCAATTACATATGCTACTTCAAACTTCCATATTTCGAAGTTTTGCTCATATCGCTCCTGTATAGTTTTATTATTTCTTTGTTTTAGAGTTTACTCATACTGTGTAAGTAAAAAGGTTATTATTTCATTCGTTTAGATTATACCCTAACATTGTTCATGATGTACATAGATATATCATTCGAATGCATAAGATGAACCAAAACAAATAGATAGCAATGACTAAATGTACCAACAATTAATTTAAATCGAGTTTTCTACTCATCACGTGTTAGAACGATTGAGTTTAATAAAAGTAGGTTTATCAAATAGAACTCTGTGAATGTTCCATGACACCGCGAGACCACCAGACCCCTCATTCTGCCATTGCACGAAAATACACATGGAACTAGATGAAAATAAAGATAGTTCAAAGATAAAAATACGTTGGTTGTTGATTGTTTAGTCAATACTAGAAACATTCACGGTTATCCTTTTTGCATTCTACTCCTCCGTCCCATTTTTATTGTCCACTTTGACTTTGATGAGTCTTTCTCGTTCAACTTTGACCATTAATATATTTATTTGTGTTATATAATACTTGATGAAAATTATATCAATGAAAATACATTTAAACCCCAATACATTTTTATATTTTTCATCAAGTATTATATAACACAAACAAAAATAAGTCTCGTCAAAGTTAAAGAAGAAAGACTAAAAAAGTCAATAGGGGACAATAATTTCGGGACGGAGGGAGTAATAAACTAGTGTGAAATTAAAGAAAAAAGTAGTTTCCACTGAAACATGTTTTACAGTTAAAATTTTTTTAAAAAAATAAATAAAACTTTCAAGAGTTCATATGAGTTTACAAGTGATCAACATGCTCCGAGTCAAGTTTATAACTCGCTGAATGCTTATCACCTTGAAACATCATATTATTCAAGACACATACCACTCGCATACATTATGATAATAAACTCTCGTCTAGAGTTAACCTTGACAGAAAAGGTATCGATATTGGCTTCGTTCTTTGCTCTACTTGTCAATGTGATGTCGAAACGGTTAACCACAACTTTTTCAACTGTGATATGGCCAAAGATTTGTAGATATTCCGATATGCGCTAAAATCACTGAGTGGTACGCCTGGTTGATTCTTTGGATTTCTCTAATATGGCGCGTTTGTTTATTGAAGGACCTGGGGGGACCCTTCTATGGTACATTTGGAGCCATCGTAATCGCTTGCTTTTTTCTAGCCCCCCTCCTAAGAAGGCGTTGCTTTGGGACTCTATTATCTCTAAATCTTTCTTATGGATTTCTTCTAGGAAGTCTAAGCTTAAGTTTAGTTGGATTGATTAGTTAAAAAGCCCTTTAGCTTCTATTACTTCTTTGTAATCTTCTCTTCTAGCTTTTGCTAGTTTTCAATAAAAGCCGTCGTTCAAAAAAAAAAAAAAAAAAAACTTTGTAGGGTAAAAATTAAAGGATATAATGTTAGAAAAGGTATCCATAAACAATAAATGGTAAATTATTGCACTAAGGAAAAACAAAAGTACATAAAAAGAAAGAGATTATGCAAGAGTTGGTGAAAGAAAGATGTGTTACTTGGAACACCATATTGAAGTTTACAAGAAACTAGTTCATGTGCTTACCAAACATGAAGGTAACAACAGCATGAAAGTATATGTTGTCTGAAAATGAAATATTGCAAATGTTTAAGCTTTGCCCTTTGTGCTTATAGTCATAGAGAGTAAAATGTTTATAACTTGTTTCGATATGTGTTTTAATTATGGATGAGACACATTTTGTTGTGCATTTAGACTATGTGTTTATTTTGCACCTCATTATTGTTCTTATCAAACATCTTACCATAGTATCTTTGTATTATAATATAAAGAAACTTAGGATATATACACTGTCAACATATTTTTGCTTTTGCATGGCTATAAAACATTCGCATCTCACCCAAAAATAGATAATGTATTAAGCAATATATAAAGTGATATTATTTGTTTTCTAAGAAGTTTGAAGAACAAAACTCATATATGAAATTATAGAAAATTTCCACACAAGCATGTTTAACATTGAGAAAGAAAAAAGTTACCTATATGAGATTTTAGAGCTTAGTTTGACCGAGGACATGATCTCAGATAGGAAGGGGTGGAGGGATAGGATTAGGATTAGCGGGTAGTGGTGCTTGGCTTTTAGGTGTCCCCTTTTGCCTCCTTGCATGTTTTTTAGTGGCCTCCCCTTTGCTTTGCCGTAGTCTTAGGCCCCGTGCGTGATTTGCCATGCTCTGTTGTTGCTCCCTTAGGTTTTGCCTGCTTTATCTTGCTCCCTGCGTTTTTTTTTTTTTTTTTTTTTTCATTAGCTTTATGTCTCGTGTGCTACTTTGCTTTGCTCTGTGTTGCCCCCTTTTGTTGGCCTGCTTTTGGTGTGCCTGGACTTTTGGTTTTATTTCTGTTGCGCTTTGCTCTTGGCTTATTTACGGTATGCTTGAGCGGGGTTCTTTTCTGTATGCCCTGTTTGCTTGTTTGCTTGCTTCTTTACTTCGCTTGTGCCTATTGTTTTTGTCGCATGCTATCTCCATCCTTTCGCACTAGCACACACGCACTTGCCGGAGGTCTCGTTGGAAGCAGTCTCTCTACACACGGGTTTACCCGGGTGTAGAGGTAGGATCTGTCTACATTTTACCTCCCCCATACCCTGCCTAGGCGGGATTGGGTTTGTTGTTGTTGTTGTTGTTGTTTGTGTATATGAGATTTTAGATAACGATGGTTTTACCAAAACACGTTTAACAGTAAACAACAAAAATAAAATTGATAAAAAAACAAAAACAAAAAAAGCCTCAAGAATTTTTATGAGTATCCACAAGATACTCTCCCAATCATGCTTTTTAGCATGAAAGGAACATATCTATGTGGAAACATAATATAATTCTAGACTTATATAACCTGTGCACACTTCCATAAACCTATGTGGGATAGGATGTTAGGATAGATGGTCCTAATAAGGCTCCATAAAAAAAAAGTTGGTAAACTATTATAAATTAAATCCTTTTAATTAGCACATGAAAATATTATTAAATAAATCCTTTTAAGCACATGAAAAGAAAAAAAGAGAAGTACATGATAGTTTAATTTGCCTAATAGGTTGTTAAGTCTTATTATGTGTTCGGTTAAGCCATATTAGCATGGGTTCTTTTTGATTGACCCTCATCAACTTTGTTTGATTCTTCATTTTACTGCATCTAGATTATAATGTTATTTTAGACTTAGGTTTAACAATGTAAAAAATGTATGACATTATTTGCGTAATTTGTTTTTCCGTTCTAACTTTGTCTTAATTATTTGTCAATCAGGTTGCTAAATTTATCACTTTTTTTTTTTTTTTTTTTTTTTTTTTTTTTTTTTTTTTTTTTTTTTGTGGAACGGCAGCTTAATTTATCACGTTAGCAAAACTGAGCGATTTCCAATAAAAAAGAATAAATAAGGATAACCAAAAAAAAAAGTAAAAACAGATCAAGAACTCACATTAACTATCGGGTGCATGATTAACCTGAGGCTATGTATGGTTAGCATTCAAACCTTTTAAGCATGAAAAAAATCATATACCTGAAAAGGTAAAACTAATCTAGTCACAAGAAGCTCACACACACTATGGTATATTATTATCCAACAATTTCTTTCTTCAACCTACGTGTAATTGAATGTTTGGATTTTTTTTTTTTTTTTTTTTTTTTTTTTTTTTTTTTTTTTTTGAATAGAATTTTATATTGGAAAAGAACATGTCGCTGTTTGATGTAATTACGAAGGACGTGTTGTTAGTGGTAAGCACACGTTGATGGGGTACCTATTACAGAGTTTAAGTATATAAGTACATGAAAACCATTAGCAAGGTCATCTCTTCTTAAGCAGCTAGACAATTCTTTATATACTTGCAGATAATCTATAAGAGATTTTTTCATAGGAAGTTGACTAAAACATTCAGAAGCATATAACAAGAGTACAAGACATAAAGACAAGAGTAGTGTTACAACCACACAAGATTCACAAAAAAAATATCCACATAAGAGATGTGCCATGTGTTGATTTGTGTAGAAAATAGAGGAGAGAGAAAATATATTCAAACTATTGGGCCTATGTCTAATAGCCATCTTTATCTTCATCAATTTTTTTTTTTTTTTTGACCCATAAAGCTTCAAGCCCAAAAAGTGGCTCAAATTGCGTGGATGAAAATCACAATGTTATTATAAGACAAGTTTCATCTAAATTTAAACTGCTTACCTACTTTAACATCGTTGACTACTCATCTTCAAGTCATCATAGTGTAGTTCTTCTTAAGATTAGCTGGAAATATATGCAGCATACGTTGGAAGTAGTGGTCCAATACTTTTAATGAGGCATAGCTCAATTGGTTTTAGACGAGAAATGGTACTCGTGATATCCTTTAATGACGCGTAGCTCAGTTGGTATCTCACAATTTTTTTTAACTTGCAAGATCCTGTATGATTTAAAAACGATATACTATGCTACACACATGTGCCTCACTTAGACTAAATTACATTAGTAACAAACTATTTCTTTCTTCAACCAAAGTGGTATTTAATGTTCGGATAGAAAGTTAGAAAATGTAATGCTAGAGTTATTAAGAGTTGGTGAAAAAAGGATATGTCACTTGAACCAACTCCAAACTCTAAAACTGAGATAACTACATAAATCAGTCAGCAAAAATGTCAAAAATTATTATTAACCAAAAACAAAAGGTTAATGAAACATGTTCTCGAGCCGCCCTCAGGTGGTACATATAGTTAGCTCGGAAGATAAATGAAAAACAAAAGGTTCATTTCATTTTGTTTATATGCTTTTTATGTGAAAAATAAATGAAAAAGGATTCAAACCACCAGCTCGACCTAGAACTTTACTTAAGCGAATTGATTGCAAAAATATGGAACCATAGTCATAGATTTGTCTAAGATGTTGATATCTAGAATCATTTGATGATTCCTCGAAATTTCAATTCCTAACGTACTTCAAGTCATCAAAGTGTAGCTCCTTTTATAGTTAGCTCGGAAGATATACAACATTTGTAGGATGTTGTGCAAGGGCTTTTAATATCCCTCATTAGTGTGTAGCTCAGTTGGTTCCCGATAGGAAATGAGACTTCTAAAATAATTGGTCTCTGTGAAATTTTCATAGTGATTGTACTTCAAACTCGCGCGTGGGTTTCTCATAGATATGGGAATATCCTCGTTATGAATTTCAGCCGTGATTAAAATATGCGTATGAATAATCTAATGAGATATATGTTGGTTGGTGACTATTGAGCTAGTACTAGAAACATTCATTGTTATCTTTTTTGCATACTAATTAACCTGTGTGAAATCAAAGATAAAAGTAGTTTCCACCAAAACATGTTTTACAGTATAAAAAATTGTTAAGAGTTCTTACGAGTTTTGAGGCATTCACAAACACGAGTTAAGTTTTCTTAACTCGTCAAAGGATGATCGCCTGGAAACATCATATTATTTTAGACACATAACACTCGAATACATTATGGTATATTAGTCACAAACAATTTCTTTCTCCAACCTATGTGGGGTAAAGTAAAAATAGAAGGTTAGAAAAAGTCTTCACAAACAAAAAAATGGGATTATTACAGTACAAAAACGATTTATTTGTGCATGGAAAGAAACTAATAATGCAAGAGTTCATGAAAGAGAGATATGTTACTTGGAACTAAAAATTCATGTTTATAAGCAACTTTTTATAGATTTGGAGCACGAAACATAAAGGTAACAACATGAAAATATTAGTTGTCTGAAATGAAAGATTGCAAGTGTTTAAGCGTTGTCCTATGTGCTTATAGTCACAGTGTAAAGATAAGCGGCTGGACAAACATAAGAGCTATTAGGGCCTGAACATAAATAATGTTCCTTTAGCCCAAAATTATTGGGCCTATACCCAATAGCTATTTTTTCATTTATGTTTTTGCAAAAGTATTAAGCCCAATAATTGGCCCCTTTTAGCTTAGTTTCTATATGTCTCGTACTCATTTTTTTGGTAAAGGGAATTTCTCGGTAAAATCAAAAAAACAACTAAGTAAATGAATCATCTACACTTAATTCTTCAACTCTTGTATAGTAGTAATGGGTAAGGATCTAATGAGAAGAAAACTTAAAATAAGAAGAATGAGAAATAACTATAACTGCATATTTGAGATGCATCGACTTGAATCAGATGCATCTCTATTCATTTAGATGCATCACAATTAGTTTCGAAAGTGATTTTGAAGTGAAAACACCGTAAAGTAGTACTAGCAACAAATTTGACTCGCAGATGACGAAAAATACATAGGATTTGTATAACTTAATGAAATGCATCCAATATATGTATATGCATCTAATTTTTAGCTAGAAAATATATCGTGATGCATCTAAAAAATTAAGGATGCATTTAAATCAAATCGATGAATCTCTAATGTGTGGTTATAGTTATTTCTCATTCTTCTTATTTTAAGGATTCTTCTCATTTGATCCTTAGTCTAGTAGTAATACACTACCAATATTTCATTCTTTTAAGTTTCTCTTAGAAATTCATTTAAATGACATGTTACTATAAAAAAACATTTGCTCTATCGCAAAAGTATCGAAACCCTTGTCCAGTCGCACTCAGACTCTACATATGCTGGTCATGTTGCTAAATGGAACCTTACTATCTCATGTTGTTAAAGCTTTACTTTTATGAAAAAAGAATGGTGATATTGTTGGTCCACTAAGATCAATACTCCAACATATTTGAAACATACAAATCACAAAACTGTCTTTCACCAAACAAAGGCAGAAGGAAAAGGTTTATCAAGTGTCAGAACTCTATTGAACTCCCTGACACCGCGAGACTACCAATTAACAACATACCTCCCTTGATTTCGCCACTGCACGAAGATACATACAACACTAGATGAAAAGAAAGATATTTAAAAGGATATCCACGTTATGAATTTTTAGCTGTGATTAAAATATGTTAAGTTCTTAGATGGTTATAATATGTGTATGAATAATCTAATGAGATATTTGTTGGTTGTTGACTCTTGAGTTAGTACTAGAAACATTCACGGTTATCCCTTTTGCATTCTAATCAATGTGTGTGAGATTAAAGATAAAAAATGGTTTCCACTAAAACATGTCTTTCATTAAAAAAAAATATTTAAAAATTGTTAAGAGTTCATATGAGTTTTCAGATGTTTAAAATATGGAGAGTTAAGTTTGCTTAACTCCCTAGATGATGATCAACCTAAAAACATCATATTATTCTAGACACATAACATTTGCATACATTATGGTATATTAGTCACAAACAATTTCTTTCTCCGGCCTATGTGGGATAAGATGAAAGAATAGAAAGTTAAAAAAGGTGTCCATAAGCAAAAAAAATGGTAAATTAGTACAACATAAAAAAGATTTTTAATGTGCATGGAAAGAAAGGAATGATGCATGAGTTGGTGTAAGAAAGATATGTTACTGGGAACTAATTCAACTTTACAAGAAACATGAAGGTAACAACATGAAATTATATGTTGTTATTGCTCTAAAATCTGAAAATGAAAAATAGTAAAACGTTAAGTTTAAGAGTTGTTCTTTGTGCTTATAGTCATAGATTGTTAACTTTGGAGTCTGTTATTTTCAAACTTAGATATGAATTTACACGTTAGCTTCTCATAGTTTGTTTTTACATTTTTATTGTTTCTTTGTTTGCTTTCATAGTTCGTTTTTCATTCAAACCAGTTTGAAATTTAATATTAACATGGTCTCCACAAGACCATGTTTTACAGTACCAAAATGAAAGTAAAAAGTTAAGAGTTTATATGAGTTTCCGAAAATTTCAAAACTTGCAGATTTTTTTCTAACCTGAAAGATAGTGAAATCTCCGAAAACATAATACCATTCTCAACATGTTGACCCACATACATTATGGTATATTAGTAACCAACAACTTCTATCTTCAAGCTATGTGGGGTAGAATGTTAGGATAAAGTGTTAGAAAAGACATAAAAAAATATAGTAAGATATAGCTATTAACAGTTAGTGAAAGAAAGATATGTTACTTGGAACTCCAAATTGAAGTTACAAGCAACTAGTTTATGTGCCTAGAGCACGAATCATGAAGGGGACAATTTCGATAACGTGAAATTAGAAGTTGTTAGTGCTCTAAACATGTAAGATTGCACATGTTTAAGCACCGTTAAAAGAACCAAAATTGAGTTACATTTTATTTATTTAATTGAGCTCTAACCATTTTTACAATGAAGAATAGAAAGTGATGTTTTCATTCATGACAAGTTTCACAAACAGAAATCTTTGAGATTACATGAATGGTTAATCTACTTCAATTCCATATGCTATGTGTAACGACCGAAAACATTATTACTATATATCAAGTAACAAGTTTACATGCATTAAGTCATATACATTCTAACCATTCTCATATATGTGCACGGAAAGTGATGTTTTCAAATTTCATAAATGTTTTGATAAATTTATTGTTTAATTCATTGCATTTGCAATGTATTATGATCAAAACAAACTTGAGTAATATGATTGTTACTCACACACTTTCTCAGCTTTTATTCATTCTTAACTGACTTCAAAAATATTTTTACTTCTTAAGCATTGCAAAACTAAAGATTAAAATGGTTTCCACCAAAACATGTTTTATAATTAAAAAAGATAGTAGAAAAAAAAGTTTGAAGTTCATACAAATTTTCACGTACTAAACAACTGGGAATTTTTACAAGCTCATTGAACTTGTAAAGATTCCAAAATGTATTGTACATGAGAACAATGTACTATTCCAAGCACATATAACCCACATAGACAAGTGGATATAACTAAATAACAAGTTCTTTCTTCAATTAATGTGGGACAAAATGTTAAGATAAAAAGTTAGAAAAGTCTTCATATATTTTTATGTACATGTAAAGAAAGAGATATATATTGCAAGAGTTATCAACAGTTGGTGAAAGAACTATGTGTTACACGGAACTCCAAATTGAAGTTTAGAAGTGAACTAATTTTGTGTTTTCGGAGCACGAATGATGAAGGGAACATCTTGGATAACATGAAAGTATATGTTGTTATTGCTCTAAAAACGAAAAATTGTATTTGTTTAAGCATTGAACTAAAACAACCTGTGATTTTTTTTAAGAACAAGGGTTTAACTTTTACTTAATTACCTAAAAGCATTCGCAAAGAAATTTTATAAATCACTAAATGAAGTACGTTTTTTGGTCATGAAGGTTAAAATATTTTTGCATTATGATACCTCTTATGGCCATGGGTTGTTTAGCAAACTCAATATGCCGATCACTACACATTTTCGAATGCTCAATGTGTATATTATGAATGTACATATTTTGGTTCGCAAGGAGCTACGTAAAGTTTCGACAAGCATGCTTATGAGATAAGTACTTATGTCAAAATGAAAAAGTAAGCGGTTAGGCAAATAGGCAATCCTTTATCATATAAAAGATTTTTATGTACATGTAAAGAAAGAGATATATATTGCAAGAGTTATCAACAGTTGGTTGATGAAAGAACTATGTGGTACATGGAACTCCAAATTTAAGTTTAGAAGTGAACTAATTTTGTGATTTCGTAGCATGAATTATAAAGGGAACATCTTGGATAACATGAACGTATATGTTGTTAGTGCTCTAAAAACGAAAGATTGCAAATGTTTGAGTAGGTAATTAAAACAACCTGTGATTTTTTTAAGATCAATGGGTTAGCTTTTACTTACCTAAAATCATCGCGAAGAAATCTAATACATCGCTGAATTAATTACGTTTTTTGTCATGAAGGTTAAAATATTTTCACATTATGATACCTGTTATGGCCATGGGTTGTTTAGGAAACTTATATGCCGATAACAACGCATTTTTTGAATGCTCATACTTTATGAATTTACAAATTTAGTTCGCAAGTAGCTAAGCAAAGTTTTCGAAAAACATGTTGATCACTTATGTCAGAATCAAAATATGAGCAGCCAAGCAATCCTTTATCATGTTAATGTCTTATATTAAGTGGCTTTGATAATATTAGTCATTTGTTTCTATTGGCTTCTAAAATATGTGTTCCTTTCAAATTTGTGTGAAGTTAAACATTAAAATGATTTCACCAAAACATGTTTTTGAGTAACAAAATAACATAAAAAAGTTAAGAGTTCATATGAGTTTTCGGACAAAACACAACTTGTGAGATTTTTTCAACCTCACAAGTGGCATATTGGCGGAAGACATAATACTAGTCTCAAGACATTTAATACACATAAACTTATGGTATATTAGTAACCAACAACTTCTATCTTGAGCCTATGTGCGATAGAATGTTAGGGAAAAAAAGTTACAAAAGGTCTAAATAATAGTTAAAAGAGATATTAACAATTGGTGAAAGAAAGATGCGCTACCTGGAACACCAAACTGAAGTTTAGAAGCAATTAGTTTATGTGATTTCTTGTAAGAGAAAAAGGGTTAATGATTACTTATCATTATATAAAGCGATCAAGTTACATTTATTGTGGTAAAATTAAGTTACTTGTTTTATTTAATCGAGCTCTAACAATTTTCACAATGGAGAATAGAAAATGATGTTTTCATTCATGACAAGTTTCACAAACAATCCCATAAACTATTTATGTGCACAGAGAGTGATGTCATCCAATTTTAGAAATGTTTTAAGAAATAAGTTGTTTAATTCATTACATTATTTGCTATTTATAATGATGAAAACATAAATGGGTAATTTGATTATTTAATCGAGCTCTAACAATTTTCACAATGGAGAATAGTAAATGATGTTTTCATTCATGACAAGTTTCATAAACAATCCCATAAACTATTTATGTGCACAGAGAGTGATGTCATCCAATTTTAGAAATGTTTTAAGAAATAAGTTGTTTAATTCATTACATTATTTGCTATTTATAATGATGAAAACATAAATGGGTAATTTGATTGTTACTCACACTCTTTCTTTAGCCATTATTAATGACATAAAAAATAATTGTACTTTTTAAGTTATGCGAAACTAAAGATTAAAATGTTTTCCACTAAAACACGTCTTATAATTGAAAATTTTATGCAAAACTAAAGATAAAAGGGCAAATGTTTTTATAAGGTATCATACTTGCAACAATTTCTTTTGTGGGCAGCGAACAATTTTTCTTTGATTTTATGGGTATTTTTCTTTCAAATTAATCATTTTTTTGGTATTTTGCGAAATTTTTGACAGTTTTGCCTCTCTTAGCTAATAGATTTTTTTTCCCGAATGGCAAAAATGTCACATAGTACCCTAAAAGGATGAAGTTGAAAGAAAATCACCCACAAAAGTAAAAAAATTTGTTCGCTACCCACAAAAACAAATGATGGCAAGTATGATTCGTTTTAAAAACATTTGCCCAAGATAAAAATGTTTTCCACCAGAGCATGTTTTATAATTAAAAAGATATTAAAAAAAAGTTTGAAATTCATACAAGTTTTCAGGAACACGAAATTGTAGAATCTTTGTAAGTTGCTAAACTTTTAAAGATTCCACAAGATTGTGTAGTAGAGAACACTATACTATTCCAAACACATACAACCCCATAGACTAGTGTATAAAACAAGGCAACAAGTTCTTTCTTCAACCAATGTGGGATTTAATGTTAGGAAAAATCTTCATAATATATAAAGATTTTTATGTACACGGAAAGAAAGATGTAAATACCTAATGAAGAGTTATCAACACTTGGTGAAAGAACTATTTCTTACATGGAACACCAAATTCAAGTTTAGAAGCAACAAATTTTGTGTTTTTGGAGCACGAATCATGAAGGGAACATCTTGGATAACATGAAAGTATATGTTTCTTTCTTTAAATCGAAAGATTGCAATTATTTAGGCATTGAACCGAAACACCCTGAGATTTTTTCCAAGAACAAGGGGTTAGCTTTTACTTATTTTGAAATCATTCGCGAAGAAAATTTATACATCACTAAACAAATTACTGTAATTCAAGTAGAGATCGATATACACGACTAAAGGAATACGAGTTGAGCTGTCCAGGAAAATTTCTATATTATGATACTTGTTTTGTTTGTTTGGCCTTACGTTAAGCAGCTAGACAATCCTTATTCCTTTGTATACTTGCATATAATAAGAGTACAAGACAAAAGAGATAATTGGGCCACGATATAAGTAGGGGGTGTTTATCGGTTTTTTTGGTTTATTCGGTTCGGTTTTATATTTAGGGTAAAATTGAAGATTGAACCTAACCGAGTTCAAATTAGATTAAACCCGACCCAAAAACCGAAGGTATGTTATCCTTATTTTTACATTTGTATTATCTCCTTATTTACTTCTAAGAAAGTGTTCTCCTCTCTAACCTTTGTGAGATAAAGATGCTGTAATACTCGAATACATAATAGTAGTCTCAACGCATTTGACACACATTATATCTTTAGCCTATGTGGGATAGATGTTGGAAAATTTAGTGCACTTGTGGGATTAGTTCACACCTTGTAATGGGTTAGGAGGTACGGAGTGTACACCCATAAGGTCCATGAACACCCTGACTCTTATAGTGGTTTGTATTGGTAGTACTGGTGAAAGTACTGCTGGTGAAAGTACTGCTAGTGGAAAGTACTGCTTATGGAAAGTACTGCTAAATGGCAGTTACAACTTCTTTATGACCATGTTTAATTGGTCATGTAACCACTAACGGCTATAATGGGGATAATTATGAGGCTATTAATGGGCCGATTAATACTCATAATTCCATTGGAATAGCTCAAGAGTAACCTCCTATATATAGGAGATCTGAACATGCATGAGAGACACACAGAAAACGATAAACACTTATTAGTGAAAGGGTTATAGAATTGTGCCTAATTCTCTAACTGCATTTGGTCTTATCCCAAGTAGATATTCGTGATACCCAGGCATTAGGGTCGAATAGTTTACTTTGGAAAGTGATCACACGATTCCAAGTGATATCCGGTAACCACCAAGTGGTATTGCTACTGTCATTGATTGTCTTTACCCTGCTGCTGGGCAACTGACACCAACAATCAAAGTAAACTATTTTGTGATAATCAATGGCAACTGCTGCAATGAAACACATGGCTTCAAACTTTGCTAAGCTAGACAAGTTTGAAGGGGTGGACTTTAGGAGGTGGCAGAAGAAGATGCACTTCTTGCTGTCAAGCATGAGTGTGGTCTATGTGCTGACTACTCCAATTCCTGATGATGGTGATGTTGCTACTGTGGAGCAGATCAGGAGGAGGAGCAAGTGGGAGAATGATGACTACATATGCAGAGGTCTTATTCTGAATGGTATGTCTGATTCTTTGTTTGATATTTATCAGAACTTTGAATCTTCCAAAGAACTGTGGGATTCCTTGGATGCCAAATATATGGATGAGGATGCATCAAGTAAGAAGTTCCTTGTTAGTAATTTCACAAATTACAAAATGACTGATTCAAGACCAGTTATGGAACAATACAATGAACTTCTTGGAATACTTGGAAGGTTTACACAACACCAAATGAACATGGATGAGGCTATCAAAGTCTCTTGTGTCATTGACAAACTCCCTCCTTCATGGAAAGATTTCAAGCATACCTTGAAACATATGAAGGAGGAGTTAACTCTTGTTGAGTTGGGCAGTCATCTGCACATTGAGGAATCTCTCAAGGTGCAGGATAATGACAAGCCAAAGAGTGGCAATGCTGCTGGACCATCTGTTGTCAATATGGTGGAGCATAACAACTCCACCAGGTACAATGACAACAAAGGCAAACGCAAATTTCATGATAACACAAGGGCAGATCCTAACAAGAAGGCAACACCTACTTGTTGGAAATGTGGCAAGACTGGTCACATTAAAAGGGACTGCAAGGGTGTTAAAGTTGGTGGTAAAGCCAATGGATCAGGCACTGATGGTTCAGGGAGTGGTGGTTCAGCCAACTCACTAAAAGGTCAGAATATGTTTAATAAGTCTTTTCAGATTTATTATGTTACATATGTATCTGAATCTTTTTATGTGCAGGATGATGATGTTGCGTGGTGGGTTGACTCTTGTGCAACAGTTCATGTGTGTAAAGATAGAAGCTGGTTCAAGACTTATGAGTCACTGAATGATGGTTCTATACTTCACATGGGAAATGAGTCAACAGCCTTGGTGCATGGTCGTGGTTGTGTAGATCTTAGATTTAGTTCTGGAAAGATTGTAACTTTGTTTAATGTTATTCATGTTCCTGATATCAGGAAGAACATGGTTTCAAGTAGTGTTTTGAATAATCATGGATATAAACAAGTTATTGAATCTGATAAATTTGTTCTTTCTAAATGTGGTGTTTTTATTGGTTTTGGTTATTTATGTAATCAAATGTTCAGGCTTAATATTACCACTGACAGTGTTATTTCAGCTTTTGTGACCACATATGATCAGACTGATTCTACCCTTTGGCATGCTAGACTTGGTCATGTTCACTATAAAAGAATGCAAGATATGTCTAGGGATGGTTTAATCCCTGCTTTTGACATGGACACTGAAAAGTGTAAAACTTGCATGTTGACCAAGATAACCAGGAAACCCTTTCAGGGTGTTAGTCGTGAGACTAAGATCTTGGAGCTTATTCACAGTGACCTGTGTGATTTGCATGCCACTCCTTCTTTGGGGAATAAGAAGTACTTTGTGACATTTATTGATGATGCTTCTAGATTTTGTTATGTCTATTTATTACATACCAAGGATGAAGCATTAGATAAATTCAAAGTGTTTAAAACTGAAGTTGAATTACAACTTGGGTCTTTAATCAAAAGATTAAGGACTGATAGGGGAGGTGAGTACATGGATACTCAGTACTTTCAGTCTGTTGGAATAATCCATGAAACGACTGCCCCTTATACTCCTCAGCAAAATGGTATTTCTGAAAGGAAAAACAGGATACTGAAGGAGATGGTTAATTCCATGTTGTCCTTTTCAGGACTGAGTCAAGGGTTCTGGGGTGAAGCTATGTTAACTGCTTGCTATTTATTAAATAGGGTTCCCAACAAAAGAAACAAGGTTACCCCTTATGAACTCTGGACTAAAAGGAAACCCAACCTGAATTATCTCAAGGTTTGGGGTTGTAGGGCTGTTGTAAGACTCCCTGATCCAAAGCAAAAGACTTTGGGTGAAAGAGGCATTGACTGCATCTTTGTTGGATATGCTGAGCATTCCAAGACTTTTAGGTTCTATGTTATTGAACCTAATGAACATGTTTCAGTTAACTCAATAATTGAATCAAGGGATGCAGATTTTGATGAGAATAGATTCTCATCAGTCCCTAGACCAAGTCAGAGGATTCCTAATGGAACTCATGACACTGGTGTATCAGAGGTCTCTGATGGTGAACCATCAGTGGTCCCTGATGAGGTTGTGGTTCAACAACCTGAACCTGTGCTCAGGAAGAGCAAAAGGGTCAGGACTCCAAAGTCATTTGGACCTGAGTTTCAACTATACTTAGTTGAAGGAACAAGGGATGAGGTTTCAGACCAATACTCCTATTGCTTCATTGTTGAGGATGATCCCAAGACATTTGAAGAAGCAATGAAGTCCCAGGATATTGCTTTCTGGAAAGAAGCAATCAATGATGAGATGGATTCCATCATGGGCAACAACACTTAGGTGTTGGTTGATCTACCTCCTGGTTGCAAACCTCTGGGTTGCAAATGGATTTTCAAAAGGAAAATGAAGGTAGATGGAACTATTGAAAAGTTCAAGGCTAGATTAGTTATTCAGGGCTTTAAACAAAAGTTAGGAATAGACTATTTTGATACTTATGCCCCTGTGGCTCGTATCAGTACCATAAGACTGCTGATTGCTATGGCATCTACTCACAATCTGGTTATTCATCAGATGGATGTGAAAAAAGCTTTCTTGAATGGTGAATTTGAAGAGGAGGTTTATATGAACCAACCTCAGGGCTTCATCTTGCCTGGCAATGAAAACAAGGTGTGTAAACTGATTAAGTCTCTTTATGGACTTAAGCAGGCACCTAAGCAATGGCATCAAAAATTTGATGAAGTGGTTTTGTCTAGTGGTTATGTTCTTAACCAAACTGACAAATGTGTATATAGCAAATTTGATGAATCTGGTAAAGGGGTCATAATTTGTCTATATGTTGATGACATGTTGATCTTTGGCACTGACCAAAATCAGGTTGACCTGACAAAGGAATTTTTGTCATCAAGATTCTCCATGAAAGACATGGGGGAGGCTGATGTTATCCTTGGTATAAGGATTAAACATGAAAGTAATAGAATTTCTATCTCTCAGTCTCATTATATTGAGAAGGTACTGAGGAAATTCAATTACTTTGATTGTACTCCAGTGAGTACACCTATGGATACTTGTGAGAAGCTGATGCCTAATCATGGCAAGGCTGTATCTCAACTTGAGTATTCTAGGGTAATTGGCTGCCTGATGTATGCCATGACTTGTACAAGACCTGATATTGGTTTTGCAGTGGGAAAATTGAGCAGGTATACTAGTAATCCTAGTGCTCATCACTGGCAAGCAGTTCAGAGGGTACTGAAGTATTTGAAGAGAACTATGGATTATAGTCTCTCATATACTGGTTACCCATCAGTGTTGGAAGGTTACACTGATGCAAGTTGGATCAGTAACACTGAAAACAATTCGTCTACCAGTGGCTGGGTATTCCTACTTGGTGGAGGTGCAATTTCTTGGGCATCCAAGAAGCAAAATTGCATCACCAGTTCAACAATGGAATCTAAATTTGTGGCTTTGGCAGCTGGTGGTAAAGAAGCTGAATGGTTGAAAAACTTGCTTCTTGAGATTCCATTGTGGCCTAAACCTATAGCACCTATTTTATCCGGTGTGATAGTGCAGCTACATTGGCTAAGGCTTATAGACAGATGTGCAATGGTAAGTCTAGACACTTAGGTGTCAGACATAGCATGATTCGTGAGCTTATCATGAATGGGGTGGTATCTATAGAGTTTGTGAGATCTCAACAGAACTTAGCTGATCACTTGACGAAGGGTCTGGCTAGAGACTTGGTTATAAAGTCTGCTAAAGGGATGGGTTTAAGTCCAACTTAGTCACTGAATGCTAGGACACCCAACTCCCTCCTGAGGAAACTTAGGAGCTGAGTTCAATGTGGAAAGCTGAACATTCAGTGGACTGGAGCACATGTTTTATTTACATCCCAAGGTTGTGCTCAGAACCTGCTGAAAGGAGGATGAAGTCTTTACTTCTTAATGGTTAATTTTCTTTGAAAAAGTGCTTGGCAGGAGCATGACTAAAGAGGAACCACCTATGTAAATGTTGAAGTTTTGCCGCTTCAGGAAGCTTTGGACTTTTAGCTTTTACAACATTTATGAATTTGGATATGGACACATGGCTTGTATAGTGTCAGGAGCTGTTAAGTGTTTGAAAACTTGTGTGTATTTTATCTTCAGGTATTCAAATGGGTTGAAGGGTTCAATTCTTAGAACACCCTGATTCTCGAATATTTGAACGTGTAATTTACTAAGATGGAAATTCAATCCTCTGGACATTTTCGTTTATGCACATGTTTTGATTGATGTTTATTTTTTATGCAAAGGAAGTGAACTAAATTTGGGGAGGATTGTTGGAAAATTTAGTGCACTTGTGGGATTAGTTCACACCTTGTAATGGGTTAGGAGGTACGGAGTGTACACCCATAAGGTCCATGAACACCCTGACTCTTATAGTGGTTTGTATTGGTAGTACTGGTGAAAGTACTGCTGGTGAAAGTACTGCTAGTGGAAAGTACTGCTTATGGAAAGTACTGCTAAATGGCAGTTACAACTTCTTTATGACCACGTTTAATTGGTCATGTAACCACTAACGGCTATAATGGGGATAATTATGAGGCTATTAATGGGCCGATTAATACTCATAATTCCATTGGAATAGCTCAAGAGTAACCTCCTATATATAGGAGATCTGAACATGCATGAGAGACACACAGAAAACGATAAACACTTATTAGTGAAAGGGTTATAGAATTGTGCCTAATTCTCTAACTACATTTGGTCTTATCCCAAGTAGATATTCGTGATACCCAGGCATTAGGGTCGAATAGTTTACTTTGGAAAGTGATCACACGATTCCAAGTGATATCCGGTAACCACCAAGTGGTATTGCTACTGTCATTGATTGTCTTTACCCTGCTGCTGGGCAACTGACACCAACAATAGAGTGACAGGATAAAATGTTGGACAATGTATGAGCTTAAGGAAATACGTTTTGTAATCAACTTACGCTTGTTATTTGTAGCGACGAAAAAACATTAGTACGGAGTAACTTATAAGTTATAAGTAACCATTTTAACAAACGAAGTTTAAATGTTTCCATAGATGCAAAATCAAAGGTGATTTTTAATTATGAAAAGTCTCACGTACAAACAAAAAACATGTACAGTATCATATTGCTGAGTTGGTTCGTTTACTTCACGTCTATTTGCTTAAACTACTTTCTGACTATATGTTCTTAGGACATATAGACATATAGTGGCTTAAATTGCGTGAACGACAACCCCAATATCTTCACAACACAAAGATATCTTTTAATTTCGATTGCTTTCCTAGTCTAAATTTGTTCGTTTCTTCTTTTTAAGTCATCACGTGTGGCTCCTCTTAAGATTATAGCTCATAAGATATACAATATTTGTAGGAGGTTGTGGCTGGGACTTTTAAAATCCTTTTTCAGCGTGTTATGTCAAAATCTGAAAATAACCAGCCAAGCAATCCTTTATCATAGACGAATTAGATAACGTAATTAAATGCTTTTATTGCTCTGGTATGAACTGCTTTTCAAGTAGAGATCGATATACACAACTGAATGAATCGCGTGTTAAGCTGTCCGGGACTCCGAGAGAAGTATTTCTATATTATGAAACTTGTTTTGTTTGTTTTGGCCCTAGATTAAAATCACAAGTATGTAAAAAAAAAAAGGTACTTGTTTTAACATCTTTTATTAAGCAGCTAGACAACCTTTTTTTTTTTCTTTCTCCAAAGGTTTAAAGCCCAATAGTTGGGCCTATGTCTAGTAGCAATCTTCATTATAGGACTAGTTTACTATAACATCGTTAACCACTCTTATTCAAGTCATCAAATTGTAGTTCCTCTTATGATTAGCTCGAAAGATATGGGAAATCAGTTTGGAAGTTGTGGTCCAAGACTTTTAAATTTTCGATAGCGCGTAACTTAGTTGGTTTCTGACGAGGTATAAGATTCGTAAAATCCTTGGTCTTTTAGGAGTTCTCATAATAATGTTATTTAAGTTCTTCCGTGCTTGTAGAAAATATTTGGGAATATAGAGCATCGAATTAAAGATCAAAGTGGTTCCACGTTATGTTTAGAGTACAGAAACAAAACTAAAAAACGAACAAAAAGTCAAGAGTTATATAAGTTTTCAGACACCGCAGTATCTCATATTTTTTTAACTTGCAAGATAGTGGATTAGTAACGAAGAATTTCTTTCTTCAACCAATGTGGGATTATGTTTTTGGTTCATGACCATTGGATTAAGTTTAGAAGACTTATTATGCCGATCAGTAAGCATGTTTTGAATGCTCAAATATGCAAATTTCGGTCTGAAAGTAGCTAGGCAAAGTTTATGACAAACATGCTTATGTCAAGATCCAAAAAGTTATGCTTATAGTCATAAGGTGTAAAATCTTTTAGAAACTATCAGTCCTTAGAAGTCATGCGTGGACGCGTGGTGGCACATATGGTTAGGAATATAGTGCATCCCCAGTGGAGTATGGACCTTTAGATTTTGAAATAAGTATCTAAACATGATGATTGAAATAATAGTTGTTCATTGTCACTATCGTTGTTGTAATTGTGTAAGATCACATTATAACAAAAAAATATATACATCAGTAGCTAGGCGAGCATAAGATTTTTCAAAGGATATCCTTGTTATGAACATTCAACTGTGATTTATTTTGCATGTCATTTTCATATTTGTTAGTAAACATTTACGTTAATCCTTTGTGCATTTTAATCAACAAGATTAAGATATATACACAATATAATTCATATTTACATTTGTATTATTTACTTATTTACTTCTAAAATATGTTCCTCTCTAAACTGTGTGAAATTATGGAAATAGTTTCCGTCAAAACATGTTTTACAAATGACGCGAGCCATGTGATGTCTTGATCCAACAAAGGACGCGAGTTCAAATCCATTCCGCAACATGGTTGGGTATTGGCGGGAGGTATTTCACTAGCATCAAACCTTTGTTGGGGTAGGGTTGATGGGTAGTACCATTGTGGTACACAAGATTGAGGTGTTCCTGCCAATTTACATTTTTTTGATCCAAAAATTAAAATAATTTCCGTCAAAACATGTTTTACAAAAATTAAAATTGTTAAGAGTTTATATGAGTTTCCAGTGTGTCAGTAACTATCAAGTTTTTGTTAATTTGAAGGACATTGATAACTTGAAAACATAATATTATTCTACACATGAAAAACTTGATAACTATCAAGTTTTTGTTAATTTCTTTCTCTAACCCGGGATAAAATGAAAGAATATATATCGGTTTTAATTGGTGTTTTTTTGATTGGATTGTTGCCAAAGAGGAGTTCATGGAAAATCATGGAGGTTATTTGTTGGGGACTGTTTATAATGGGGTGATGATTTGGATTGGTTTATATTTGAAGATTGATGATCACTTTATGGCCAATGTTTTGTTGCTGAATTACTGGTTTAAATTGAAGACTGTGTTGGTGTTTTGCTGGTATAGTAAGAAGGAGTGTTTGGGTAAAGATTTGAGTTACGGTAATATTTTTTGCATTTTAACAAAAAAAAAAAAAAAAAAAAAAAAAAAAAAAAAAATAGTATATAAGCAATGTCAACAACTTTTGCTTTTGCATTGCTGTATAACAAAAAAAAATTATTGATGGTGATTCAGTGCCTGATCCAACATTATATCGGAGTCTTGCGGGTTCTCTCCAGTACCTCACTTTTACTAGACCTGATATTTCATATGCAGTTCAGCAGGTTTGTCTTCATATGCATGATCCTCGGGAGCCTATTTCTCGGCTCTTAAACGGATTTTGCGATATGTTCAGGGCACTTTAGATTACGGATTACAGTTGTTCGCATCTTCTACTACTTCCTTAGTTGTTTATTCAGATGCTGATTGGGCTGGATGTCCTGTTACTCGGCGTTCTACTTCTGGCTACTGTGTACTTCTTGGTAACAACCTCATATCATGGTCTTCTAAGCGTCAACTGATACTTTCTCGCTCTAGTGCTGAGGCTGAGTATGGAGGTGTTGCTAACGCGGTTGCCGAGACATGTTGGTTACGGAAGCTTCTGCGTGAATTACATACTCCCTTGCCCTCTGCTACACTTGTATACTGTGACAATGTCAGTGCTGTTTACTTGTCTTCTAATCCAGTTCAGCATCAACGGACGAAGCATATTGAGATTGACATTCACTTTGTTCGGGATTTAGTAGCAGCTGGTCAAGTCCGGGTTCTTCATGTACCTTCCCGCTATTAGTATGCGGATATTTTTACTAAAGGCTTACCTACAACGTTATTTGAGGAATTTCGCTCCAGTTTGAGTGTTCAATGTCCTCTCGCTCAAACTGCGGGGGAGTGTTAGTTGTAATCGTGTACCAAAAGATATGCACATGAGTTGTCAATTAGTAGTTAATATTGATTTGCTAGCATTGAAAGGGTGATTATCAATTTACCCTAAATAGATTAGTCATAGTCTCTATTTATACCATGTATATTGTAATGTATCAAATCATCAAAATCAAGAAAGTACATTCCACTTTCACAATTGACCCAAAAATAGACAATGCATTAGCCAACTAACACATAAAGTGATAGTTTCTGTTTTCTTTAGAAGGTTTAACAAGTAACGATGTTACATAAATTAATCCCTAGCCAATTCCATATATGTGTCACCTAAAGTGATATGATGTTTTTCAGATTCCGAAAAGTTTTAAGAAATAAGTTATTTAATTCAATTTCCTTTGCTAAGTATAATGATCAAAACAAAATTAACCAATCTAGTTTTTTCTCACATTCTTTCTCATTAATTTAGTCTTTCTTACTTGACTTCTAATACCTTTGCATCTTAAGCTATGTGAATTTAAAGATTAAAGTGTTATCCATCAAAACATGTTTTACTGTGAAATATGTAAGAAAGAACAAAAAAAGAAAAGTTAAGAGTTCATATTAGTTTTCACAAATAGACATGACATTCTTGTAAATTTGCTTAACCTTGCAAATGTACAAGAATGAAAGAGTCTGTGTGAAAACATAATACTATTCTAAACACATTTAACCAAAGTACAATATGGTATATTAGTAACAAACAATTGTCATCTTCTAGCTATGTGGGATAGAATTTTAGGATATAGTGTTAGAAACGGTCTCATAAAGTGGAAAATTTTATTTAAAAGACTTATATTCACGAGGAAAGAAAGGAAATGTCAGAAGAAAGAAAAATATGTTACTTGGAACACCAAATTGATGTTCAGAAGCAAACAAGTTGATGTGTTTAGCGCATGAAACATGAAGGTGACAACATGGAACTATACATTGTTATTGCTTTTAAAAAAAGGATTTCAAATGTGTAAGCATTTGTATTTAAAGTAATTTTCTAAGTGTTTGCTCATATGAAATCGTTTATGTAGAAATTTATATATCGCTTAATTCATAACATTTTTGGGTCATGAACGTTAAAGTATTTATGTATTATGATACTTGTTTAATTGTTTTGACCATTTTGCTTAGAACACTTATCACCCCAATCACTAAGCATTTGTTGAAGGCAAAAAGTTCAAAACCTAAAGTGCTAGGGAAACCTATTTGAATACACATAGCTTTGAAAGCTTATGTTATATGTGGTTATTGCTCTAACCATGAGAAAATATACAAAATTTTAAGTGTATACGTGTGTTTAAGATCTCAATAAAAGCAGCTAGACAATTCTTTATAAACTTGCAGAAATTATATTCGAGTTTTATTTATATGGAGTTGGTTGAATTTTTTATAATCATACAAGAAGTGAACATATAACACATAATAAGGATTTGAACATAAATAAAGCTCCTTGTTCATCAATTTAGCCCTTGGGCCTATAGTAGCTTAAATTGCGTGACATATAAATGACATGTTGATATAAACTCATCCACAACATGACTCACATGTGATAATCAAAACATTTGCTACAGATTCTTAGGACATATATTAGTTTAAATTGCGTGAACGACAACCACAATATCATCACAAGACATATTTTTCTCCTATTTTCGATTGCTTTCCTAGTTTAAATTTTTCCAATTCTTCTTTTCTAGTCATCAAGTGTGGCTCGTCTTAAGACATGCTCGTAAGAGATACAATATTTGTTGGAGGTTGTGGCTAGGATTTTTATAATCCTTCGTCGTTAGCATGTAGCTCAATTGGTTCTGGATAGGGAAGGAAACTTCAATATACTTGGTCTTGCTAATAGTCGTACTCTAAACTTGCGTATTTGGTTTTCTCAAAGATTTGGGGATATGTATACCATTTAGTATGGATCTATCGAAGTATCATGATAATTGAAATAGTAGTTGTTGATTGTCACTATCTTTGTAGTATTTGTGTAAAGACGACATTATGTATCTCGCTATGATCGAACTTCTCCACTATGATACAATATGTTTATTTCATGTTGGTTGTTGATTGTCCAATTAGCGCGTGTATTTCTTTTGCACGTTGCATATTAATCACAAGAGTTCAAATACATTTTTACATTTCTATTGTTTCATTATTAGCTTTCAAAATAAAGCAACATAGCTAAAATCATGAAACCATCGCTAAAAATTTGAAGGAAAAAAAAAAAAAAAAAAGTTAAAGAATTTGCAGACTCCTTTTCTAATTTAGCTTAAAAAACATAACCCATCAATTAAAACAAATAAAGCAACAAACTTTACATTGAAATTATCAAGAGCTCATATTCTGCTTTTAAGCATAATCTAATCTAAAGACCATTCTACACTTTGAGTACATTCAAGTCTCTAAATTAAAACGCTTACTTTTCATGCCAAAACATCATGAAATTTTTTAAAATATGTTTCAATAGTTACAATACTGAAACTACTAAATGCTTATATTTAAACAGCTTAATTACTATATTACCTATCTATAACATAAAAATAAAAAACACAAAAACAGCAATTCCAAGCAACAAATCCTAGATAATCTAATTAATAATATATCTTCAATCAATAATACCATCATCAAATTAATAAGAAACATAACTCATCAATTAAAACTAATAAATAAACAAACATTTTTTTTTTCTGCTTTTGAGCCAATTTCAAACAAGCCCAGATAATTATCTAATCTAAACACCATTCAAGCATCTAAAACGCTTACTTTTCATGTAAAAGCAACATAAAATTTTAAAAAATATGTTTCAATACTTATGATACTGAAACAACTAAATGGTTATATTTAAACAACTAATTATGTTACCTATTATTATTCTACAAACATCTATTATCTATAATACATTATAAAACATTTGAGACTTTCTATACAAGAAAATCTTAAAATTTTAGGACAAAAAACATTACTATAAAAGGAAAATTATAAAATTTATGTAAAATATGAAAATTCAAGTCTCATTTAAACCATATAGTTGTTAGAATCAACCACCGATAATCCAAGATGAAGCACAAGAGAAGAAGCAAGAATCGACAAATTTGCGGAAGCTTTTCTATATTCAAAACGAAATTCAAAGGTACAAATCTAATTCAAACATACAAACCAAATTCAAAAGTTACAAAACAAATTCGAATGGTGGTTCTAATCTCTTCCACCCCTCATCTCCTTTTATAGGTGGAGGAGGGGGAAGCAAGCAAACTCCAATTTGGATTTGAAGACGGCTCTTCAAATTCAATTTGGACTCGAAGACGCGTAGCATACGCGTACGTGAAGCTTAGGACTTAAGCAAAAACCAACCGACCCTTAGGAGTTCTAATCATATTCATAACAATAGTAAAAGCTCACTAAACTGATAACCACCAAATTAATGCTAAATCTTGAAAAATAAAAGTGCCATCTATTTACACTATTGATAATTTAGACTTTCTACTTTTGAAAAACATGTATATGCTACATTATAAAGTATTTGTGACATGGGTTTAAAATAAAAAAACATTTGCGCATAATAAAAATAGTCATCGGGTAGCCGCCACCGCATTGCACTGGTACCCTTCTAGTAATATATAATCAATGAATCAATAATAACGTAAGACGAGAAAATAATAATAAAAAGTTTATCGTATGTTTAGGTTAAGATAAGGAGATGCATGATTGTCGTATGCATGTTTATGTTTTTGTTTATATGTGCCAATGAACCGATTTAAGGTTTCTTTTTTGTCCTTGTACTTTCTAAAATATATAAACCCTAATTAGCCATAATTTACCTAAACCTTAATTTAATAAACAAAAGTTTAATGGAGAACAATAATTATCTAAAGATTAGAGATCTCAACCATCTATTTATTTTAAATCTAAAGGTCTAGATTAATTTTATTTTAATATATTTAATTATTGAATGACACTTTTGTAATATCACTCAAACCTAAACACATGTAATATCAATACCAGTCACACACCAACTAATTCATTCACCTACCACATTTCAAGCAAATCACATGCATCTGACTACAAACATTAACCATTGGAGTGAATAATCTCCATTCACCAGCAGCAAAAAAAACACAGATCTAACTACAAAATCCGACTGAATAATCTCCCTTGGAGTGGACGAAGGGTGGTCGGAGAGAGACGATTCGCAGAGCTAAGGGTAGCGTGTGGATAGACACGCGTTGTGGATTAGGTTGGGTGAAGACGGTTGGTTTTCAATTTGATGGCGGTGGCGGTTTATGATGGTGATGATGGTGGTTGGGTGGAGGAAGGTTATGAGGGAAATACTTGGAGAAAGTATAATGATTTTGTATAATAATTTTGTTTGTTTGAGAAGAGGGAAGGAATGATATTTTGACCATCAAGAAACGAAGATCGGGTTTTTAGCAAGAGTCGATGATAAGATCTAAGGCTAGCCCCAGTAAGGAGCCCCAATCCCCCTCATTTTCCCTGCCACGTCAGCTTTCTCTCTCCAGCGACCTTCAGGCGATTAGGTGCCCCAGTAGGTAGATTCTTTTTTTTTTGTTTCATATGCAAAGGATACAACATAAATATCGATCTTGCAGACGATTGATTTGGTAATATTGAGACGCGATCGACTGTGTTCCACAACAACACGATCGACATGATATCGATCGACATGATACCACGATCGAGTGTGAATCGCCCCATTGGGGCTAGCCTAACACTTGCGATTTAAGTTGCACAAGATATCATCCTTAATGTGTCATCAGATTGTATACCCCACCCAGCCCTACATAATTAACTGAGTTTGTTTAGTTTCTTAGTTAGTTAGTTGTATATAAATTTACATTAAGGGGGTTGTCTTAGTTTAGCCCATTCTTAAACTTCTGGTACAGTGGCAAATAGAAAGTATGTTGTATTTACACTTATAGTGATTATGGTATGTTCACAAGTATGCTACCTTTCAAGAAAGGTATGTCAAGTGTGGATACTGTCTTTGCTTTTGAGTAAACAAGGTTTTAATGCAGATACACCCATGTAAATCTATTAATCTATAGGCCTTAGATCAGCTTTCATTCCAATTCATGGATAACGATGTAATGCCATGCTACTACTTTTGGAAGTTATTGTTTTCTAGTGTAGTTGTGAATCTTTTAGTTGATCTAATTGCCTGAATTCATCTGTTATCGCGTTTTTTTAAATATAACAAATCATAAGTGAATTTTTTATGAATCCCGTGGGATTTTTTTACGAATCCCGTGGGATTTTTTTACGAATCCCTTGGGATTTTTCTGAACGGAAATTTTGAAAAAAAAAAATCTTCTTTTTAAGAATCCCGTGGGATTTTTTTTATAAATCACTTGTGATATTTTAAAAATAACAAATTACAAGTGAATTTTTTACGAATCCCTTGAGATTTTTCTGGACGGAAATTTTGAAAAAAAAAGGTTCGTTTTTTTACGAATCCCGTGGGATTTTTTTACGAATCCCGTTGGGTTTTTCTGGACGGAAATTTTGAAAAATGGATGGATGGTTGAGATTGACTTATTTGTTCTTTAAAGGATACATGTTTTACAAGGATCTCACCTCTAATTCAATATGTTTGACAATAATAGAAAACTTTTTAGTCCCAAGTTTCAATTATGCAGCTGAGGAAAAAATTGATCGGGGAAAAGGGTGGTCATATAATCGACATGTTTTATTAAAAAGAACATGAATAAATTCTTCAAACTATTTTGGAGATTTTATTCATATCCTTATTAAAGAGCTTAACACTATGATATATTAGCAATCAACAACTTCATTTTTCTAACTATGTGGGATAAAATGTTGGCATAGTTCTATAAATTATATATTCTGTAGAAGAATTTTATGTACATCAAAAGAAAAAAAAAATAATGCTAGAGCATGAAAATGAAGGTAACATTTTGGATAACATGAAATTATATGTTGTTATAGCTCTAATGATGAAAGAACCTATGATTTTCTTTAAGCTTTTACTTAGGGGAAATCGATTATGTAGAAATTTATATGTCTGTCGAACGAATTACATTTTTGGGTCATTATAACATAAGCATTAAAGTATTTATCTATTATGATACTTGCTTTGGCCCTAATTTATTGATGTACTCATGATTTGGGGTTCTCATAAAACACACCTATATAACAAAACTTACAAGTCCCATTTAGACTGTAATGTCTTAAGTTCTAACTAAAACTAAAATGTGATGTAGGCGTGAAATTAAAAGCATGGTATGCTTGAAAGGTACTATTGTTTTGTGGACTACCATATATAAGATTAATACATTTATTGATCCCAAAGTACTCTTGGGCTATGTATAGGCACGGCTATAAAACTTTACTCATTACAACCGATAAATAATATGAGAGTCTTTGTGTATTAAGATATTAATTATATTAGTTTATACTCTTTTTGTCTATTGCATAAAGTTCTAAGAAATCACAGGAACCTATTCACCAATCAAATATTATCTTTACTCACTAATTTTTATTCTATTTGATTGAAACACAAGTCAACATTTATTTGTATATATCCAAAAACTAAAAGATGAACATTTATTTTAGGACGAAAAGAGTATGATTTTAAAAATTGATTGGCACATTTTCAAATTTACAAACTGGTAATGTAGCATATAATTCTATATCTTGATTGTTTTTAACTTCTTAGATAGTCAATAATATTGTTTTACATCACAATATATTGTCGTGTTCATTTTCATACTCTTGGGCTATGCTTAGGCACGACTATAAAACTTGTTACAACCGATAAATAATATAAAAATTTGTGTGTATTAAGATATTTATAAGATTAGTTTATACTCTTTTTGTTTCAAAATAAACGTTCAATTTAAAATTGCACAAAGTTTTAAGCAATCACATCAATTATACGGCTATACTATAAACCAATCAAATATCATCTCTACTCATTAATTTTTATTTTGTTAGATTGAAACACAAAGTAAACATTTATTTGTAGACATCCAAAATTTAAAAGATGAACATTTATTTTGAGACGAATAAAGTATTCTCTCCGTCCCAAAATAATTATCCACCAACAAAAAACACACAATCGAAAAACAGAAATAATAATATTGTTTTCTCTTTCTTACTTTTTTACAATGTCAGTTTTACTATTAATTAATTAATTGATATATATTATTTTTTTTAAGTTTGTAATATTAACTTCAACTAACAATAAAATATGATAAAATTGATCAAGCTTTTTTATCTATTTTTATTAGTATACAATTAAAATGAGACATAACAAAAAAGAAACATTGACATAAATTTGAGACGGAGAGAGTAAGATTTTAAATGTTAAACAAACCGTAAAATGGATCAAAAAGATAAAAGTGATAAGAATAAATGGTGGAAGAAATTTGGTTCCGTTGGTTGAATGACAAATTCAACGTAATATTTCTTCTATCTATAGTTCACAAATGTAAATGTGGATATAAGCGACTTTTACACATAGGGTCAATACATAACTAGCAAGTCACAAGGGGGTTTAAGCCTCAGTATGCGTTCCTTTTATAAGGGTCACAGTTCTTTTTATTGGTCACGTCATGGTTTATAAAAGGGTTCGCAAAGCATTTTGAGCCTTTTCCCACCGGACCAAATAACTTTAACTCCAAACTTTCCACTTTTAAGAATTCAAAGGTATTCGGCTTCCATTTTGCACGTTAACTGTCATAGTGAGTTTATTTTTTATTTTATTTTATTTTATTTATTTATTTATTTTTTTCAATTAAGACATAATTTCTATAAATAGAAGAATATTACACTGAAACGACAGGCAAGCGGGCAACAAGCTGCGCCGCTAGCCCTTTTTGAATAGCAAAACTTAGTCTTTTAAAAACTACATTCAGAGACCTTGGGGTCGTAACATTGCCATGCATAACCCGTTGGACTCTTTTGAGTAGCTCCACAGCCTCATGTGCAAGGAAGCCAAATGTATCAAATGCAAAAGGTATAAACGCGTGTTGGTTATCAAGGCACGCTTTCTCGTGTTTGGTTACTTTGCACGAAGCGAGTTTTTATATTTTTATTGTTTCTTTGTTACTTTCTTAGTTTGTTTTCCATTTTAACCAGTTTGAAATTAAAGATTAACATGGTCTCCACGAAAACATGTTTTACAGTACCAAAAAATTAAATAAATAATAAAAAATTAAGAATTCATTTAAGTTTCCGAATATCACAACATATTTTTTTTCAGCCATACAACTTGATGAAAGATTCGTAAACATAATACTATTCTAAACATATTTTACTCACATACATATGATATATTAGTAACCAACAACTTCTATCATCAAGCTATGTGGGATAGAATGTTAGCATAAAATGTTGGGAAAGACCTAAAAAAAAGAGATGTTACTTGGAACTCCAAATTGAAGTAAGAAGCAACTAGTTTATGTGTTTGGAGCACAAATCATGAAAGGGACAGCTTCGATAACGTAAAATTATGTCTTGTTGTTGCTCTAAAAATGAAAGATTGCAAATGTTTAAGTGTTGTTATAAGAACCTGTGACTTTTTTTGTAGAAGAAAAAGGGTAAGCTTTTACTTATCATCTTAGAAAGTGATCAACTTACGTTTACTATATGTAACGACGTAACATATTATGGTAAAAAATTTAAGTAACCATTTGTATTAAATGGAGCTATAATCGTTTCCATAGATGTAAAATAGAGAGTGGCGTTTTCATTTATGAAAAGTTTCGTAAACAGATATGAGACATCATGTATGAGATTACATAAATTGTCAATTTACATCACTTTCATTGGCTATTTGTAATATGATTGTTACTCACGTTCTTTCTCACGTAGTCATTCTTAACTGACTTCAAAAAAAATTATACTTCTTAAGCTACAGGAAACTAAAAATTAAAATGGTTTCCACCAAAACATGTTTTATAGACAAAAAAAAATAGTAGAAAAAAAGTTTGAAGTTTATACAAGATTTCCAATTGACACAATCCTAAATCGTTTTGAAACCATTCAAGAAAGTAACCAACAAGAAAACATTATACTAATCCCAAGCACATGTTGCCCACATAGACTAGCATACATAACTAACTAGCAAGTTCTTTTTTCAATCAATGTGGGACAAAATGTTAAAATAAAAAGTTAGAAAAGTCTTCATATCATATAAAAGATTTTTATGTACATGGAAAGAAAGAGACATAATGCAAGAGTTATCAACAGTGGGTGAAAGAACTATTTGTTACATGGAACTCCAAATTGAAATTTAGAAGCAACTACTTTTGTGTTTTCGGAGCACAAATTAAGAAGGGAACATCTTGGATAACATAGAAGTATATGTTGTTAGTGCTCTAAAAACGGAAAGATCGCAAATATTAAAGCATTGAACTAAGACATCCTGTGATTTTATTGAAGAATTAGGGGTTAGCAAATACTTATCCAAAATCATTCGCGAAGAAATCTAGAATATCGTTGAATGAATTATGTTTTTTGGTCATGAAGGTTAAAGTATTTTGCATTATGAATTACATTTTTAGCAAACTCATTATGGCAATCAATAAACATTAAATGCTCGGTGTACATTATGTATGTCCATATTTCAGTTCGCAAGTAGCTAAACAAAGGTTTCGACAAGCATGTTTCTGAGGTGAGCACTTATGTCAAAATCTAAAAGTTTTCAACAAGTAGCTAAGCAATCCTTTATCATTTACAGCTTTGATAACGTAAGTCGTGTGCTTTTATTACCCTGTATGAACTGTTATTCTGTTTGTTTTGGCCTTAGGATAAAATATCAGGTATGTTAAAAATAGTACTTATGTACTTATGTTAAAATCTCGTCTTAAGCAGCTATTCAATCTTTTATATACTTGCAGATAATATATAAGAGATTTTTTCATAAGGAGAAAGGAGTTGACTAGAAATATTTTACAAGCATATAACAACAGTACAAGACATAAAAGATAATTGGGCCTGATTTATTCTAACCCAAATTATTGGGCCTATGTCTAGTAGCCATCTTCATTTTCATCTTTTTCCTTTTTGGACATATATTAGCTTAAAATCTTAAATTGCATGAATGACAATCACAATGTCACTATAAGACTACTTTTCTCAAAATTTAAATTGTTTACCTTTTTTTTAGAAAGACAACAATATATAAAAGACCCAAAAAATGAGGCAAGAATACAATACACGGCATCCCTTCTCAATTAAACAAGTTAAATTAAAAGAGGACGAGACCCAAAAGACGCAAGAAATAAAACCACAAACTCACTAGCACTTGAGCTAAAGAAATAAAGCATTGACAAGGCATTTGACTAATACACAAATACCAAACGAGTCAACGTCACAAAGTGAAAGCAAAAGAAGAGACCCACCAAAGAGGATTCACCTATGAACATCTACTTTAACATCGTTAACTACTCTTCTTCAAGTCATTAAATTGTAGCTCCTCTTAAAATTAGGTCGAAAGATATGTGAAATCTGTTAGAAGTTGTTTTGTTAAGACTTTTAATAGTGCGTAGCTCAGTTGGTTTCAGACGAGAAATAAAAGTCGTAAAATCCTTGGTCTTTTAGTTATTCCCATAATAAACGTATTTAAGTTCACCCGTGGTTGTAGAAAATATTTGGAATATAGAGCATTGGTTAGTATGGACCTATGTAAAATTCAAGATTAAAATGTTTCCCCTATAACATGTTGTTTTTTTTTTTTTTTTTTTTTTTTTTTTTTTTTTTTTTTTTTTTTTAAGACTAAGGGGCTTATAAATATGTGTGGGGTCCACATCTATATGAGCCACTTAAAGTACAAGGTGTGGGCTATATCGTTGCTCGCCGTACCATGGTGGCAGCTTCGCCGCAGCTCGCCGCGACACCGCAGTCGCTCGCCATCAAGTCCCTCTTCGTGCAGATGACAAACCAAAAATCTGACAAAGGTGGGGCCCAAGTGTGAGTTTATTCCTTTTTGTTCAAGTGTGTGTTTGTAGTGTGTGTGAGGTTAGGGAAGAAGAAGACGTTTTTTTTTTCCTTTTTTTTTAAAGTGATTAATAAAGTGTGGTGAGGTTATGGGCCGGGCATAGTTGGTAACGTTTTACATTCTTTTCTTTCTTTCTTTTTTTTTTTAAATAAATAAATTTAGTTTATTTGAAAATTTGAAAAAAAAAAGTTGTAAGTGGTAAGCCACAAATGAGTAAGTTGAGGTTTTTTGTAAGTGAGGAGAAGGTTAGTTGTGGAGGTTTGTGTAACATCCTGATTTTTATAGAAAATAATAGCGGATTTATTTAAATTCCTATTGGTTACATATAATATTTTAGAGGAATAAATATAAAAGTCCCACTTTGATGGAGTTAATGACATAGTTAACAAGGGACTTAATATGATACAAGCTCGGTCATGTTTCGCAAAACGATTTTACTACGAGAGCTAAATGTGACAAACAGCCAAACTATAAAAAAAAAAATCCAGATATATTTTATACTTGTTAAAAGTCGGTTTACAGGATATACTTCCTTCCCTCTTTACCCATTCTTACAACAAAAAAAAAAGAGAAAAAAAAGATCAGGACCATGGTTTCTTCAAGGTGAAGAATTCTTAAAACTCCTAAGCTTGCTTCATCAAGAATCAAGCAAGGATTAGCAAGAATTGAATGGGTTATCAAGGCTTGATTGGTGATGATAAATTAAGGAGCTTCAAGTAATTTCATGTTCTTCCCTAATTCAAGGTAAGTAGTGAATCATGTGTTAATTTATGATTATGAGTTATGAGGTTATGTTTAATAATTGTTTTACATGATTATGTGATGAATTCATGGTTTATGATTCAAGGGTTATGCATATGATTATTAGGGTTTATGATGGGATTATGTTAAAATCAGATTAAGAGATCTTAGGAGGTGTTTATATGATTATTGAGTTGAACCAAACACCCCTTTATATGATCTATGATGTTAAACAAGTTGCTGAAATTTTCAACAATGATTAGTCATGTTTGAAAAATCATATAAAATTGATAAAAACTCGGATTAAATCATGGCCGGACTTTCTGAAAAGCCTAAGGTGTCTACTTCAGTTGTATTCATAAAGTTTTTGCTCATTTAGTAGTTAAGTTGGTCTAAAACGTGATTTGGTACAGCAATGGCTGATCCTGAAATGTGCAGCAAACCGAACTTTAAAAATTCATACCGGATAGACCGTAGCTCCGTTATGCAGTCAGCTATGCACTAAGTATGCTTAAGTTATGCAGTTAGTTATTAATATGATTCATGTAGTCAGAATAGTACTATATATACTTATTCAACATCATGCTTATGTTCAGTTTATGATTTAATATAGTTCCGTTATCTCACTAAGTCTTATAGACTTACCGTTCTCGGTTTATATTTTTGTAGGTATGCAAGATGAGACCATGTACATGGTAAATGGGGCGTAATGGGTTAAAATGGTGTAGCTCGCGGGTTAGGTAACGAGCTTCTCATTTCCATCATTTGTTATCAGTTTGGAATGCCCCTAAGTCAAGAACCGGCTTCTTTACCAAGTTTAAAGAGTCATTGTTATGTATTTTTCAAAGTTTAGTATTTTAACGGGACATTTGGAATAAGCCCGTATGTTGTAGAAAATACGCTTCCGCTAGTTTTATCAATGTATACAATTTACGGATTTTTAAATATATATAAAAAAAAATCTGGGCGTTTCAGTTTGTTATAGTGATGTGGCATATGTGGGCCCCGAATGAAGGCGTTTCAGTTTGTTATAGTGATGTGACATATGTGGGCCCCGAATGAAGAGATTAGCCTCTTCACGACACTTTGTGCTCTTATCGGGGAGAAACTAACATTTGATGCCTTGGGGATACAGAGAAAGTAAGAGAATTAAATGGGTCATACTTAAAAAAAATATTATTAAATTGTTTGCGGATCAAATTTCTTAGCTAAAAGTAAAAAGAAACACCCCCTTTAAGTAAAGAAACATAAATAGAAAAAAACAAAAACAAAAAGTCAAGAGTTATATGAATTTTTAGACAGAATATCTCAACAAAAAAAAAATAATAATAATAATAACTTGCTAGTTACTGGATTATTTGAAAACATTATACTATGCTAGACATATGTGCCTCACTTAGGCTGGGCACAGCCAAGGTGAAATTTCACCTTGGTCGGTCACCACTTTTGACCAATTTCGACATCGGTCATTTCGAGTGTGGTGGTTCGATTGGAAGTCGGTCGAGCAAGGGAAATTTTCACAATCGGTCGAATTTTCGACCGATTATTACACACGCATCTTTTCTTTTTCTTTTTTAACTTGGTCACGGATTGTGGCAACTTGGTCGTGTCTGGTCGCCGGAGATAAAAAACTGATGTGACACCTGGTGACCTGGGTCACGAGTGTGCCCAGCCTTAGACTACATTATATTAGTAACGAACTATTTCTTTCTTCAACGAATGTGGGATTACATTTTGGGATCATGAAAGTTGGAGTTTAGCAAGTATGTTTTGAATGCTCAAATATACAAGTGTAGGTTTGCAAAGTTGATGACAAACATGCTTATGTCAATATCTAAAAATAAGCAGCTTGGCAATCCTTTAAGCTTATAGTCATACGGTGTAAAATGTGTACTTTATCAGTCATTTCGATATGTGTATGAATTATGGAATGAGACAGATTTTGGTTCTTGTGTTAGAGGCGCAATTTTTTACTTAACTGGGCTCTTACCATGTTTCAACCTATGTGGGATATAATATTAGGATAGGAGGTTAAAAGAGATCTTCATAAAAATGTAGTTAACTATTCTGTAAAAGATTTTGGGGTGAAGGCTGAATATACGTAATGAACTTTCTCAAATCTGCCAATGTACGTAATATACTTATTTTAATCTTTGCATACGTAATATACTTTCAAATCTTTACCAATGTACGTAATATTGATAGGTTACCACTTTAAAAAGTTACAATAATGGTCCATGCCGTTTGCGTTGGCTTTCACCGTTAGTCCTTTGACATTTTTTCACTTAAAAAAGTTACAGGTCCATGTGGTTTGCTTTGACTTTCACCGTTGGTCCTTAAACTTTCATCTTTTTCATACACATTTTTATACACGTTTTTACACGTTTTTAAACATGTTTTTATATACATTTTTTACGCATTTTTATACACTTTTTTTACACGTTTTTATACACGGTTTTATGTAAGTTTTTTTACACGCTTTTATACACGCTTTTTAAAAACGTTTTTATATACGTTTTTTACACAATTCTATGCACGTTTTTATATACGGGTGTATATACGTTTTTCACACGTTTTTATACACGTTTTTTCACACGTTTTTATACACGTTTTTTTTACACGTTTTTAAACATGTTTTTACACACGTTTTTATATACATTTTTTACGCATTTTTATACACTTTTTTTACACGTTTTTATACACGGTTTTATGTAAGTTTTTTTACACGTTTTTATACACGGTTTTATGTAAGTTTTTTAATCGTTTTTATACACGTTATTTAAAAACGTTTTAAATACATTTTTTACACAATTCTATGCACGTTTTTATATACGGGTGTATATACGTTTTTCACACGTTTTTATACACGTTATTTACACATTTTTATACACGTTTTTCACACACATTTTTATACATGTTTTTATGAACGTGTAAAAAACATGTATAAAAACGCATATAAAACTGTGTATAAAAACGTGCATATATTCATGTAAAAAAATGTATATAAAGACGTGTGTAAAATACGTGTATGAAAACGTGTGTAAAAAGGTGTATAAAAACGTGTATAAAACATGTAAAAATCGTGTATATAAATGTGTAAAAAATGTGTATGAAACAGATGAAAGTCAAAGGACTAACGGTAAAAGTCAAATCAAACCGTGTATAAAAACGAGTAAAAAACGTATATAAAAACGTTTTTTAAAAGTATGTATAAAAATTTGCAAAAAAAGGTACATAAAACCATGTATAAAAATGTGCATAAAAACGAGTAAAAAAACGTGTATAAAAATGTGTAAAAAACGTGTATAAAAACATGTAAAAAAACGTGTATAAAAACGTGTATAAAAACGTGTAAAAAAAGTGTATAAAAATGCGTAAAAAATGTATATAAAAACGTGTGTAAAAACATGTTTAAAAACGTGTAAAAACGTGTATAAAAACGTGTATGAAAAAGATGAAAGTTTAAGGACTAACGGTGAAAGTCAAAGCAAACCACATGGACCATTACTGTAACTTTTTTAAGTGAAAAAATGTCAAAGGACTAACGGTGAAAGCCAACGCAAACGACAGGGACCATTATTGTAAATTTTTAAAGTGGTAACCTGTCAATATTACGTACATTGGTAAATATTTGAAAGTACATTACGTATGCGGAGATTAAAATAAGTATGTTACGTACATTGGGTAATTTGAGAAAAGTTCGTTACGTGTATTCAGCCTTCACCCAAAGATTTTGTGTACATTGGAAAGAATTGAAAGTGATAATTAAAGAGTTATTTAGAGTTGGTGAACGTTAAAGTATTTATGTACTATGATACCTGTTTTGGCCCTGGGTGGTGTAGAAAACGTATTAGTGCCATCGCTAAGCTTTTTTACGAGTGCTCAAAGTGTAAATTATGATTGTGTATATTTAGGATCGCATGTAGGGCAAATTTTAGGACAAAAATGCTTATAAGATGAGCACTTGTGTCAAAAGCTAAAAGATAAACAGGTAGGCAATCCTTTATGGATATACTTGCAGATATTATATGCGAGTTTTATTCATAATGAGTTGGTTGAAATTTTTTATGAGCATACAACAAGTGAACATATAAGAGTAATAGGGCCTGAACATAACTAAAGTGCAATTGTTCATCAATGTACCCAGACTATTGGGCCTATACCCAATAAGTATTTTCTCATTTTGTTTTCGCCAAAGGCTCCTCCAGCCCAGTAATTGGACTACATTTGACTTCACTTGTTGTATTGTAACATACTAACATTACATCATACACCACCAAGGCACCAACATTGAACATATATCATTCTATAAGCTTCTCTTAGAATTTCAGATAAATGACATGCTGATATAAACTCATCCACAACATGACTTACATGAAAAAATTCAAAACATTTCCTACATGTTCTTAGGACAAATATGAACGACAATCAAAATATCATTCTAAGAAAAACTTTTCTCCTATTTTTGATTGCTTTCCTGGTTTAAATCTATTCATTTCCTCTTTCTGACATACGGTCAGAACTTCATCTGGTTTCGAATCCTATTGAGCGGTCCACTAGAGATAAGAAATCGTTGAAGAAACAACAAGATCTTTCTTTTCTCAGGCGATCAGAAAATAAAGAAATGGTTAATCTATTTAATATAATTACGTATTTACAAAATACCGTCTCAATTCATCCTATTTCATTAGATTCGGAATGTGATATGGTTTCGAAAGATGAACCTGATATGGACAGTTCCAACAAGATTTCAGTCTTGAACAAAAATCCATTTTTAATTTATTTCATCTATTCCATGACCTATACATGGGAGGATACGCGTTACACCACGATTTTGAATTAGAAGAGAGATTTCAAGAAATGGCAGATTTATTCACTCTATAAATAACCGAGCTGGATCTGGTGTATCATAAGAGATTTGCCTTTTCTATTGATTCAATAGTTATCAAGTGTGGCTTGCCTTAAGATTAGCTCGCAAGAGATACAGTATTTGTAGGAGGTTGTGGCCAGGATTATTATAATCCTTTGTCGCCAGTGTTCCGGATAGGAAAGGAAACTTCTAATATACTTGGTCTTGCGGAGAATATCGTAATAAATGTACTCTAAACTTGTGCATTTGCTTTTCTCAAAGATTTGGGGATGTATATATTGTTTAGTATGGACATATGGGTTCAAGAATACTTGATCAAAGTATCATAATAATTGAAATAGCAGTTGTTGATTTTCACTATCGTTGTTGTAAATGTGTAAGACCACATTATAACAAAAATATATTCCCGAGGATATCCTCGTAAGGATCAAAGTTTCAACTATGATAAAAATTAAAAGAAAAAAGTTTTTATATGAGTTTTCAAATATTTCAACGTGCATCAGATGTTTTCCACCCGACCATGATCAAGTGACCGAAAACATAATACCGTTCTCAAAAGATTTAACACTCATAAACTTATGCTATATAACTAAACAACAACTTCTATCTTCATCCTATGTGGGCTAAAGTGTTAGGATAAAATGCTACAAGAGTTCTTAGAAGTTGGTGAAAGAAAGATTTGTTACCTGGAACATCAAATTGAAGTTTAATAGCAACTAACTAATCTGTTTGTAATACGGAACATAAAGGCAACATCTTGGAAAAAATAATCTATGATGATTTTGACTAAGCAAAATGCATCAGCGTTTACTTATCTAAATTCGTTTATACAGAAATCTATATGCTATTGTATATGTTTGGTGTTCAGGTCACGAATGCAAATTTCTTGTTATAGCGTGATACTTGTTTAGGTTTATTTAAAAACTTGTTCGGCCGAGTACATTAAGCATTTTTACTAAGCATTTTTTGAATGCTCAGTGTGTGAATTGTGAATGTACTATAGGTTTCCAACTTTCCATGTAACTGGGCAATATTGTGGACAAAGTTGACAAGATGGGCATTATGTCAAAATCTCATATCTCTTGTGTATGCTTAAGATATATAGTTTTTCGCCTTGTAACATTCGTGTGAATATCATCGGCCATCGTCCATCACTACTGTCAATTTAGCACTACGCCCATTTATCCTCTCATCCCTCTCATATAGGGATGAGCATTTGGACCCGAATCCCGAACCGGAACCGTACCGGAACCGTACCGATTCCCTATATACGGTACGATACCGGGACTACGAAATAAGGTGAAAAAAAAATCGGGACCACTAATTCGGTACGGGACCGGTACCAAATCGGGAAATTCCCGAAAAAAAGGGGAAAACCCGATTTCCCGGTACCGGTACCGGTACCGATACCGGTACCGATATCCGAATCCCGTTCGGTACGGTACCGGTACCACTAATTTGTCTCGGTAAAAATTCGGTACCACTAATTCGGTACGGGATCGGTACGGGACCGGTACCGTGCTCATCCTTAGACCATGGGGTATCGTAACGATGATGCCCGCCAGATCCAACGTGGAAGCCAAAGTGGCGCCGCCACCCTCGTGCCACCATACCCCAACCACCTCTCGCCACTTTCCAAGCCATTTAAGTGGCGGACGTTACTTTCCTTAAGTGTGTGCAATCAACTTTTAAATGAAGAAGATGATACAGAACTTCACACCTCAACCCCAAAAAAAAAAACATCTGCATGCAAACAATATTTTAGTAAATGGTGAAGAGTTTTGTAAACATTGTGATCAAGATTTTTTTTAAAAGGTTGTTAAGATTATTACTATAATAAAAAAGACTTACCTCAGCTGATCTTCATTTTTTCTTTCTTTCTTTCTACTATTTATTATTATTATTTTTTTGAACATGATCTTCATTCTTGTTAACACACAGTCACACATGTATATGGTTCTTTAATATTATGTCACTACTTTGAAGACTTGAAAACACCTTTTTAGTTGGTTTAGGTTCGGTTCCCAAGTTGAGATAAGTATCCATGTGTTTCCACTTTCATAGTGTTTTGTTGCCGTTGATTTAGATTTTTTTTTTTGGGTAAACCGTTGATTTAGATATTGGGTGATAAATGGACTATTCACATTCAATAGTTTGTTGGTACTTGCCACTAAAATTATAAGTAGGTTGTATAGTTATTCACAAGTTTAAAAAAGGTTGCAAAGTTAATCTAAGTTAGATGTAAGCTTTTTTTCAACTCTTTTTAAAGTTTAATATTGTATTTTTATTTAAATTAATAAAATTAAGTTAGTTTGGAAAAATATAAAAGATAAAATTGAGGAAAGGTGGGGCTCAAATGGCATGTTATGAGTGAAAGGGTGTTTTGATGTGTGTGTGTTAAAATTGAAGATGCTGAAGTGGCGCTTAGTTGGCACTGAAAAAGTAAATTTAACATGCCATGATACCCCATGGTCTTACTCTCATATATATTACTTCATCATAGTCACTGACAAAAAAAATGTTAAGTTTGCTCATAGCTCAAACCGCGAGCAAACGAAGACCACCACGAGCCAACCATTTACCGTACCACTCTCAAAGCGTACATGGCTCACTAGTTCCGTCATCACTACCTTTTTCTATATTAAAACAAGTAAAACCATTGTATAAATAAAGATAATATATTCCAAAGGATAACTCGTTATAAAATTACAACTACGATTAAAATATGTTCATTTTTTAGATGGCTTTTATATATGTATGTATCATCTAACGATACATACGTTGCTTGTTGAGTTACATTGTACGTGGATTATTTATTAGCGGATTATTTAGCTCACTTTATAAGTTTGAACTTAATTGTAAATTTTTTTAGTGAATCAAAATATAATGTTATTTTAGACTAATGTTTAACAATGTAAAAGGCTTATGACATTATTTGTGGAATTTGTTTTTCCTTTCTAACTTTGGCTTATTTATTTGTCAACCTGGCTGCTTAATTTTATCACATTAGCAAAACTAAGTGACCTCCGTTAAAAAGAATAAAGAACGATAACCAAGAAAAGTAAAAAAATAAAGATTTCATGTTAATTATCAGGTGTATGAATTTCCTCCCGCTATGTATGGTTAGCTTGCAAAGCTTTTAAGCGTGAAGCAAATTATATACCTGAAAACGTAATGTTAATCTAGTCACAAGAAACTTGTTTGTGGAATTTGTTTTTCCTTTCTAACTTTGGCTTATTTATTTGTCAACCTGGCTGCTTAATTTTATCACATTAGCAAAACTAAGTGACCTCTGTTAAAAAGAATAAAGAACGATAACCAAGAAAAGTAAAAAAATCAAGATTTCATGTTAATTATCAGGTGTATGAATTTCCTCCCGCTATGTATGGTTAGCTTGCGAAGCTTTTAAGCGTGAAGCAAATTATATACCTGAAAACGTAATGTTAATCTAGTCACAAGAAACTCACGTATACCATGGTATATTAATAACCAACAACTTCTTTTTTCAACCTATGTGGGAAAGAATGTTTGAACAAAGTTTTTTTTTTTTTTTTTTTTTTTTTTTTTTTTTCTTTTGGAATAGAATATTATATTTGAAAGAATGCATCGTTGGTGGTAAGCAGTAAGCACACGTTGATGGGGTACATGTTACATATAGTATAAATATATAAGTTACAATGTAAAAACCATTAACAAGATCATACACATTTCTACATCTTAATTAGTACACATCTACAAAAACATTACCGACATTAAAACAAATGAGATACATTAAAATCGATTTAAAATGAAATTTTCATTAAACCACATCAACTTATGAGTAAACATCACCGCAACGCACGGTGTAACAATTCTCTTTCTTGTTCTTTATAAATTGGCTTTTAAAATATACTTTCCTTTTAAGCCACGTGAAATAAAAGACTAATCCAATTTCCACCAGTAATAGATTTATTTTGCACGTCATATTCATTCTTGTTATTAAAAATCTTTCGGCAACCCTTTTTCAATTAATCAAATAAGATATACACATTTTAATTCATTTTTACAAATATATCATTTTCTTTATTGGCATCTAAAAGTATGTGCTCCTTTTTAATTGTGAAACTAAAGATTAAAATGTCACTACTAACATATATTTCACAGTCAAGAAATAAAATAAAAAGTTAAGAGTTTATACTAATTTTCCGCCATTCTTAAACCTATCAATTTTTTTAGCTGAAAAGGTAATACTATTCTTAACACATTTGAGGCACATGCAATATGTGTATATTAGTAACCACCAACTTCTATCATAAGTCTATGTGGGATACAATGTTATAAAAAGTCTTACAGAAAGAAATCTCATGGTTGAGATTGCTTAAATAGTTAGTTCACTTCACTTCCATTTGATAATTTTTCATTTCATTTGCTATTTATAATGATGAGTTTTTTATATGACTATTGCATTTTCAAAAAATATTTAAGAAACTATGTACTTCTAAACATATTTAATATAATACTAGCGGGGTGTCCGCACGATGCGACGACGGGTACCTTATAATTAAAATTCTAGCAAACAATATTTTCTAGCTATATGCGTTTGTATAACAATAACTTTACAAATAGCGAGATTTCTAAGTAAAAACAAACTATTTCATACAAAAATAGTAGAGTGCAAATGCGATACTGTAAAATATAAAAACAGTATATAATAATATTGTGAAAATAGGAGGTCAAAATCGTTGAGAGTGAAAACTCGGCTAAGTTTGTTTTGTTCTTGCCTTTTAATTTTCGGATATTCCAAAGAAGCTTTGCTTCTTACAGATCAATGATATGGTTTTCCAAAAACTTGTGAATCTTGTGAATCTTAAATGATTTGACAACAAGTTTGAATTTTGAGATCTTGTCATTTCTTTTTGTTTTCGAATACTTTTATGAAACTGAGATTTTGTCATCTCATTTTGTGAATCTTTTTGTTATACGTGAGGTGGGTTATAGGATTAGATAAGTTGTGTTTGTTTGATGGATGTTCGTGTGACAGTTGAAGGATTTTTTTTTTATTTTTATTATTTTTTTTTTATTTGAAGATCGATGATGTTATGGTCGTGTTTTTTTTAGTTTGATACTTGTAAAGATATATGTAGTATAGATGTATTAGATGAGTAATATAGATTTGTACATTGTGCTTAAGTAGTTGTATATATTGGTGATGGGTGTTTTAAATTATGTATTAATTGTATGTTAGTAATAGTGTTTTTTTAGTTTGATTTGTGCTTTACATACTTGTAAATTATGTTTTTTTTTTACTTGTATTGGCTTAAAATCACATACTTGTAAATTATGTTTTTTTTACTTGTACTGGCTTAAAATCTATTTTAAGAAATCCTAAAAATTAAATAAGAATGAAGTGTTTAAATGCATTATAAGTAGTATAGATGTATTTGTTGTGTTTTCTTCAATTTTAAAATTCAAAATCCATCGTCTTGTATTCATGTTTTCCTTTGTCCATCTAAATAAAAATGTTTTGATTTCAAATGACTAACGATGATGATAACTCATCCCAAACAAATAAGAAAATCGTCAAGGGCAAGAAATCAATGAAACCTAATAATCATTCTCTGTTAGATTGACTTTTCCTTATGACGTTTCATATGTGTTTTAGCAAATAAAAGGAACAGGGTTATTTTCATATGAACAACATTAAGGTTTATTTTCTTACTTGGTTTGTCATGAGAACTGATCGCATTCACCGTCGTAATGACGGGCTTGTTACGGGTCCGTGGTTGACAACAATTGTCTTGTCGTTGTTGGTTACCGATTAAACATATTATATTACTATGGAGCATGGTCGACTCGCGTCGAGCTTTACTATATATTAGATGTCCTATTCAATAACAGCTTCGCTATGTGAAAAGCATTTGATGTTTCTTAATTTTATTAGTCCAATTCACTTTGGCCTTCACAATGTTTGAAATTTAACCATTAATTTGCTAACATAACATGTGAATAATTCTTTTAATAAAGAAAAAAAAATGTTAAACTAATCAAAACAAACTGATAAAGTCCATGATAAATTGAGTGAGGTTGATCACGAAAAGACGGCGTCCCTTGCTAGCAAGGGTGTTTTTATTGGTTTTCAAACTGACAATTGAATGATAAAAAATATGTATATTATGTTAAATAGTTTTAGAAGTACATATTTCATTAAATATGTTTTTAAAGTACATTAAATATGTCTTACAAAATAAACCTATGTTGGATATAATGACATTAAGGAAAGTTAACCAAATTAAATGAAAGAGGCATGTTTATTTTGCATGTTGCATTTTGAGAAAAAGAATTAAGATACATGTTTACATTTTTATTGTTTCTTTATTAGCTTTCAATATTTGTTTTCTTTTCTAACTGTGTGAAATTAAAGATTAAACATGGTTTAGTTAACCAAATTAAAAATACAAAAGCTAAGAGATCATATGAGTTACTAACAACTTTCATCTTCAACCTATGTGGGATGGATCATTAGGATAAAAAGTTAGAAAATATCTTCACAAAAATAAGGTAAGAAAGAGATAATGCAAGAGTTCTTAAGAGTGGGTGCAAGAAATTTTTTGTTACATGCAACATCAAAGTGAAGTTTAGAAGCAACTTTTATGTACATGAAAAGAAAGAAAGAAAGAAATAAAGCAATACAACTTTTTATGCAATTATGACTTTTCCTAAGCGTTTACTTGTCTGAAATCTATATAAGTTTTGGGTCATAACTTATTCTTGCACTCATGATTCGAGGTTCTCACAAAACACACCTACATAGCAAAACTTACAACTAGAAAATACAAATAAGAAATCGTAAACTATGTGATTTACAGTTGGTCTAAAGCTGCAATGTATGGGATGTTGACTATTCATTATTCAAGTTATAGAATGAATAATTATTATTTGTAATCTCGATGAGTAAAGAACATGGGATGTTGACTATTCGGGTTCTTGAATAACCTTCATAGATAAGATGGCATGACTTGAATAAGCATTCTTTGTCCTTGGTTAATTTAACAAAATCTAACCACCTTAGAAACAAAGATTAAAGAAACGAACACCATATATAGTTGGGGAAAAACTAACTAAAATTTCAAACTTTTAAGCCGTCATAAACAAAATCTACCAATGGAGGTAGCATGATTCAAATGGTTAGGGGGTGTTTGGACATGCGTTTTGAAAGAAAATTTTCAATTTTCTTAAATAAATAGATTCACAACACCTAACTGGAAACGTATCTACAGATTGTTTAATCCTTAAAAGAGTTGATAATGACTCACTTTATCGGAACATAAAAACTTTATTATCATGATGTTAGGCCAAAATAATCACATAATCAATTTTATGTATAACAAGAATCCAACAAGAAAAGGTACATGTTCTGCAAACTGATTGTTCTCCTCAACGGTTTCCATTACTTCTTCATCTTTTTGGTAGGTAATTTCTCTAGTAAGATCACCTTTGTATTACTCTTCGCACCCATCTCCCTTCCTCTTAACACCAACCCCATCTCCCTTCCTCTTAACACCAACTTTTGCTCCTTAGGTTTTACCAGTTTCTTTTGCAGTCACGCTTTTCAAATCAGGTAAACCCGACCCGATTAAGTGTTATTTGGGTCGGGTTAATCGGGTTGGGGGAAGAAAAAGCTTACCCGTATGCGACGCTAATAAGGTGCAGATTAATATGGTTCAGGTTAATCATGTACAGGCTAACCCAAATAATCCTTATTATAACGTAGAAATAAAAACAGTGAGTAACTGTACTAAGCGTTCGGGTTAACTGGATTAGCCAGGATAATGTTTCTTAACCCTTGTGATTCGGGTAAAGCCGGGTTAGTCGGATTCGGGTATTTTTGACACACCCAGTGAAAAGTGATACGTCACTACCTTTATAATAGAAGAGTTTTTTAGTATCACACTCGGCTATATATCTAACAATCTAAAATGTCACAAGTATTCGAAAAAATATGACAAATTTTGAAAATAACAAGCTCTCAAGTTATTTAGTCTACTGCCCAAGAATGCATAAAGCCTCATATATACTTGAAGTATCATACAACGTACCCATAACTATTACGAGTTTACGACGTGACCCATCATCATGTGTATTCTTACCCAAACATTATCATGTACAATGCAATTGGTTTTATTATCTTTCTCGGTAAATTTTGGGAGACTGCAAAATTGAAATAATTAAAGATGATTCGTTTTACCTTTTCCTCCTAGCACATATGACCAGTTTGATTATTGCTCAAGTAAACAACATGCGATGATGGAGATGTTCCAATGACCTCCATCAGTACAGACGACACCACCGCCTCCACCTCCACCACCACAACCTCCCGGCCGGTGCATTACGATTTGCAACGTGATTTTAACAATATGCTCTCTTGTTACTATCATTTGGGTCTTACATAAGTACTCATCTTAACAGTCTTAGTAACTGTTGCATGCATGTTCTCCTCGTTTAAAGGCAAGTCATAAGGAAGTACTCTCCATGCACGTTTCCATTTAGTAGATTAGTGACTTAGTGGCCGGTAGTTAGTATGGCTAGAATAAAGAACAGTGATAAGTCTTAGTTTCTCTCTAATATTCCTTTCATAGTCGTATGTTTGATTCGTTTAGTTGTTACTTTTCATATACGTATGGTTATGATATGTGTATGAATTGTCTATTGAGATTTATGTTGGTTGTTGACTCTTGAATTAGATTATTTTGCACGATGAATTCGAATCAAAAGACTTGAAATACATTTTTACATGAATCAAGAGAATTAAGATGCATGTTTACTTATTTAATTGTTTCTTAGGTAAAAGAAAAAAAGTTAGGAGTTCATATAAGTTTTCTAACATTCCACAAATTGTAGGATTTTTTCATCCCATCATTTGTAGAGTAGTAGAAACATTATACTAGTCACAACACATTTAAAACACATACACTTAATGTATACAAATAACCAACAACTTTTATCTTCAGCCTATGTGAGATAGAGTTATAGGATAAATTTTATAAAATATCTTCACATAAAAAAATGGTAAGAAAGACATAATTCAAGAGTTCTTAACATTTGTTGAAAGAAAGATTTGTTACATGGAACATCAAACTGAAGTTTAGAAGCTACTAATTTTATGTACATGAAAAGAAAGAAAGAAATAATGCAGTGTTTTATAAAACATGAAGGTAACAGTTTGGATACCATAGAATTATATGTTGTTAAAGCTCTAATAATTAAAGATTACATCTATTATGCATTGTACTAAAAGAACTTGTGATTTTTCCTAAGCGTTTACTTATCTGAAGTCTATATAAGTTTTGGGTCGTAACTTATTCTTGCACTCATGACTCGGGGTTCTCACAAAACACACCTGCATAGCGAAACTTACAACTGGAGAAAAGAAATAAGAAACCGTCACTACTAGAAAACAGGGCAACAATGACGGTCAAGGCTGTCGGTGATATGTCGGCAACTGTTGTTGCTGACGGATCACCCACTGAAACTTTCCGTCGGTAATATCGCTGTCGGTAATTTTACTGACGGGTTTTACCGACATGTTTCAAAAATCACTAACGGAATTTTCCGTTGTTAATTTGTCATTAATCACCAAAAAGTATGCCAGCTTTTTCGTTGGTAATCCGTCATTAATTACCAAAAATCACTAACAAATTTCCTGACAGATTTCTAACAAATCCTACCGACGTATAAATGTCAGTAAATGCCAATAGTTTACTAACGCTTTACCGGCATATATTACTAACGCTATACTGGCATGTATAAACAAAATCATATCCCAAAAGAACATACATTAAATTCATGTTTTAAATTCTGCAAATCAACATACAAATTTAACTTTCGAATAACAGGATCAACATAACAAAATGTTGATAATATTCGATATCCGACTACAAATACTAAAAGTTACTACCGTCAACTATATATTAGTTAGGTGGGAAGGGGTGTGGTGATTTCCTAACACGATATCTTGGAACTCCTTAAGCTTAGCTTGCCATTCACGACGATCATCTTCCCGTTGGTCCTCAAATTCCTTCCTTAGAGCGATTTCACGACGAACTCCATCCTCTCGTTGTTGCTCCAACTTTTCTTCTAATCGAAGTACCTAAAATATGGATACATCAGAAACATACACATATAAAGTGCTACATGCCTAAATATTTTATTGTTACAAGATTACACACTGAAAACTAAAAGCCAATACATAACACCAGTTAACCCATTAGACCAATACACAACACCAGTTAACCATTAGTTTAATTCAGCTAGCGTATAACGGTACAAACTTGAGCCGACTAGTTTCTGTATATTTTACAAAAATGTTTGGGGGCTTGAATAAAAGATGGTTTGCAAAAGAAACAATTACAAATCAATTATCAAACAGATATAGAGAGTTGACCATGGATCTACAAACTACACATGAAAACACTTTAAATGACTAGGCAATAAAATGCAATCTCATAACTCACTACCAGATTTGGAATTTGACTTGGGTTGCCTATTGTCACGAGAATAGCCCAACGTAAAGCTCTAAATATACCAATTGTTGCCTAAAAGTAATGTCAACATTGCTTCATGCTCTACCCCTACAAGGTTTGCTGAATTAGAGAACCTAACATGTGATACAGATTCGCGGCTGGTGTGTCTACCCTCGTCATCTCTACATGATCTGTTAGATGGCCTGACTAAGGAGTGTATGTTTGAATCAAGGGTCGTGGCATCTGCTACAACATAACTAACATCACCCCTACCTGCTGAGCAAGCTGAGCTAGTACTACCTCCAACTACAGAGAAACGTTTCTTTAAATTACTAGTACTTGTCTTCTCCAGAGTCCGCTTCATGTTCTTAAACACCATCAAGCTAAAAAGAGTTAGAAATCTAAAATAAGTAAACAAGAATAACATTGAATCATTAATAGAATGGCTGTCAAGTGCCAACACGGCATGTATTCTGAAAACCTTTTAGTTGAAACGTAAATAACCTGAAAACAATTTGTCAAGCTACAAATCCTAACACATACATATGTCATATGATCAGAACACACTCCATACATCTCATTTATCTCAACTAATCAATAAAATAAAACCTATCAACAATGCTTTTGAAAACTATAGTAACAACTAACAACATAATTCAAAGCTATCTACATATACATAAAAAGACTAACAAAATTAGAGTGATTCTCCTAGTATAACAAGTTAATAACACAAGTCAAGCTATATCAAAAAACACTTAAAGATAAACTTTAAAATCCCTAAGTAACTATACCACATCACATACTAACAAATCATGTCAAACCACACAACCTTGTAAAACCAACAATTAACAAAAATTGAATACTAAAAATTTTACTACTGAGAGAGTATATAAGCATACACATAAATGCAAATTGAGATACTAATAGGCAACTAATTTGTGCAAGCCCAATCACATATTTCGGCAATACATATCCAAAAATTGAGATTGCGTAGTACATCTATCCCTTTTATGTAAACTATGAACTATCAAACTTTACTAAAACTAGATCTAAAAATTTCTATAAACAGATACATGTTACTCGAAATTAAGCATTTAACGAGAATATATACACGAGGCTACCTTGTGGCGAGCATCAATTGTATCAGAAAGCATGTTCCAAACTCATATAGATTCGGGTTTACATGAACCCTATTTCCTAAAAATCACTCAAACAAGAAATTGACACATAAACACCTCAAATTGATGATTAAATTAAATATATAACACGTTAAGTACCTTATTTGTGGATACATGACATAAAAGCGAGAGTGATGATTGTGAATCGCCACGGTCTGGTGGGTGACTGGTGAGGATGTGACCGACGACTTTGGGTGGTGACTAGCAAGGATCGATAACGGAAACGGTCAAACGAATTTGGTTTGGTTGAAGACCAAAAGAGAGAATGTGAGTGGAGATGAAGATGATAAGTTTGTGGATCTGAGATGTGAGGTTGCTAATAATTTTTTTTTTTTTTTTTTTTTTTTTTTTTTGAACAAAGGTTGCTAATAATTGGATGGAGAGATAATTTGACTTTTGGGGAAAACTTACAGTGTGTTCGTGAGTTTGATTTTGGAGAGAAAGGAAATGATTTGGAAAGAAATTGAAATTTTTTGTGTTCTCAAGATGTTTTATGGGGAAGAAAGGAAAAGAATTGGAAAGAAGAAGGAAGGAAGAGCAGCTGTTTTTTTGGGGAAGAATAGTTCCGCCCAAATATGGGAAGAAGAGGAGAGAAGAGAAGTGATTCATCTTCTCTTCTCTTCTTTTATGATGAAACTCACGAACAGAGTGTTAAAGCGGGACAACTGAAAATGTGAGAGGGAAATATCCAATTTTTTCTTCAAGGATTATAGAATCTAATTTATATATTTTATTAAGGCCGCCTCTAGTAGGGGATTCAATCCCTCTCATTTTTTCTGTCACGTCAGGCGATTAGGTGCCCCAGTAAGGGCGACCAAGTTCAATTTTTTTTTAAAAAAAAAAAAAAAAAAAAAACATTTTTAACACAAAATAAAATTTCATTAATAATGAAAACGTTACATAAATAAAAACGATACGAAATAAAAGTAATAATATATTAAAACGTTACAATAGCCTTCGCCTGGTCAAACAATTCGATGACGCCTGGTCCGCCTTGTAGTTTTCTCTCATTTGTTCCTTCTACGCCTTCGCCTGGTCAAACAATTCGATGACGCTTATAATAGCGTTTTTTCGAGCCTCATCGTCGTTATTGCATTGATTTTGAACGTACACTTGCATATCTTCAACGGAATGGGGGAGACGGCAAGCCATATTAAATCTTGTGTTGAGAAGTATTTTGAGTGTGAATTGTGTGAAATAGATTTGTGGATTGAAGTGTGTTTGTATTGTGTATTTATAGGGTAGGATTTTTTTTTTTTTTTTTTTTTTTTTTTTTTTTTTTAACTTTGCAACGTTAAAATGGTTTGAATATCGATCGAGCAGGCGATCTGTTTACTTGATTTTGGTGGCGATCGATAACAACCACAGTGGGGAGATCGATATAGAAATCGATCGAAGTGCCTCTCGATATACACTCGATTTATGTTACTGGATTCAGCCTAAGAGCATTGTTAAAGCTTTTTAATATTATAATCGACTTGGATGTGGTGTTTCAGGGCGGACCTAGGATATATTGCTTGGGATTAGCTTGGAACAATTCGAGAAAATGATCTAGTATTTATATGGAGTCCTTTAGGGTTGTGAAAACCCGTAAAGGCAATCTGATGGTCCACGTGGTATGTAAAGTAGAGTGCGTTGATTGGCTATTTGCCTATATGCGACTTTCTTCTTATTATCTTGAATGGAAGTGGTGAGTATAGTATTGTGGGTTGACGCTTGCTATAGGCGCCACGAGTTATTATATATGGCAAGAACGTAATAATCGTTTCTTTGAAATAGAAGTCATGCTCGATGGAGCGGCTGATTGATGTCATTATCCCGATTACACGTCTTAAATTGTCAACACTCAAAATGAGAGCCATTAGTGAACACTGAAGTTGTTATGAACGTGTGAAACTTGAATTCTGCTTGAGTTCCCACATGTTAAAAACAAGTGCACTACATTATAATATATAGAACCGTAAATTCAATCGGTGGTCCGTTGGTGATGATGAGAGATAAAAAATGAATAACCTTACTTTACTAATCCGTCAGTAATTAACGGCGGATTACCAATGGATCTTCTCCGTCGATGATCCGTCGGTAATTTGTTGGTAATTAACGACGGATTACCAACGGATCTTCGTCCGTTGATAATCCATCGATTTTATTGACGGAATACCGACGGTATCTCTCATCCGTCATTAGTCTGTCAGAGATCCGTCGGTATTTGGTGACCAATTACTAACGGAATTTTGGGCGTCGGTAATCCGTTAGAAATCTGTTGGTATTCCGTCGGCAATTGTCTTTGTCAGTAATCCGTTGGTATTTCTGTTAGTAATTTATGACGGATTTGTTTCCGTCAGTAAATCCGTCATTGTTGCCCTGTTTTCTAGTAGTGCGTAATCTATATTTTCATTTTATATACTTTCAAAGATGTTAATGTTAGAATTATATAACATGACATTCAATAAATAATCACAAAACATCAAAGAATACATGCAGAAGCGTATAGGATTTATTAACGAATAATTAATTAACATAAACAAGAATATGCGTACCTTACTTGATTTTAGCCGAACAAGAATCAAATCCACAAACTAGCAATTTGGATGAACCCTAATTAGGGTTTATAGGATTATATGAATTACCCCTTACCGTTTTGTAATTCAATCCAAGAATACTAACAATAATGTGTTAGTACCACTTTCTTGTACACACGTACTATACCAAATTAAAGTAATGCTAGTTTTAATCAAACAAATAACTTGAGTTGGAAAAGTTTAGGTGTCGACACCCTTGGTGTATGTGTCGACCGAATTTAAGCAAAACACACACAAAATAGTTTTAGGTTTAACTTAATGAGTACAAGAGATAAATTACAAACACCCTTGGTTTTGTATTTATACCCAAACTAACTTGGTGAACAAGTTTGGGTTGTAGTTGGGTTGGGTTTGGTCTCCTTGGCCGATCGGTTTGGTATTACCCAAGGGGATTCCGAAACCTTCCCAATGTTTACAACTTAGTCCTTTTCCAATTACATTTAACGACCGTTAGTCCACTACAACTAATTACTTAACGTCCGTTATGTTATTTCGTTTAACTAATAAATAAATATAACTATTACATTTAATTATTAACTTTAATTCTCATACGTAAAGTGTGCAATCCCGTGGTCTCGAGTTCGATCCTAACTCACGTCTACTAATTTATATCCATAAAACCAACAGTTAACTGGTAATAGCACACAAGACATTTGGTTTACAGTTGGTCTGTAGCTACAATGTATGCAGTAAAAATAAACTCTCAAGTTATAGAATGAACAAGTTGTATTTGTAATCTAAATTATTAAGAATATGTGATGTTTGAGTGTTTAAATTTGCGCCGTTCTTGAATTTCGTTCATACAGAAGATGGCACTCCTTGGATTGGAAAATCATTTAAAACAAATAAAAAGAAGATAAAAAATGGAAAATCATTTACAGTTAGAGAAGAAGTGAATAAATTCTGAAACCATTTAGTCACTACATGTACACTGCAAACCAATTGAAATTGAATTGGTTCTCAAACTCTTATTCTTTATCATTTGGCTTTCAAAATATTCTATCCATTTACACCATGTGAACTTAATGATTAAAACGATTTCGCTGAAACGTGTTTTATAGTGAGTACAAAGAAAGATACAAAAAATGTTTTATAGTGAGTACAAAGAAAGATAAAAAAAAACTGAGAATCGTATTAACTTTCAAACCGGTCATCACCTTTTAGCTAGTGAGATCAAGAGAGGAATGAAAACATAATACCATCCAGGAAACAAGTTTCTTACGCATACTATGGTATATTAGTAACAAACAATTTCTTTCTTCAACCAATGTGGGATAAAATGTTAGGATTGAAGGTTGAAAATGGTCTCCATATATATATATTATATAAAATATTTTATTGAAAGAAACATATACACTTTGGAACATATTTTGGAACTCCATATTGCATTTTAGAAGCAAACTAGTTTATGTGTTTGGAACACGAATCATATACACTTTGGACGATAACATGAAATTATATGTTGTTATCGCTCAAGAAACGAAAGATTGCGAATGTTTAAGCATTGAACTAAAACAACAAATGATTTTACCTAAGAACAAAGGGTTAGATTTTATTTATCTAAAATCATTCGTGAAGAAATCTTATACATCGTTGAAAGTTTAAGTACTTTTGCATTATGATTCGTGTTATATATGGCCATGGGTTGGTGTAGCAAACTCATTATGCTGATCGCTACACAATTTTGTATGCCCAATGTGTTTATTATGAATTTACAAATTTAGGTTTGCATGTAGCTAAGCAAAGTTTTCGGCAAACAAGCTTATCAGATGAGTACTTATGTCCAAATCTAAAAGTAAGCAGCTAGGCAATCCTTTATCATTTCCAACTTCTATGACATAAGTCGTGTACTTTTATTACTATGATATGAACTTTTTTTTTTTTTTTTTTTTTTTGGTAAAGGGATAATCCCCGGTGAATATATTAAAATAAATAGAGTTTAAGAATACGAAGAATAGCAATGAACTACTCTTAGAACAAAAACTAAATAGACCAAACACCCTCGATCCATGACAACCAAGATAAAAACACCTAAAAGCTCATACGATTACATGAAGAATAAATAAGGAATTTGTATCTCTAACCGTAATTTTCCATGTCTGCTTGAGCTTGACCACTTGAGCACTTTCCTTGAACTTGATGGATGCAATCTTCAATCTCACCGTGTCCAGAATGATATTTGTTACCTCCTCCGGTTTCTTCGCAGGTTTACTATGAATACGAGCATTTCGTTCCTGCCAGATAAATTAAGAGGTAGCTTCAAGTAACAAACGCCCCACAAGTAGAAATCGATATATTATACACGGGTGAATGAATTACAAGTTGAGTTGTCCGATGAAAGTATTTCTACATTATGATTATGTTTTGTTTGTTCTGGCCCTAGGTTAAAATATCAGGTATGTTAAAAATAGTACTTATGTACTTATGTTAAGATCTCATCTTAAGCAGCTACACAATCCTTTAAATATTTGCAGATAATATTTAAGAGATTTTTTCATAGGGAGTTGACCGGAAATATTTATAAGCATATTATAACATGAATACAAGACATAATCGATAATTGGTCCTATAAGACTTGTTTTCTCAAAATTTAAATTGCATGAATGACAACCACACAATATCACTATAAAACTTGTTTTCTCAAAATTTAAATTGCTTACCTACTTAACATCGTTAACTACTCATCTTCAAGTCATCAAAGTGTAGTTCCTCTTAAGATTAGCTTGAAAGATACGTGAAATATGTTGGAAGTTGTGGGCCATGACTTTTAATAGTGCGTAGCTCAGTTGGTTTCAGACGAGAAATAAAACTCATAAAATCCTTGGTCTTTTAGTTATTCCCATAATAAACGTATTTAAATTCACCCGTGGTTGTAGAAAATATTTGGAATATAGAGCATTGGTTAGTATGAACCTGTGTACAATTAAAGATTAAAATGTTTCCCCATAACATGTTTTAGAGTAAAGAGACAAAAATAGTAAAACACAAAAACAAAAAGTCAAAAGTTATATGAATTTTCAGACAGTGCAATATCTAAAAAAAAAATAATAACTTGCTAGATACTGGATTATCTGAAAACATTATACTATGTCAGACACATGTGACTCACTTAGACTACATTATATTAGTAAAAAACTATTTCTTTCTTCAACCAATGTGGGATTACATTTTGGGATCATGAAAGTTGGAGTTTAGCAAGTATGTTTTGAATGCTCAAATATACAAGTGTAGGTTTGCAAAGTTAATGACAAACATGCTTATGCCAAGATCTAAAAATAAACAGCTTGGCAATTCTTTAAGCTTATAGTCATACGGTGTAAAATGTGTACCTTATGAATCGTTTCGATATGTGTATGAATTATGAAATGAGACACATTTTGGTTCTTATGTTAGAGGCTCAATTTTTTACTTAAGTGAGCTCTTACCATCTTTCATAGATACAAAATGTGAGAAACCATGTATGTGATTACATTAATGGTTAATTGTGTTCACTTCCATTTTTGTGTGCGTAACGATCGAAAACATTATAACTTATATATCAAGTAACAAATTTACATAGATGTCTTCCAGTTTCATTTTCTTATGAAATATGTTGGTTCATTCAAATTCATTGGCTGTATTTAACGTTCAAAACAAAATTGAACAACTGAATTGTTTCTCACATTCTTCCATAATCGATGACTTATAAAATATGAGATGAAATCATAACATATAATCTTGGCCACCATGATATTCTTTACGGTAGAAAAAAAAAAAGTCGAGTTGATTTGATTTTTCAAATGTAAACACACCAACCATATATTCTTTTAACATGCAACGAGTAGATGCATCTGAAAAAACTATACTATTCTGACACTGTGATGAAATTAGAATTTATATTGTTTGCCGCTAAAATATTTTTTTACGGTAGGAAAAAAAAAAAAAAAAAAAGTCGAGTTGATATAAGTTATCAAATGTAAGAACATTCTAGCATATATAATTTTAACATGCCATAAGTTCATACATTTGAAAACACTATGCTATTCTGACAACGTAAAACCAAAGTACCCTTTGGTATATTAGTAACCAATAATCTTCTTCTTCAACCTATGTGGGATACAATATTAGGATATGAGGTTAAAAAAGATCTTCATAAAAATGTAGTTAACTAATTATGTAAAAGATTTTGTGTACATTGGAAAGAAAGAGATAATTCAAGAGTTATTTAGAGTTGGTGAACGTTCAAGTATTTATGTATTCTGATACTTGTTTTGGCCTTAGTTTGTTTAGAAAACTTATTATCACAATCGTTAAGCTTTTTTAGAGTGTTCGATGTGTAAATTATGATTTTACATATTTAGGTTCAAAAATATCTAGGCAGAGTTTAGGCAAAAATACTTATAATATGATCAGCACTTAGTCAAAAACTGAAAATAAGCAACTAGGCAATCCATTATGGATATACAGCTTTGGTAACTTAGCTTATATGTTGTTATTGCTCTATAAGTGAAAAAAAATATAACTTAAGTTATATGTTTAAGATTTCATACACATTCTAAAAGCTTCTTTCCGAATTTCATATTAATGACATGTTGTGATGTTGATATAAACTGATCATCCACAACATGACTCACATGAAAAAAATACATTTGCTACATGTTCTTAGGACATATAGTAGCTTAAATTGTGTGAACCACAACAACCACAATACATAATAAGACAAATTTTATCCTATTATCGATTGCTTTCCTAGTTTAAATTTGTTAATTTTTTTTTCTAGTCATCAAGTGTGGCTCGTCTTAAGATTAGCTCACAAGAGAAACAATATTTGTAGGAGGTTGTGGCCAGGATTTTGATAATCCTTCGTCGTCAATGTGTAGCTCAGTTGGTTCCGGATAGGAAAGGAAACATTTAATATACTTGGTCTTGCGTAGATTCTCATAATAATGAACTCTAAACTCGCGCGTGGTCTTCTCAAATATTTGGGGATATATATATTGTTTTAGTATGGATCTATGGGTTTAAAAATCCTTGATTATTCTAACTAAGAAGTATCACGATAATTGAAATAGTAGTTGTTAATTGCCACTATTGTTGTTGTATTTGTTTAAGACCACATTATAACAAAAATACATTCTGAAGGATATCCTCGTTATGATCGAACCTTCAACTGTGCTAAAAATTAAAAGAAAAAAGTTAAGAGTTTATATGAGTTTTCGGACATTTCAACATTGTCGGATTTTTTTCCACTTATACCATTCTCAACACAGTTAGTATAGATACACTTATGCTATATAACTAACGAACAACTTCTATCTTCAGCCAATGTGGGATAAAGTGTTAGGATAAAATGTTACAAAATATCTTCATAAAGATAATGCTAAAGCTTGAGCTCATTAGTTAGACCCTTTGACCATGAAACTTTGTGTACCTATTTTGTCTTCAACTCTAGTTTCTTAGGACATACAATCGCTTAAATAGCGTAAACAACAATCACAATATCATCGCAAGACGAAGATTTCTTTTATTTTCGATTGCTTTTCTATCATTACTTCTTTTCTAGTCATCAAGTGTGGCTCCTCTTAAGATTATAGCTCACAAGATACACAATATTTGCAGGAGGTTGTAGCTTGGCCTTTTAAAATCTCAGCTAAATTGCATTAATTTGTTGTCGAATACTTTAATTCTTTTTGTGACACGTAGATATTTTCACAATGAATGTACTTTAAACTCACACGTGACTGTAAAAAATATTTAGGAATATAGAGAATCATTTAGGATGGAGTATGGACTTATGGGTAGAGGCATGACAATAGGCGTAAAAAAACCCATAACTCACGGGTACTTTCACGTATGGATGGGTAACTCCGATAATTTTTACTCATGGGTGGGTTGTGGGTGAAAAGTTGTACCTACTGATGGGTGGCGGGCGGGTGACGTATAATGTATACCCGTCACGGGTAAACCCATGACATCCATTTAAAATACCCACATGTGTACCCGTCAAAATACCCATTGATGAACCCTTAAACCCATTATGTTAAACTAAGATTTACTATAATACTTAACTATTTGTAAGGATGTTGGTATATATTTAATAATGCCCAACTCTCTAGAAAACACAGTTGATAATTATAACGTTGTTTGTAAGTTGAGATTTAGGATGTTAAGAAGGCCAAGTGATTGGAAGTTTGTGTTTTGTTACTGAAATTTTAAACTATTTTATTTTATCTCTTTAAATGAACTAATATGACTATGATTTGGTGTGATGATGTTTATTTTATTTTTTATTTATTTATTATTATTATTATTATTATTATTTGGTAAAAGGTTATGTTTAAGTACTTTGTGAACTTCGTATTTGACAAATTGATAAAGTTTCTTATTATACAGTTTCATACGGAGTAATTAGTTTTCATATCACGTTTTTGTGCTTTTGTTTCATTTCACTAACCTATGGCCAACAGACACCCGCTGGCACGGGCATGGGCATAAAATTGTACCCATTGACGAGTGACGTGGCGGGTGACGGGCTAGAGGTATCTATGCCCATTATCACGGGGGCCATCCTTACCTATAGGTTTAGAAATCCTTGAATATTCAAAGTCCATGAGTATCTAAACATGATGATTGAATCTCACTATTGTTATTGTGTATGTGTAAGACCACGTTAGAACCAAAATATATATGCCACTGGATGAATATAATAAGATATTTCAATGAATATCCTCACTACGAACATTCAACTATTAAAATATGTTCATGATTTCATGTCATAAAAGGTTTTGATGTGTGTATGATTATCTATAAAGATTTATGTTGGTTGTTAATTGTTGAGTTAGATCGTAGGGGTATTTATTTTGCACATAGCGTTCTAACCTAAAAAACTAAGGTACAATTTTACATTTCTATTGTTTCTTTATTAGTTTTCACAGTTCGTTTTCTTTCTAACCTGTGTGAAGTTAAAGATTATATTGGTCTCCACCGAAACATGATTTAGAGTAATAAATTGGAAGAAAAAGTTAAGAGTTGATATCAATTTTCGGAGATCGCAGGGTTCATTAAATTTTTTTTCAACCTAACAAATACTGAAAATCTGAAGACATATTCTCAACATGTTAAGCACACATACACTATGGTATATTAGTAACCATCAACTTGTATCTTCAGCCTATGTAGGATGGTAGGATAATAGGTTGAAGAAAGGTATGTTACTTAACACCAAATTGAAGTTTAGGGGCAACTAGTTTATGTGTTTGGAGCAAGAATCAGAAAGGGGACACTTTTGATAACGTGAAATTATATGTTGCTTTTGCTCTAGAAATGATAGATTGCAAATGTTTGAGTGTTGTAGAAGAGAGTGTGATTTCATTTAAGAAAAAAAAGGGTAAGCTTCTACTTATCACAATAGAAAGTGATTGACTTACGTTTGCTTGTGAAACAACGAAACATACTGTAGTAGAATTCTAAGTAACCGTTTTTAATAAATCGAGCTCTAACTGTTTCCATGAATGCAAAATAGAAAATGAAGTTTTCAGTTACGAAAAATTTCATAAACGGATATTATGTATGAGATTACATGAATTGTTAATTTACTTCACTTTCATTGGCTAGTTGTGACAATGAAAAACATTATAACTATATATCAAGTAACAAATTTACATACATTAATCCATATACATTCTATTCATATACAGCTTGGAAGATAACGTGAAATTATACGTTATTGGCTTACTAATCTAAACATGAAAGGTTGCAATTGTTTAAGCATTGTATTAACAGAACTCGGGAATTTTTCTAAGAAGCAGATGTTAACGTTTACTTATATGAAATCGTTTACGTAGAAATCTATATATTGTTCAATTGTTGAATGAATTACGTTTTTGTGCCGTGAACGTAAGAATTTTTGTATTTTGATAATTTCTTTGGCCCTGGGTTGTTTTTAGTATGCTAATCGCAAAGCATTTTTTGAATGCTTAATGTGTAAATTATGATTGTACACATACTTATGTTCTCAATTGCTTCCCTAGTTTAAATAAGTCCATTACTTCTTTTCTAGCCATCAAGTATGGATCCTCTTAAGATTAGCTTGAAAGATATGCAAAACATTCAAAAAAGTTATCGTCAAGACTTTTACATATCATTGATCAGAGTATAGTTCAACTGGTTTCGAATGATAAGACTTCTAAAATCCTCAGTTTCTCAAAATTCTCATAATAATTGTACTTTTAACTCGCGTGTATTGCGTATGTGTATAGAAATCCTTGAATACTCAAAGTCGATATCCTAAACATGATAACTGTAATAGTAGTTGTTGATCATGACTATCGTTGTTGTATTGGTGTAAGATCACATTAGAACGAAAATATATATATGACACTAGATGAAATTAAGATATTCTCTCCTTGTTTTGAATTTTCATATTTAGATATTTTTTATATGTGTATGAATTAGCCAATGAGATTTAAGTTAGATTGTACTGGATTTATTAGCTTAGATTTATTAGCTTAGATTAATTCAGTTATAATATTATGCTCATTTATATTCAAGTTTAAAAGTATGAAAAAATGATTTGACAGTTTTTACTTCTTTTTTCTCTTTTTTTCTTCAATTTTGATTTAATTTAATTATTGGTAAATCACATTACTCAATTTTGCAACAAATTAAACTTATTGATTCTCAAATTCTCATTCTTTATCAACTGGTTTGCAAAATAATCTTTCCTTTTACGCCATGTGAACTTAATGACTAAACCAATTTCGCTATAACATATTTTATAGTGAGTACAATGAAAGACAATAAAAAGAATAATTGAGAATTCGTATTAACTTTCAAATCCATCATCACCACACCAACTATTTTAGCTAATGTGATGATCAAAGATTGGAAAACCTAATAATGTTCACAACACGAGTTTCTCATGCACGCTATGGTATATTCGTAACAAACAATTTCTTTCTTCAACCAATGTGGGATAAAATGTTATGATTGAAAGTTGAAAATGGTCTCCATTTTAAATATAAGATTTTTAAGGAAAGAATGAGGCAATGCAAGAGTTATTAAAAGTTGTTGAAAGAAACATATCTTGGAACTATAGATTGAATTTTAGAAGCAACCTAGTTTATGTGTTTGGAGAACTAATCATATACACTTTGGAAGATAACATGAAGTTATATGTTGCTATTGCTCTAAAAATAAAAGATTGTATATGTTTAAGCGCGCATTGAACCAAAACAACTTGTGATTTTTTCTAAGAACAAGCGGTTAGCTTTTACTTATCAAAGATCATTTGCGAAGAAATTTTTTACATAGTGTTAAATTATTTTACATTATGATAGCAATGAGTTGCGTAGCAAACTCATTATGCTGATCACTACACAATTTGGCATACATGGATATAATTTCCTCATGAAATTACATGTTAACACGAAGCAAAATGAAGAAGACAATATTTGTGATTTACTTATTAGATTGAAAAAGTCCATATCAATCTTGGTAATAAACAATAGCGTTTGACTATCAAAGTTTTAACCAGTAATAATGCCTATTTTTTCTTCAACTCTACTTTATAACTATATGTTCGTAACACATATAGCGGCTTAAATTGCGTGAACCAACAAACACAATATTATCATAAGAAAAATATTTTCTTTAATTCGGATTGCTTTCCTAGTATAAATCTGTTCACTTTTAGTTTTCTTGTCATCAATCGTGTCTCGTCTTAAATTTAGCTACAAAGATATGACAAATTTGCATAAAATTGTGTCTCGTCTTAAATCTAGTCATCCAAGAATTTTATAACTTTTAGTGACACGTATGCCAGTTGGTTACATATGAGAGATAAGACTTGTAAAACCCTCGGTCTTTAAGATATTCTCACAATATGTGAATGGTGAACTTTCAACTCACTCATGGTTTTATAAAATATTTGGGAATATAGAGCACACACCATCTGGTTTAGAAATTCTTGAATATTCAAAGTCGATAAGTATCTTAACATGATAAATGAAATAATAGTTGTTTATCGTGACTATCGTTGTTATATCTATGTAAATCACTTTTGAATAAAAATATGTACGTCACTAGATGAAAATAAGATATTCCAAAGGATATCCTCGTTGTGAATTTTTAATTGTGATAAAAATACATGAGCATTTTATATATGGTTATGATAAAATATGTTCATTCTATGATAAGTGTATGAATTATCTAAGAAGTTTATGTTGGTTTTAGCGTACCCAATTAAAAGAAAAAAAGTTGAGAGTTTATAAAAGTTCTCGGATATTACCAAACCCAGCAAGGGTTTCTCAAACCTGATAGTTGAGAAACATTCGAAGACATACCATTTGTCTCAACAAATTTAACACACATACACTTATTGTATATAACTAATCAACAACTTCTATCCTGAGCCCATGTGGGATATATTAAGTGTTAGGATAAAAGGTTAGAAAATATCTTCATTAAAAATATGGTATGAAGGAGATAATTTAATACGGAGTAGTTCTTAACATTTGGTGCAAGAAATATTTGTAGCATGTGGATAATATAAACCATGCTTTGAGGACCATTCCATACCAGGCCCGGCTTTGTTACAAGTGTGTCATTCTGAAATCGAGTTTTCGAAGAATAAGTAAGACATTCTCAAGATATAGAAAAGGGTCAAACGTGTAAAAGATATAAAATATTATTGTTATACTTATACAGTAACATATATGTAGTTTTTTTTGGTAAAGGGATTATACCCGGTGAATAAATTAAAAAATGATAGGAGTTTACGTACATGGAAGAGTGGTCATGATCCACCCTTCGATATAAAAACTATGTGTTTTGGGCATGCTCAAAAACACAACACCCAATGAGACCAAGCTAGAGAACAAAGAGCAAAAAAAACACGAACACAGTAAACTACACTAGCCCTCTAGCTCACCAAATGCAAATAGTCAGCCTGCATCCATTAGAATGCTTGAAATCCGCCATGTCTTTCGCATCTTGTCTACCCGAGGCTTCTTCTTGAATTGAATAGAGGCAAGCTTTAATCTAACCATATCAACAATAACCTTGGACAGAAACTCGGGATTCCTCTCGCCTTTTCCATGCACACGATAGTTCCTCTCTTGCCATACAAAATATGAAGTCGCAGCCAAGATAAGACGAGCCACAACAGTATCAACATTATTCCGATTAGAAATGGGTAATAACCAGGCCATAATATCACTCCATTTCTCTGAAGCAAACTGAATTTCAGCCACTTGCAAAACACAAAACCAAACCTGTGAAGAATACGAACATATATGTAGTTTTTGGTATGTATACTACCTACCCAATTACATCTTCCACATTTTGTAGTTTTGGTCGTTGCTCTCCAATATAGTTTTAAACATGAATCGTTGTAAGTGAAAAGGATATTATTTCACTAGTTTAGATTATACTGTTAATGTGTTCATGATGTATTTCGATATCAATCAAACTCATAAGATGAACAAAAATAAATATTTAGGAGTGACTAAATGCACAAACAGTTGATCAAGGAATAACAAAATACTTTGGGCTGATTGATATCGCCGAACGTTTGAGCATTTCGTTCATAACCTTTCAGCAAAATTTGTCACAAAAAGGTCAAGACTAGTGAATGTATTTCCACTTAATAGGGATCTCCTGGTTCATATGAGCGTAATGAAAACCTTGATATTCATAATTAACAATGTCTAAACTGGTATATCTTATGAGTAAGTATTGTTATTAGTTTTATTATCGGACACTCTAGAATAATCAAAGATCATTTGAAGATACGGTGAGTAAAATACATCAATCAAAGATTGAAATGTTTAAGCGTTGTTATAAGAACTTGTGAATTCTTATAAGTGAAAAAGGGTGAGAATATACTTATAAAAATAGAAAGTGATCAACTTACGTTCACTATATGTAGCGACCCAACATATTGTCGTAATATTTATCTTGAACAAAATAGAGAAATGACTTCTAAAACGTGGATTCCTCTTAATCTATTTGAGGAAAAAAAAAATCAAAGGGTCTCCACAAGAACAGATATGCTAAAAATATAATAGTGAATATAAAAAAAAGTCAAGAGGTAATTATGCATTTTTAGACAGAAACCCATCTCCTAACATTTTTTGTCATGAACAGGTTACTAATCTAAAAACATAATATTATTCTACGGCAAGTATAAAGGTGGAATATGAATGGAAGCCGCCACACTGTACGGAATGTAAAGTGTTTGGGCATGATACTGCTTGTTGTCCTAAGAGTATTAAGGAGAATTATGATGTTCCTCCCACCGCTAATGTGGATGAACCTGATGAGGGTTTTAAGGTGGTGCAGAATCGGAAAGCCAAACCTAAAGGTACGAAGATGACTGGTGGTATTAATATGGGTAAGGGTCCTAGATTTGCACCTAGGAAGCAGGTATATGTTGCAAAGACGAAGACACCGGCAACTGCTAGTGGTATTGCTAATGATACACCAATTACTACGTCAAACTCTTTTGGGACTCTTGAGGTGGAAGATGACTCGGGCATCCCATGTATTTTTATTGATTCTTCTACTGAAACGGTGAAGACTGGAAAGTCTTCTGGTACTACTAAGGAAGCAGGTATTGATGGCTCTAGTGGGAAGGACCTTGGTGAGGCGTCTAAGTCTCCGGAGAATGGGCCTTCTTCTGCTGCCAAGCTTGTGAGTGATTCAATGGGATCAATGGATGTTGGTTCTACTCCCATAGCTGAGAAAATTGGTAAGCTTGAAAAGCTAATTATTGATGGGAAAGCTACTCTCGTGGATGATGATGGTCAACCTATTCCGGCTACCTCTTCTACTAAGAGAGCCAACCCTTTTTCTAAAGTGGGAGAGATTGTGGTGTCTGATTCTGAAGATGAGGTTGTTGCTAACCCATTTGATGAGTCTGTTAATATTTTTGGTGGTGGACACGAGTTTGAAGATGAGTATGATGAATATGACTTCGACGACTATGCGAAACAGGTTCGTGATCTTCCGGGGAATTTGGATACCTTTAATGCCATGTATGGCACAACGTTTCAAGGTCCTAGGAAGTAATTTTATTTTGTTATGTCATATGGTAGCATTTGAGTAGTGGTTTATTTTCTTGTTTAGAGAATTGGAAGTGTCTTGTTATGTAAGCTTTATGCCTATGTAACGGGCTGAGATATGGGACTTCACTCATATCCATTGTACTTAAACGTTTATTTGATTAATATATTTACCAGGGTGCAGGATTACTCCCCTTTACCCAAAAAAAAAACATAATATTATTCTAAACACGCATAACCCGCATGCACTAGAGTATATTAGTAACCAATAAAACATTTCTTCAACTTATTTGGGATAGAATGTTAGACTAGAAAGTAAGAACATATTTCCAAAAACATTGGTAAACTGTTAAATGAAAAACTTTTATGCGTACATAGAAAGAAAGAAATTCGTCACTTGGAACACAAGCTGAAGTTTTAAAGCAACTAGGTTATGTGTTTGGAGCACGATTAGGAGTGAACATGTTTGGTTAATTAACTTGATGAGTTCGCGTGCATCTGAGTCAAAGAGCTTGTCTTAATTACCTAGATAACCTGAACAAAGATAACCTCGTCCGTTATACATATATTTAAATCGACCCGACCCTTCAAGCCCCACACAAGATAAAACACACATATTACCGATGTGAAGTTACCACTTGATAGCTCCATCTTGACATCATCCACAATCACAACAACAAGCATATGCTCTTTACAATATACAGAACTATGCTAACCTCATGCTTGAGAAGTTTGCAAGCTAATAATACATAGCACGGCCATGCATTGGAGAGTTAATATGAACTCTTAATTAAATAATCTAATAGGATTGGAGTATTAATTAAGCCAAAATTAGAAAAAAGAAAAGAAATTTACGCAAATAATGTCATACTTTTTTTTTACGGACTTTAATATAAAACTAAATGCATACTCGCGCAAAGCTAATTATGCTGTCGTATAGCTCTAAAAATGAAAGATTGCGTACGTTCAAATGTTGTATTAAAAGATTATGTGATTTCTACCAAGAAGAAAAAGGTTAGCGTTTACTAATCAAATCTATGCATCTCTCGTTGAACTACGTTTTGGGTCATGAACGTTAAAGTATTTATATTACTACGTAAATTATACGTCGTATAATCTGTAACTTCTTTACCACTTTTTGTTTGGGGAGCATCATATCAACATCATAACTCGCATTGTATGCTTCCAAGTTCTTCAATAAAAGCCCCGATGTACACATTTCTCCTTTTAGGATGATGATGATCTCTCGGAATCATCATAAATATGTGTACATGCCATAAACATATCAACTTGATGCAAAATACAAATCAAATCCCCATGAGTTGATGTCGATCACTAACTCTATTTACAAACTCTCAAATCAACCTTGAAGTCACCTCTCCACAACACAACCGGCTAATAGTAATGACAACGTATAGAGATGACCCATTATAAGAAACTTGAGAATTAAGTAAAGTTCCCTAGACTTGTGACTTAAGCTTGTACTAATGTGTGACTAAGAATCGATACCGAGAATCTCAGTATAGGTAGAATCATATACCCATCCAACTATCCTTAACTGTATATGAAATCATTTTCTAAAACCATCCATAGCTTTTGTGACACTGAGTAATATAATGTAACTTCTTAAAGTGATAGCTATTATGAGCATTAAGAGCCAACTCCTGTGTTTATAAATCACACACATATCTAGATGTTCAATTTTTAATCACTATTCGATGAATGCCAAACAAGGATCTTCAAAAGTCATGCATCCAACTACCCCTAAAATTTGAGATGCTAAGTACACGCACTCATTAAATGTCACTTCAATCTCAAATAAGCGATAAAAAGTCAACCCTATAGTCATTTTTTTGGTACTGTTCAAAATTTAGTTGTTGTTCATTTAATGTGAATCTTGATAAGGATCGTTTACGCGAGACGAGGTTTGTTTTGAATTGGCAATAATATCAGATCGTTTTTTTCTTGTTTTTTTAATAATTTGAGTTTCGAAACTTGGTCAAAATCTGGTTTGTGAATTTTGGTTTGTAAGTTTTGGTTCCTAGGTCTTTCGATTCCACACATTCGGTTTGGGAATTTCAGGTCTAGATTTTCGGTACGAAACTTTCCGTTCTTAAAATTCAGCTCGGGAACTTTTGGTTCTAGAGTTTCGGGTTGAAACTTTCAGTTCCAACATATTTCGGTTTTCCAAAAATTTGGTGCAAGACATTCGATGTCAGAATTTCGGTTCACAACTTTCGGTTCCTATGAAATTTTGGTTCCGATATCGTTTGGTTCTTCCTAACCTTCGTTTTCAAAACACTAAACTTCGGGTCCTAAATTTCGGTTCTCCTAGATGGAGATTTCGGTTTGAAGGAACCGGAAATTAGAGATTTCGGTTTGAAGGAACCGGAAATTAGAGATTTCGGTTTGAAGGAACTGAAATTTAGAGATTTCGGTTCGAAAGAACCGAAATTTGGAGATCTCGGTTTGAAGTAACCAAAAGATGGAGATTTCGGTTTGAAGAACTTCAAAGAACCAAAATTTCGGATTGCAAAGTTTTTGCAACTAAATTTTCATAGAACACTCAAAATTTAGCCGTTTTAACCTGTTCTATTTTCAAAATCTAGCTTAGAAACACCATATCTTAAAGAAAGGCAACAACTTTTTTGAGTAAAAATAAAAAATCAGAAATAAAAGTACACGTTTTTGCTATAAACCACACGAACACAAATTTTAACCACCAAAAACGATATTTTTCAAACCACAAACCACGATTCACAACCTGAGGAACTGTGATACTAACCGAAGGAATCAAGATTAAAGGTGGATCAGGGGTCTTGGTTGATAATTTTGATAAAATATGTTTAGATCTAGTGAGAAAAAGTAGAGAGAGAAAGTGGCATAAATTGTTTTTTCTTTTGAAAGGCTTACACTATTTTCCCAAACCCTCAAGTGAAGTATTAAAGGGTATATATAGAGCCGTTAAATGACAACTACAGTCCCTGCGTTATACGCATACTAGTTATCTACTCCAATTCACGTAAATATCGTTCAGCTTATATCATAACACATAATATCGCAACTACAAGTATGTGCCACTATAAAATTCTGCCACTATGCACGCGTACCATTGTATACTTTAAATTTATAAGAAAAAGTGGTATTATACCCGTTCAAGAATTTTAATCATAACTCAATTCCCATATTTTCACGTTCAAGTAGTGGCAAATCCAATTTTACTCTTTTCTCAGTGCTAGATTTGCACGTTCTAGGCTAATAGTAGTACGAGTACTGTTAGTAGGGTAGAGATAGATGACTCGGCCCAAAACCGATAAGGCTTATGAGACAAGGTTTAATTGACCCGAAGCCTAAACCTGAAAAACTTTTCAATGCGTTTTTTACTAATTATTTTAGCACCCACAAACACCAATAATGTTGCCTATATTATTTTTAGTATGAATATATACATATACATATATATATATATATATATATATATATATATATATATATATATATATATATATATATATATATATATATATATATATATATATATATATATACATATATATATATAGTTAATACATCAACTTCTCATTAAGTTTACTATAGGAATCAAAGTGCAAAACCAATATCATAGCCACATACGACCATATACATGATTGACTAAAAGGACCACATATATGCTTATTACTACCACATAATACTCTAGATAAGATTCGTTTTCTAAGGACATTGACTCCTCAAGTAAAATGTACTTCATATTAGTCTATCACTTGTTGTATTCATTCTATCTTTCTAATCTTTACATGACAACGATGGATGTGAGTTATTGTTGACCAGGACTTTTCATAATAATAAATAAATTAGAAGCTATTTCCTATAGATATTAATGTTAAACTTCTGATTCACAATTCGAAATGCCCTTCTTATACTTACTATTATGGATTAATGGTCTATAATTTAAAACAACAAACGTGGTTTGCACAAACTTAGTTTTGATTTGTAGATAACATTTAATGCTTTGTATATGTGTTACATTATGCTTATTCTCCTTGTATAGGTTATGCGTAAATCTAAAGCAAGTATGTGCATATCTTGAGTATATGTGTGTGCAGATCACGTCACACTAAACCAAACAAGTTTGATGGTAGAGACCTGCTTAAATAACGCACGACTTGATAAAATAACAGTTATTCACACTTAACAACATATATGTATGTTTTATACATGATAATATGTATTACACTACAAGGATAATGGGTTATAGTAACGATATGTAGTCGCTAAAATATTTATTAAATAATTAATAAACTTATCTGATAAATTAAAATTAATGAATTATAAAAGTAAAAATTAATAAACACTTTTAACGACAATATATTTTGTCGCTAAAGGTATTTATCAAATAAAACAAGAAATGACAAATACTTTACTAAAGGGAAATTAACTACTTAGAATTGGAAATTAATTTATGAGAAAAAGGTAGCTCAAGTACAAATTAAGACATACTAGCCTTCGCTCTATAGAAAAAAGCAAGTAATGGCTTCTTCAAAGCTCTTACTTTTATCTCTGGCTCTACTATTGGTTGCTCTCTCATTTGAACCAAACTTTACTTCTGCTACTTTGGAGGAAGTAAATGCTATTCAAAAATGGAAAGCGAGCCTTAAAATCCCAAACAACTCTCAAATTCTATCGTCTTGGATGCTCTTCCAACGAATGCTAGTGCACCCGCTTTGTGCCCTTCTTGGTTTGGAATTGCTTGCAATGCTGATGGGAACATTAACATGTTGAACCTGGCGAAATCTGAGTTAAAAGGTATGCTTCACCAGTTCCCGTTCTCTATTCTAGGCATTTTTACCCATTTTGTGTTTAGCATAAACAGTTGTTGGAATTATATAACATGACTAATTATAAATATAAACAATAAACATTAAGTACACATGCGGAAGCATAAAGAACATACAATGAATAATTAATTAAATAAAACATAAAGAGTATGCGTACCTTTTGATTCTAGCTAAACAAGAATCAACTTCAAGCAACTCTTCAATTAAGATGAACCCTAATTAGGGTTTATAAGGATTATTAGAATTGCCCCTTACCAATTTTGCAATTCAATCCAAGATACTAACAATAATGTGTTAATACCACGTTTTTTTACACACGTACTATTAACGAATTAAAGTAAATGCTAGTTTAATTAACACAAAACGTTTTGTTAAAGAAAACAAAGTGGATCGATCCCCTAGGTATAGTGGACAATCGTTTGGGACAAGAAAAACACACAAACAATTATAGGTTTTAGATTTAGGTGTACAAGACTAAATAACAAAAACCGTAAGCCTTGTATTTATACTTGTAGAAGTTAGGGTAGGATTAGGAAACCCATAGCTTATGTGCAATTAACTCTAGTTTTTAATAAGTGGGTTTGTGTGAGTTTGGGTGTATTTCGGTATATAGTTTAGGTGCTTTGAATTTAGTATTTTAATGTAGGGGACTGGGAAGATGAAGATTATGAAGATTACGTTAGTCTCGAGATGATTTGTAGCTGAAGTTTGGATGCTTGATATATTGGTAAAAGTAGATTCGCCACATAGGGTTTCTACAATTGTTGTCAAGCAACTTTTTTTTTTCTTTTCTTTTGTACTATTATTGTTGAAAACATATGCAGAAACATATGCAATGAATATTTTCCTGTCACCACTAAAGCCCTTTTTCTTGTAGTGGATCATGTAAATCCCAAACTTGCACAACACACGTATATATCACACATCTACTTATTATATATGTTGTTGCCATCACCTTCGTCCATTGATTTTGTTTATGCTAATTGTTTGTTGTTCCTTGTTACTACTTTATGAAACTATATATCCATGTTTAGAACATATGATAATTGCACTTAGGAAACTTAATTGCACTTAGTGGACGTAATAAAAAACAATGTTTGGCGACCGTTTTTGAAAAATAGTGTTTAGCCACGAGGGTTTAGCTTTTGAATTTTGTTTAAACACTCCTATTAGAAACACGCTAAGTAGATGTGTGTAGCTTTTATGTCAATCTATATTTTATAATTACTCTTGCAACTACGATATACAATATATGTGTAGTCTTCCATATCCCAAGTCTTTTTAGAAGTCTCCTGTGATCGATTATACATGGGAAATAGTTATTATCATTTATCAATCAAATTGTCTTGCCCAAGTTGGGAAGGAATATGTGGATAATAGACCATAGGTTGCATAATCATTTTTATAACCCTATCCCAAGTAGGTGATTATAGACCATAGGTGATGCTAGTCGTGCAACTTGGGTTGCATGATTAATGTCACAATGAAATTAAAATTGTCGTCTTCCCAATCTCAAGTCTTCTTTAAAGTCTTCTCTGAGTATACATACAAACTAGTTATTATCAATCAAATATTGTTTTGCTCAAGTTGATAACGAATTTGTGGATAGCATTCTCTTCACAATTTACATGTCCTGAACGTTAAACAATAAAATTATAAAATATCATAGTCTCTTGGAGTTTGAAGCTTGTACCAGATATGTGTCTCAACAACAAAGCATAATAAATGAATTTATGGTTTTCTTATTAGTTATTTTTTTTACTAAACTTTACGATCGTTATTTTAATCTATTCATCCTATTTGCTAATATTGGTTCGTCCTATATATAAACGATTGTAGACGCGTCTTTATGGCCAATAATTGCTTGAAAAACTCTGACTAGCTAGTTAGTATATTCTCAATGAAAAGTCTTGGTCAAGAAGATAAGGAGTTTGTGGAAGCCATGCATTTCACCATTGCATGCATGAACGTCAAGAAGATAAGGAGTTTGTACTTATAAAGCCAACGCATGTTCTTACAATTTAAGTAAATTTCCAAAAATGAAGTCTCCACAAGCAATAATTCACTTATCATCTTCCTCTTGTATTTATTTTCTTTTTTATGGTCTCGCGATAATATGTCTTACTTCCGCCACTGTCTCAGCTTCCTATGGCGGTAATGAGACTGATTATCTCGCGTTGTTGTCACTTAAGTCAAAGATCACCCATGATCCATACAAAGTTCTTACCACGTGGAATCATTCCTTTCATTTCTGTGAATGGAGTGGTATTTCATGTGGAAAGCGGCACAAACGAGTGACTGTTTTACGACTGGAATCGCAAGGCTTAGAAGGCTCACTGTCTCCACATGTAGGAAACCTTAGCTTCCTACGTGTGCTTTCTCTCCCGAACAACAGCTTTCAAGGAACCATTCCTCAAGAAATTGGTCGTCTATCTAGGCTACGTCGTCTTGATCTTCATGGAAACAAATTTAGAGGAGTCATCCCGACAAACTTGTCTGGTTGTTCTAATCTCGAAGACCTTTGGCTCGCTGAAAATGAGCTCACTGGAAGCATACCCAAGGAAATGAGTTTACTCTTGAAACTTACTCATCTTGTAATTTACCGAAATGAGTTAACAGGTGGAATTCCACCTTTCTTGGGGAATATCACATCAATGGAAGGTTTCTCTACCGTTGGGAACCCGTTGGGTGGGAGCATTCCAGATACCTTGGGTCATTTGAAAAGCTTGACGAAATTTTACTCTGGTGACTGCAACTTATATGGAAGCATCCCTCATTCCATTTTCAACCTCTCAATCCTAGTTAATTTTTCCTTATTTGAAAATCACCTCACTGGTAGTCTTCCTTCACAAATTGGTGTGATGCTCCCTAATCTTGAGCTCCTTCAGTTATGGGGTAACCAACTGACCGGAAATCTTCCACCTTCTCTTTCTAATTGTTCTAAATTAAGACATCTTGAAATTAGTCGCAACAATTTTAGCGGGAAGTTGACTATAGATTTTTCAAAACTAAGAGATATTAATATGATTAGCTTAGCTGATAACAAATTCCATGGACGCGGTGAAGCTGATGAAATGAGGTTTATTGATTCTTTGAAAAACTGCACCAGATTAAAATATTTGATTCTTGCAAATTGCAACTTAATAGGAGTGCTTCCAATATCAATAGGTAATCTTTCTGATCAACTCAGCACTCTACATTTAGGAGAAAATCAATTATTTGGACGCATCCCTTCAAGTATAGGTAGTCTAGTTGGTTTGTCCGTTTTAGCTTTAGGACCAAATCGATTCAAAGGAAAAATCCCCACTGCCATTGGTAAACTTCAAAAGCTACAAATTCTTTCTCTATCTAACAATCAATTTTCAGGGCCTATCCCAGATGCCATTGGGAACTTATCATTGTTGACTCGACTTTATGTATCTTCCAACAAATTAGAAGGCCATATTCCATCAAGCCTCGGGAATTGTAATGAACTTAATGGGTTAACCCTTAGCTACAATAGACTCATTGGAGAAATACCCAAGCAACTTCTTCAACTTCCATCACTAACTTATTTTTTAGATCTTTCATACAACAACATGTCTGGTTCCATTCCACCAGAGATTAAAGATCTCAAGATGTTAAGCGAGCTTGATTTATCTCATAATAATTTCTCAGGTACCATTACTAGTAGCCTTGGTGAGTGTATTAGCCTTACAATGTTAAACCTAAGAGGCAACAGGTTTCAGGGTGTAATACCATCTTCATTCAGTTCCTTGGGAGGATTGGGGGCACTCGACATTTCTGAAAATAATTTATCAGGCAGAATTCCACAGTTTTTAGAAAAATGGAAATCCTTAGAGTATTTGAACTTATCCTTTAATGATTTCGAGGGTGAAGTACCAGTTGTAGGAGTGTTTGCCAATGCAAGTGCATTTTCAGTTTTGGGGAACAATAGGCTTTGTGGTGGTTTGGTTACACTTAAGTTACCCAAATGCAAGGAGACGGGTAGTATGAAAAAAAGATTTCTTTTCTTCATATTAGTCATCCTGATTGCAGTTACGTTGGTCGTCGTATTATGTTTTGTGTATCTTTTGTGTAAGAAGAAACACAACAGTCAACCATCTCAATCATCAGGGAGTGAACGGTTCATGAAAGTTTCATACCATCAACTTCTCAAGGCTACCGATGGGTTCTCTACAACAAATTTGATTGGAGAGGGTGGGTTCAGTTCTGTTTATAAAGGGATCCTCGATCCCGATGATGACAAATTTGTTGCAATCAAAGTTCTGCATCTTCAAAATAAAGGAGCTCACAAAAGTTTTATAGCATAATGAGACGCATGGCGGAATATTCAGCACCGTAATCTGTTGAAGATAATAACTTCATGTTCGAGTACCGATTTCCAAGGCAATGATTTTAAAGCGCTCGTTTACGAGTTTATGCCCAATGGAAGTGTACACGATTGGCTTCATTCAAGTGCATATACATCGAAACTGAATCTTCTTCAAAGAATAAATATTCTTAGAGATGTTGCCATTGCACTTGATTATCTTCACAATCGCTGCCAAACAACGATTGTTCACGGTGACTTGAAGCCAAGTAACATTCTACTTGATGATGATATGGTGGCTCATGTCGGAGACTTTGGTTTAGCTCGACTACTTGGTACAGACTTAAAACAAAACAGCTCATCCGGGGTTAAAGGAACAATTGGTTACGCACCTCCAAGTAATTCCACTTTTATTCCATGATGCTTACATTTATTTACAGGTTAAATTTTGTAAATTAATTAACTAATTTTCATTTGTAGAGTATGGTATCGGGAGCGAGATGACAAGTTGTGGGGACGTCTACAGTTTTGGAATATTATTACTAGAGATTATGACCGGTAAAAATCCGACAGACGGCATTTTTATTGAAGGTCTTAGCTTTCATAAATTTGCTTACATGGCATTACTAGATCATGTAATCGATGTTATTGATAACGATGCATGTTGCAAAGTACGGAAGAGAATGCAAAGAAAGTGGAAGAATGTTTGGTTGCAATTATCAAGATTGGAGTATCGTGCTCTCATGATTCCCCACCACAACGGAATAAAATTGAAATTGTTGTTAACGAGTTGCAGCGCATTCTCAATGTGCTTCAAAATATATACGGTACTCTATTCCCCCATTTTGTAGAATCTGATTTTACATGAGTTTGTTAATAAATCATCACTAAAATGGTTTTATTTTTGAACTCTTTCAGGTCTATCATCAAGCTTGTATGGTGAAGTTGAGAGTAACTGCAACAAGGAGCGGTGCATGTCGTAGTTAAATAAATGTTAAGTTGGTAAAGATGTTTGTAATTGTGGTTTAATTTTCTTGTTGCATAAGTGTACGAGATATAAGAGTACGTTTACTTTCCTGGTGACGTATCATATGTATCAATTATGTTTGTAAGTGTGGTTTAATTTCCATGAATCCAATATGTGGTATTGAATTCCACTTAATTTTTACTTGGTGTTCGATTCCTTAATGAACAACCTAATATTATTCATGTTCTTTGACTTTCAATTTCATAAATTTGCCTTTTTCTTGTTTCGAGCAGTGTACGGTTCAATTTCATAGAAAGTTAACATCATGTTTGGTTAGAAGTACGCAACGAAGTGCAGCTACAAACGAACCTTGTTACTTACTTGTCTACGATATATATGCAATATTAGTGTAGTCTTCTGTATCCTAAATCTTCTTTTAGGTCTCATGTGAGAAGGAATGTGTGGATGATAAACCATAGGTTACATAAAGTCTTCCCTATCCTATGTCTTCTTTAATGTCTTGGTCAAGATGATAAGGAAGTTGTGGAAGCCATTCATTTCACAAGTTGCATGTCTATCACAAACTGTTAACATGCAAAACTAAGGGGCTGTTTGGTTCATGTAATTTCATGGGAATTCACAGCTTTTGAAATTCAAATGCCCTCAAATTTCGTGTTTGGTTAAAAGTAAAGGGAAGGAATCTAAAATTATAATACTCTGAAAAGGGAACATTAAAAACCTCTGGAGGAGTGAAGCAATTTAATTTCTGTGGGACCATACAAGTCTCTTTCACATTAATAGGCAAAATTGCCATCATCTACCTCCCTTCTCTTTTATTTATTAAGGGCAATCATGTAATTTCCTTATTACAAATATGACTTTCTTGACACATTGTATGTGAACCAAACATGCAACCATATTTTAGTTTCTAGTATTTGTAATACTTTAGAAATTTAAATCTCTTGAAATTTTAAATTCCTGAAATTCAAATCCACGAACCAAACACCCCCTAAGGATAAGCCAATACTTTTACTTATCCTTATGAATTAGGCCACTGAAACCTTGATACTGAGCTGGTCCAAACACCATTCATTCCATGATCTGACAAACACTCTTCAAAGTAGCCAAAATGAAATCCAACCGAATATCATTCCTTATAACATCATCAACCAAAATTACTAGTACCCAAGACCACCAGCAGATTTCAATTCTAGAAAGAACAGATAGTAGAACATATCCAATTCCATATAAGGTAAAGTATTGTTCATATGTTCTAGCAAACACGGTCATGCTGTCGCCATCACACCAATATGGGTCCAATTGGGACGTCATCAGAAAAGCGATTTGCTCGGTTTTCTTCCATAACGCTGCAAAACCTAAAGGGAACGGGAATACAAAAGTATTAGGGACCGGATGTTGTGCCATTTGCACCCGACCTCAACTTTATTTTGCAACATCTTAGATGGTCTGGCTGCTCTTTGAATAAATATTCGTAAAGTTGGAAAAATGGGCGGGTCTAGCGCTTGTGTAACGGGTCAAAACAAGAACATTTTTAGTATGGATCAGGTTGGCCCGGAATGTTTTTTCCCCGGTTTAATTACAATCCCCTATAGATGTTATCATGCTAAATATGATTGCAAAAGTAATGATTTGGTTTTAGGAATAAAACAATTAGGAGCACATGTTAGCTTCATACTTCATAAGCTGAGAACAATTCATATGTTGAATTTGTACTGTCCTATAGTTTGAAATATTGCTTCGTTTGGCCCATGTGGGTGCAAAAGAGACGGAAGCTTAAATTTTTTTGTGCAATAAGTCAATGGTTTGTATAAAAAGGTAACTCGAGTTCATGCAAATTATATGATGTACGAGAAGGATACTCCGAAAAGGTTTGTACAACTTAATGCATGGAAACATGGACAGGTTGGGTAATGGGTCAAAACAGGATCAGGTTGAAATGTATCACTTTTGGTAGTGGGTCAACATAATGGTGTATGTGGATTTCCTAGTGTATGTTCATCATTGTGAGTAATGAAATCAGTTTGTTTTGGAAAATGAAGGACTAGGCCTTGGTTAACGAGATCAGATGGCTTATTTTTGCTTCTACTTTTGTATTTAGTATTCACGAGTTGCTGAGAATTCTAACTTTATGTTTATATACTTTGGTACTTTATTAGTATTATCTTTTTGGTAAAATATTGGGTAAATGATACGTATAATGATTAAATTTAAGTATAAGTTATAATTTGTGTAAATATGCTCTTACACTCTGCATATTCAAATTGAAAAGGTAAAGTTTTTTTTTTTTTTTTTTTTGCCATCCCCAACAAATGTATTAATCACCAAAAAAATACAAAACTTAAATGGACATACCCATATGACATAAGCTATGAAACAAAAACCAATAGCTACAAAACCCAAAACAATGGCTATAAATCGAATGGGTACAAAACTTAAATGGACATACCCAAATGTCCAGCCCATAATAATATGTGGTCCAGTCCACGAAAAACCAATATAGATCTTCCTATCTGACCATGTCAAAACTATAATAAACGACCGTTTACCTTTTGACCCAGGCCACCCACGATCTGACAGGACAAAAGAGACAAACAACCACTTCCCTCCAAATTAATTAATACCAAATCGACCCATATATGTATCTTGCACAAATAATTACCCATTAACAAAAACTTATAATCTTACCACCATTACAATTTACCACACATCAAACACTTCCAAAACTCTTTACAGGGTCTTCAAATTCCACTTCTGAATTTAAAGTGTCCACGTAAAACAGTGTAATCATTTTAGAAAGTCCATCTTTGTATGTGTTGTTTGAACCTCCATTAGCAACAGCTTTGTTGCTCAAGGTTTAACCTGGAAGTTAATCTTATTAGCTTTCTAAGATCACATAATGTTGAAATATCAATTTCACTGTTATTTTGAATCTAATCAAGCTGTCAAAAAATTCCTTATCAAATTCTTTTAATGGGTATACACTCAAATAAGTTATCCTATCCTATAAGTTCGTATTCCTTCAAGTGTCACCAAGATTCATAGAACCAAAGGTTATATGCTAAAATGAGTTATCTTGTAAGTATCTTGTAAGGATTTATGTTTAACTTATTTTTTCCAGTATGTGAAATCGTGAGTCTGTCTTAGTTGGTTATCATATTGTTTTGGAGATTTTAGTTTAAAACGGTTGATATGTTTTGTTTATATTGTAATGTTGTTACACAAATAGAAATCAAACTCGGTTGGGTGACATATCTTAGTGTCCACAACAGTTCCTGAAAAATTTACAATGAATGTTACAGGTGGCCTGTAGTTTCCTTCCAGTGAAAGACAAGCCTGGTTGTATCACCCAACAGCATATGTTAAAAAAGAGAACAGACGTGCTTTTGACGTGTTTTATAATAATAAATGTAGAAAGGAGAACTACCTTGCGGATCATGTCCATGTTATTCAGCAACACCTGTAACATTCAATATGGTTATTAGATTTAACACAACAAAAAATTACAATATACACTAAGATAGGGTAGGATATGGAATGAAATGCCACCTATAGAATATTACGCGGTGAGGCTTATGGCCAGTTGACTTCTTAAACGATATCAAACTTTCCCTACAAACGAGTAAAACAAGAATCCAGTTATCATAAACTTAATATAAGACCAAATCGAAATTATTTTTAAATAGTTTAACTGACTACCTAATCCAGTTATCAGTTAAGGTTGTGTATAAATCAGTGCCTTGTACCTGTCACTTGTGGTCAGTCCATTGAAGCAACCACCTATAAAATAAAATAGAAAACAAGCTTCTAAGAACTAAAACAGTACACGGATCTTATAAAATACGTGACAGTGGCAAATGGGTCAAATTGGGTTAGTCTAATACAAGTTTAATCATAAAGCCCTTCTTTTAATCGATTAGTAATGATCTTACTAACACATTTATAAATAGCGTTACAACATGATATTGGGCGTTAATCATTAATACGAGATCCTCACTATGAACATTCAACTGTTGAAAACTGTTAATGTCAAAAAGGTTTTGATATGTGTATGAATTATCTAATAAGATTTATGTTGGTTGTTGATTGTCGAGTTAGATCGAACATGTATTTATTTTGCAAGTTACGTTTTAACCAATAAAATTAAGATACACTTTTGTGTTCCGGTCGTTTCTTTATTAGCTTTCACAATTAGTTCTCCTTTCTAACCTATGTGAAATAAAAGATTACAATGGTCTCCACCAAAACATATTTTAAAATACCAAATTATAATTAAAAAGTCAAGAGTTTATATGAGTTTTCGACTGTTTCACGCCCTTTTAGATTTTTTCAACCTCAAAGATGCTGAAACACCCGAAAACATAATACCAATCTCAACACAATTAACGCAAGTACGCTTATGGTATATAACTAACCAACAACTTCTATCTTCAGCCAATGTGGGATAGAGTGTTAGGATAAAAGGTTAGAAAATACTCCTATCTTCACTAGAAAAATGGTAAGAAAAAGATAACTCAAGAGTTCTTAGCATTTGGTGAAAAAGATAAATTATGTGTTTATAACAAGAAACATAAAGGCAACAACTTGGATAAAAGAAACTATGATGATTTTTTCAAAGATAAAAGTATTAGCGTTTACCTATCTAAATTCGTTTATATAGAAATCTATATGTTGTTGTCTAAGTTACATGTTCGATCTGGTCATGAATACAATTCTTTGTTGTATTGTGATATTTAAAAAAAAGTGTGTGGTGTCATTCTTAAAAAGTTAAAAATAAACAAATAAATAAATGATCTATGTTGTATTGTGATACTTGTTTAGGTTTGTTTAAAAACATGTTCGGCCGAGTACATATCATTAAGCATTTTTTGAATGACCAATTAAGCTAACTTTTCGACAAACATGCTTATCAGATAAGTACTTATGTCAAAATCGAAAAGTAAGCTGCTAGGCAATCCTTTATCATATATAGTTCTCAATAACTTAAGTTATACAATATGTTGCTATTGCTATAAAAAGATAAATTGTTTTCAAGTAAAAATGTATATTTGACTGAATGAATTACGTTTCAGCTGTTTGGGTAAGGTATTTTCTAGATTATGATGCTTGTTTGGTTTATTTTGGCCTTAGATGAAAATCTTATTACGCTAAAAAGAGTACTTATGTTACAATCTCATTATATAGTTGCATATAAGATATAATTGGCATGAATATAAAGAACATGCATCACTTCAGCCCAAATCTACTAAGCCTTTGTCTAAAAGATATCTTCTACTTTAAGCTTGAGCTCATTAGTTGGACCCTCAGACCATGAAACTTTGTGTACCTATATCGTCTTCAACTCTACTTTCTTTAGACATGCAATGGCTGAAATAGCATAAACGACAACCACAATATCATCATACGACAATCTTTTAATTTATTTTCGATTGCTTTCCTAGTTTAAATATGTTCATTACTTCTTTTCTAGTCATCAAGTGCGGCTCCTTTTAAGATCAGCTCGAAAATCTTATATGCAACTATATATGACAAATTTGCATAAATTTGTGGTCCAAGACTTTAATTCATTTCGTGACGCGTAGCTCAGTTTGGTTCCAAATGAGAAATAAGATTTGCAAAATCCTTGGTCTTTTAGATATACTCATAATAAATGTACTTTAAACTCGCACGTGGTTGTGAAAATGATTTGGGAATATAGAGAATCGTTTAGCATGGAGTATGGACCTATAGATTTAGAAATCCTTGAATATTCAAAGTCGATAAGTATAAACATGATGATTGACATAGTAGTTGTTGACTGTCACTATCGTTGTTGTGTATGTGTAAACCACATTAGAACGAAAATAAATATGGCATTGGATGAATATAAATATATAAGATATTCTAAAAGATATCCTCACTATGAACATTCACCTATTAAATTGTGTTCATGTCATAAAAGGTTTTGATATGTCTATGAGTTATCTAATAAGATTTATGTTGGTTATTGACTGTTGAGTTAGATCGTACGTGATGCAATTTTACATTTCTATTGTTTTTTTATTAGCTTTCACAATTCGTTTTCCTTTTTAATATGTGTGAAATCAAATATTAACATATTAACATGGTCTCCTCTCCAACGAAACATGTTTTAGAAAAATATGTGAAAAAGTTAAGAGTTTATGAGAGTTTCCGAATATTCCAACACCCTCTCAGATTTTTTTCAGCTAAGAGAGAAGTGAAACTTTCGAAGACATATAATAGTCTCAACGCATTCAACATACATAAACCTATGGTATATAACTAACTAAAAACTTCTATCTTCAGTCTATGTGGGATAGAGTTTCAAAATAAAAGAATGAACATGTATGAGCTTAAAGAAATACATTTTGTAATCAACTTATGTTTGTTATTAATTTGTTGCGAGGCAAAACATTGTGGTAACATTACAAGTAATCATTTTAGATCAAACCGAGCTCTAACGTTTCCATAGAGACAAAGTGGAAAGTGATTTTTCATTCATGAAAAGTATCACAAAACAGTAATCATGTATGAGATTGCTTAAATGGTTAGTTTACTTCACTTCCATTTGCTTATTTCCCCTATACGTGTACACAAAGTGACGCTTTCCAGTCAAAAGATGTTTTAATATATGATTTAATTTAAGGTGTCCATAGAAAAATGGTACTCAAAATAGTAGAAAATTACTATCTACATGTAGAACAAATGAACGAAACACCAATATATACCATATGCTTGAATCTTTGGAAACCCATTCCATGCTTATTTAGTTTAACTGCACTTTGGGGACCATTCCATACTCGGGCTGCTTCGTTACAAGACTGGCATCCTGAAATGGAGTTTTCGAGAATAAGTAAGACATTCTCAAGATGTAGAAAAATAGTCAAAACTGGTAAAAGATATAGAACATTATTTTTATACAGTAACATATATAGTTTTTGGAATGTATCCTACCTGCCCAGTTTACATCTTCTACTTCAAACATCCACATTTGAGAGTCTTCGTCGTTGCTATCCTGTATGTATAGTTTATACATGAATGGTTGTAAGTGAAAAGATTATTATTTAATCCGTTTAGTCTCATGCCTCTTATACTTTAATTGTACTTGCTCATGATATATTTAGATATCAGTCAAATTCATATGATAAAAAGAAATAAATTAAGTGTTTTGGCTTGATTGATACCGTCCAACGTCTGAGCGTATGGTTCACAGCATTTCCATCCAATAGAAAGTTGTGGTCAAGACTTTTAAATTTTTTTGTCGGCGTATAGCTCAGTTATTTTTGAATGAGAAGACTTCTAAAATCCATGGCTTTTAAAAAATCCTTATAATAATTTTATTCTTTTCTCATGCTTGGTTGTATCAAATGGTCCTACGGGATTAGGCTTCCTTGAATATTCAAATAGTAGTTGTTGATTGTCACTATCGTTATTGTATATTTGTAAGATGACATTAGAATGAAAATATGTATGGCACTGGCTAGTTGAAAATAAGATATACCGAAGGATGTTTTCGTTATGAACTTTCAACTGTGATAACAATTTGTTCATTTCATTATGTTGGTTGTTGACTCCTGAGTTAGATCGTACACGTATACTATATATGTTATGTTGCATTTTAATAAGATACATTTTTACATATCTATATGGTCTCCACGAAAACATGTTTTAAAGTACCAAATCAAAAGAAAAAAGTTGAGATTGTTTATGAGTTTTTGAAGATTCCAAGTAGCTACCGTGTTTTTTCAACCTGATAGATTCTGGAATAATCAAAGACATGATACTAATCTCAACACATTTAACACCCCAAACTTATGGTATATAAGTAACCAACAACTTCTATCTTTAGCCTATGTGGGATAGAGTGTTAGGTTACTAAATATATTCATAAAAAAATGTTATGAAAGAGATAATGCAAGAAGTATTAACACTTGGTGAAAGAAAATTTTGTTACATGGCACATCAAAGTGAAGTTTATAAGAAATTTTATGTGTTTATAACATGAAACACAAAGGCTACGGCTTAGTTAAAAGAAACTATGATGATTTTTACTAAGATAAAAAGATTAGCGTTTACTAATCTGAATTTGTTTATACATGATTCTATATGTTGTTAAATAAGTTATGTGTTCAGATCATGAATGCAATTTCTTGTAATATTGTGATACTTGTTTTGTTTTGTTTAGAAACTTGTTCTGCCGAACAGGGACGGAGCCATGGGGTCCCGTGGGTGCCCATGACACCTATAGATTTTTTTTGATTTAGTGTGAATTTTTAGAAAAAGCATCGATTTTTCCCAAATGCATTTTAAATGACCCCGGTCCATTGAAATGTGTTTTTAGTCTTATTTAGGTAGCATCTTAAACTCTATGGCCAACGTATAGCTTAGTTGGTTTAATTACGCGTTAATTAATTACTTCTCTTCAATTGGCTTCCCTATTTAAAACTCGTGAATTAATTACTTCTCTTCAAGTCATCAAGTATGACTGCTCCTTTTAGTATTAGCTTGAAAGATATGCCAAATTTATAGGAAGTTGTGGTCAAGACTTTTAAACTTTTAGGCCAGCGTATAGCTTAGTTGGTTTCCAGTGAGAAAACTTTGCAAGGAGACTTCTAAAATCCATGGTTTTTATAAAATACTCATAATAATTGTATTCTTAACTCGTGTGTGGTTGTATCAAATGGACCTACGGGATTAGGTATCCTTGAATATCCAAATTCGATAAGTATATAAACATGATGATTGATATTGTAGTTGTTGATTGTCACTATCGTTGTTGTATTTGTGTAAAATGACATTAGAATGAAAATATGTATGGCACTAACTAGATGAAAATAAGATATAACGAAGGATATCTTCATTATGAACTTTCAACTATGATAAATATTCGTTCATTTCATTTTGTTGGTCGTGATGCTGAGTTAGATCGTATGTGTATATATTTGTTATGTTGCATTCTAATAATAAGATACATTTTTACATATCTATACGGTCTCCACGAAAATATATTTTATAGTACCAAATTAAAAGAAAGACCAAAACATGTTTTAGAGTACCAAGCTAAAAGAAAGATCAAAACATGTTTTATTGTACCAAATTAAAAGAAAAAAGTTGAGAGTTTATATGAGTTTTCAAATGTTTCTGATAATGTGAGATTTTTCCATCCTCACATCACAAGAAATCATTGAAAACATAATACTATTCTCAACACATTTAAAACACATACACTTATGGTATATTAGTAACCAAAAACTTCTATATTCAGCCTATGTGGGATGTAATATTCTTATGATAAAAGATTAGATACTATCTAAAAAAAGGATTTCCTAACAAGTGCTTGCATCACTTAAGGTGTATTAATTCATCTCGAGCTTTTCTTTTAAATTGAAAAATGCATTTAATAAAAATTAATTGATTTTATAATATACCTTATTTAGTTCTAAATTTATAATTAATAAACATAAAATTTCCTTATTTAATCATTTAAACTAGTGCCCGATGGCACTCGTTCCACAAACCCTTTAAAAAATGTAATGAACACATAATTCAAGAGTTCTCAACAGTTTGTGAAATAAAGATTTGTGTTTTTTTTTTTTTTTTTTTTTTTTTAAATGGCGAGATTTTATTAAAAACTATCAAAAGCAAGGAACAATTACATAGAAGCAATACAAGCTAAAGCATTTTGAACCCAACCTACCCAACTAAACTTAAACTTAGGATTTCTAGATGAAATCCAAAGAAACGATTGAGAAACAATGGAATCCCATAGAACCGTCTTCTTACGAGGAGGAATCGAGAAGATCAACCGATTTTAAAAACTCCAAATAGACCATAAAAGAGTTCCCCCAACCCCTTCCAAAAAGATCTTCGCCTTCTTTGGTAAATGCGAGGAATTAAGCCACGCAACCCACTCCGAAAGATTTGTTACATGAACCTATGATGATTTTTACCAAGATAAAAGGATTGGCGTTTACTTATCTGCAATCGTTTATAAAGAAATCTATGTGTTGTTGTATAAGTTACAAGTTCAGTAATTTAGTACCATTTACCTTGAAACTTTATCTCACATAGACTAAAGATAGATGTTTTTAGTTACACTAGGCGAGTATCCGCGCCTAGCGGCAGTAGTTTCTAGCGTCAGATAATTAATGATTTTTGATATTGTGATGAGTGTTTTGTGTAGCATTTAAAATAGAACGTAAACAGATAAAAATGCAACTGCAAATGGTTGTACTATACGATAACTAGAGTCTAGAAAAAATTCTTAACATCTATCAAACAACATATAAAAACATTTAATGAAACTGAAAGTAAACATTACATCAGTTATGAGACAAAAACTAACAACACACGTTACTTGTCGCGTAAAAACTAACAAGGATGTGATTAATGGTGTCGTTGTTAAGAAGAACGCAAGTACCAAAATTAGCATGGATGTGATTAGCCCAAAATAAAATAAAAAATAAAAAAACGCCTAATTTTGGCTACTTTGTAAAAGATTTGGGCAAATTTAGCCACATTTGTTTTTTGAAATGGGCATATTTAGCCTATTGAAAAGTTAAATGGGCTCTAACGTGCACATATTTTCTCTCAATTGTAAAACATTATAATTGTTTTTGAATAAAAACTTATATATATAATATATTTATATAGCGACAGATCGTTTTGTGTTAAAAACAAGTTTATGGGTTATAAACGGAAAGTAATAAATGTTTGAAGATTTGAGGATTAAACACAATGTTTTGAAACCCGGTTCGACCTGGGTGGTTCAACCGGTTGAACCGTTCCCGTCGAAAAATAGGTCGATTTAAACCGAGTCAACCCGACGGGTTGGGTCAAAACGGGTCAATTAAACTGGGTCAACCCACAGGGTTTGAAGCGTCCGGGTCAACCCGGTTTTTGATATGTATTAATAGTTTCCTTTTGTAATATGTGTTTTCAACATTTCTTTTTTTAGTTTCTCCTTTTGACTTTTGACTTTTTGGTTTTCATTTGTATATAGTATAGCAGGGTACCCGCGCATTGCGGTGGTGGGTACCCTGTGACGATTAACCGGAGCAATAGATCTCAATGAGACCTGATTCACCAGTTTGTATCGGTTTCAACAGATCCTCCCTTATTCATTTTCGGATGGCTTTTATTGGTTACCCGAACCAGTGGCGACACCGTTTCCCGATTGAACCCGTTGGTCCCGTCCGATTTTTAAAACTATATGTACCATCAACTTGTTAGCTTGTATAAAGCTTTGTGTGTTTTATCAATTTATATATTATGTATGATAACATGTCCTTTTCATTTTAAGGTGTTTTAAAAACAACATTAATTAGTGTGTTATATTTAGGATTATGTTGTAGGTTGTTTAAATTGTACATTGTGAAAATTTTATTGTACTTTTTAGTAAGGGGTATTTTAATTGATTGTTTTTAATTTAATAGATATGCTTTTAATTGGTTGTACAATGTGAATAAATTATTGTACTTTTAACTAATAGTGTGTTTTAATAAGAGTATTAATTACACAGTACATTTCTCTCATCTTTGACTTTCAACATTTCATTTTTTAAGTTTTGACCATTTTTCTTATTTATGTAGTATCTTAACTACATAAAATAGAAAAATGGTCAAAGGTGAAAGTGAAATTAAAAGTTGAAAGTTGAAAGTCAAGATGATTGTTGAATGTTGAAAATCATGCATGTAATTCTAAGTTGACATCTTCATTTTCTGGAAGATTAACTCTCCATGCATGCTATTCGTTTAATGTACATAACTATTGATAAGGTAATGGAAGAATGTTTGAAGAACTAATGGAGGAATGTTTGAAAAGCTAATGGAGGAATGCAAACTAATTGAAAACTAAATGAGGCTAATGGAGAAATGCAAACAATGCATTTAATGCATAAAGAACCGCTGCCGCCAGGCGCAGGTACCCACCTTGTAGATATATATACCTTAAGTTTATTAAGTTAATGTATTTTGAATGTTTTGAGACTACTATATGTCTTCGAAAGTCTCATGGCACTCTTCGGTTGAAAAAATTTGAGAGCGTGTTGGAAATTTGAAAACTCTTATAAACTCTTAGGGTGCGTTTAGTTGGGGGAAAACACCCTTGTTTTTCACAAAATGTTTTGTGAAAAACAAGGAAAATAGAGATCGCGTTCAAATTATCATTTTCCAACAAAATGTTTTGCAAAACACAAAATTCCTTATTCCTAATCTAACAAGGAAAATTATAAAACAAATTTTGTTGTTTTCCTTGTTTTCCTTTTTAACCTCCACCTCCCTCTCTTTCTTTAAAATAGAAAATACAAATATCAACTAAACGCATTTTCTATATTTTCAAATATTTTGTAGAGATAAATTTCTCATCCAAATTTTTACAAAACTAAAGATATAAAACAACATAATTTTTTCTCTAACTAAACGCACCCATAACTTTTTCTCTTATTTTAGTACTCTAAAAACATGTGTGTTGGAATTTTTGAAAACTCTTATAAACTCTTAACTTTTTCTCTTATTTTAGTACTCTAAAAACATGTTTCGGTGGAGACCATATAGATTTCTATATAAACATGGTACCATATTGTTTTTTTCATTAGCTTTCAGTAATCATGTATGAGATTGCTTAAATGGTTAGTTGACTTCACTTCTATTTGCTAATTTTCCCATATACGTGTTTAAAAGATGGCACAACGAATGAAAGAAACATCAATATAAACCATGCTTGAATCTTTGGAAAGCCAGCCTACTTATTCAGTTTAAATGCGATTTGAGGAGCATTCCATACCCAGGCCCGCTTCGTTACAATATTGGCATCATGAAATCGAGTTTTTTTCTAGAATAAGTAAGACATTTTCAAGATAGATGTAGAAAATTGTCAAACAGGTAAAAGATGTAGAATATTATTGTTATACAGTAACACATATTTAGTTTCTGAAATGTATACTACCTGCCCAATTACATCTTCTACTTCAAACTTAAACATTTTGAAGTTTCGTCGTCGCTCTCCTGTATAGTTTTATACACGAATCGTTGTTAGTGAAAAGGTTATTATTTCATTGGTTTAGATTATACTCTTATTGTGTTCATGATGTATTTAGATATCAGTCAAATTCATGAGATCGTGAAGGTCCAACAATTTTCAAGAGGATGCATTCATGGAAATCATTACTAGTTTCTCCCGAAGGCATGGTATGGCTTTGTTCTTGGAACAAAAATAAACAGATAGGAGTGAGTAAATGTAAAAACAGTGATATAAATCGAGTTTTCTACTCATATTGTTAGAACGATCTGGTTTTATAAAAACTAAAATTATTAAACATAAATCTATGAAAGTCACGCGACACCCCGAGACCACTAGACCCCTGATTCCGCCACTGCCCCAAAAATACACATGGCATTAGATGAAAAGAAAGATAGTTCAAAGATAAATATATGTTGGTTGTTGACTGTTAAGTTATTACTAGAAACATTCATGGTTATCCTTATACCATTCTAGTTAACCGGTGTGAACTTAAAGATAAAAGTAGTTTCCAACAAAACATGTTTTACGGTACAAAAAATAATAATAAAAATAAAAAATTTCAAGAGTTCATATGATTTTACAAGTGATCAACATGCTCCGGGTTAAGTTTATAACTCGCCGAATGCTTATCACTTTAAAACATCATGTTATTCTAGACACATATCACTAGCGTACATTATGGTATATTAGCCACAATCAATTTCTTTCTTCAACCTATGGGGGATAAAATTAGTATAATGTTAGAAAAGGTATCCATAAACAATAAATGGTAAATTATACACTACAAAAAAGATTTTTTTATGTACATATAAAGAAGAGATTATGCAAGAATTGGTGAAACAAAGATCGAGTAAAATGTTTTACACGTGGTTTATTTTACACCTCATTATTGTTCTTATCAAACATCTTACCGTAATATCTTTGTGTCATACTCCATAATTCAAAGAAACTAAGGATATACACACTGTCGACATGTTTTTGCACTACAAGAAAAGTGGCTTTTTAGGACCCTCATAAGCGTCATAAAATGGTACTTTTTAGGACCTTTCATTTAATAGGACCAAGGATGAAAGCGTTTCATGTAAGGCGGTTGTAATAGGTCCAAAGCGTCCTAACCCTTATGAAACCAATTTTATGGTCGTATTATATGTCTATGAACAACACAAATAGCGTCCTAATAAAACCATATTAGGACACTTTTACAATGTTTTAACATGTGATTACCTACTTTTAATCTTTTGAGGCACATAAAAACGTCCTTAAAAGTATTGTTAGGACGCTTATGATGTAACATCATAGCTATTTTAGCAACCAAGAAAAGGGTACTAATAACTCAAATAAGATTATGATACCAATTTTATGGTCGCATTTTAGGTATATAAACAACACAAATAACGTCCTAATAAAAACATATTAGGACACTTTTCCAATGTTCTAACATGTGGTAACCTACTTTTAATCTTTTGATACACATACAAGCGTCCTTTAATGTTAATTCTTAGGACGGTTATCATATACCATTATAGTTACTTTAACACCAAGAAAAGGGTCCTAATATCCCAAATACGATTATGAAACCAAATTTATGGTCGCATAATATGTCTATGAACAACCAAATAACGTCCTAATAACAACATATTAAGACACTTTTACAATGTTGTAAAACGTTGTTACCTAATTTTAATCTTTTGATACACATACAAGCGTACTTAAAAGATAATTGTTAGGACGCTTATCATATAACATTATAGCTATTTTAGCACCAAGAAAAGGGTTCTAATATCTCAAGGAAGATTATGAAACCAATTTTTTGGTCGTATAAAATGTCTATTAACAACCTAAATAACGTCCTAATAACAACATATTAGGACACTTTTACAATGTTAAGTTAATTGTTAGGACGGTTAATAAGTTTAATAGGACAATTTCAAAGTCCGGACAAGTCATATGATAGGACGCTATTTTCACCATGCACACTCTATTATTACGATATGAATAAAACATCAACTAAATATTAAATGAATAAAACGAAATTGTATTTCAAATTAGCAATTGTCATAACAAAATCACTAAACATAAATAAGGTAGACAGAATCTAACATAAAGTCTGTTAACATTAAACAAAAAATTAACGCAACAAGAAGCTTAGTCCGTGGTCATCATGCATCATCTCTCTCAATCCTCACGGACCACCTACAAATAAACACCCATGTATAAGCATTAAGCTCCATGTTAGTAAAATTATTGGTATCACAAGATTAACAAAGACATACCGAGATAAAGGGACAAGGCCATGCTATGGTTGCACCAACACAGTCTTCAATTGTGGCAAATAACCCATAGGGTCTCACCAACACTTCATCTCTTTTTGTTGGTACTTGAACGTTTACCTCACACCATCCTCGTCCAATCTCTGTACCACCAACTATATCATTTGGGTTCAAGCTCCTCACCCATCCTTTTGCTACAGTCTCGGTTGAGTTTAGAATACTTTGAAGGACAACTTCATCCCCGACCTAGATTTCAGTTTTCAACAAACATTTATCAATTTATAGTCAAGACACATGTATTAGGTTAAACAGATGTAATACTGCAGGTATGGAGGCTGGGGTATAAAAAAGAGGTCAAAAATTGATCAGTGTAATACTGCAGGTGTGGAGGCTGGTGTATACTAAATAAGTTACAAATAAGCTACAATAAGCTAAATAAGCTGTAACTACATGAGTTGTAACTAAATTAAGCTAAAAACTACCAGATAAGCTAAAGGAATAAGCTATGACCAGAATAATCACTTGATCAAATATCACAGGCCAAACAGGCCAAAACCAACAACCTTGCAGCCCTTATGGGTCCCACTAGGGTTGACAGGGATCCAAAGTGAGACTTGATATGAAAAGGTGACTTATTGAGGTTTCTAAAAAGCTAGGACTAAAGGTTTGGGTCCCACAGATAAGCACTTGATGAGGGCTTGAACTTGGGTGGTCAACACTGATCACTCAGTGTATGGGTGGAATTGGACAAACAAAAAGCTATCTGCAGAGCTATCTAATAAGCTCAAAAGTTTGAAATAAGCCCTGAACTTTATAGATGAGCTTATTGGATTTCAAAAAAACAAATAAGCTCACTGTGTGGCCCACTAATGAAGAAGCTAAGGCACATGGAAAGTTGGGGTTTTGAGCTGATGCCCTGGTGCAGGGCAATGGTTAGCCCTGCAGGCCACTTTGAACTATCACCTAAGCCAGAGAAAAAATCATAAAAATAAGCTAACTGTGGGATTCAAAAGCTTAGATGGGGAATTTCAACATGCGAAAATCTCAAGACTTGAATCTCAACACAAAATTCACAAAAATTCTCCCAAGATCTAAGTTTCTGACTAACATACCATTTTGACTTTTTGATTTTGAACTTAAACTTTGACTTTAATGAAACTTGTTTCATCTGTATGCACTAATTATGATTATTTAAGCTATGATAACACTAATTTAAGATACATGAACAAGATTTAGACCAAGTGGGTGAGATTTGATCCTCACATGTCCCAACAGTGGACTGTGAGAGTGAAGGTAATTTGATTTTGACTTTCTTTAGTTCAAACATTGGTTTTATAGTTTTACTAGTTCTAATATCATCTAGAGGTCATAGTGTGCAGATAAACAAGTGAAAAGGCAACTACCACAGTTGAAACAACACAGAACCAAACACCCCTTAATAACTGAGTTAACAAATTTAAAAGGCAAATGAGCAATCTAAATCATAATACTGATACATAAGCTTGTAGCCTAGGTTCATTAGCTATCAAAGATAAAATAAGCTATAACAACTAGAAAGGAACGATTTATGATAGAAACATACCCGTAAGCGTGGAGGTTCATTGGTTACAACAGGAGAATCTTGTGATGTAAGAGGTGGAACAATGGAACTATCCGTCGACCTATTCTTCTCTGATAACTGGGCTCATAACTTTTCATTTTCACTAGTAAGTTCTCCACATCTAGACTTCAATTCGTTGTTTTCTCTATGACATGCTAAAAGACTTGGTATTACACCCCAAACAGCAGAAGCACGAACACCTAGACCATACATGCCTGCATCACCATTTCGATCTTTACCCATAACTGTAGAAAAAATATCATCTGGTCCAGGATTATCAATCGAACCCTCGGGCAGATTATCACTAAGTCGTTTCATATCATCCTGCATTTTATATAAACATGAACAACATATAGTAAAAGCATGTATTACAAAAAAAAGCATATTGTGTTTAACTTATGCTATTAATACACTTTTGCAAACACGAAAGCATATTACTTACAATCGCTTTTGCAGTGTCATCATTTTTGGTATTTCCATCTTTGGAGAAGCATGCACTAAAAAGATCCAATCGATTTGGATCTCGTCCCAAATATGTCTGTATGAATAAAAAGAAAATGAATATTAACAGTGGATATCCACATGATACATTAACAATCCCACTTTCTCCATACACTTACCTTTAACTCTTCCCTTTTGCGAGCATAACTTTTGTCACACCCCCAAATTACCTGTTTTGCAGTGGAATGGAATTCCTGGGGGATGACGATCATAGCATCAAAGTTACAGTTATATCGAACGACCTAAAGTGTCGTTTTGAAAATATCGTTTGATTCAGTAAAATAATCAGAGTTTACAAAACATAGGTCCCAATAGATTTCCAAGATACCAAAATAAGTTTGTTACAACCAAACGATAGTTAAGTGCAAAAAAATGTAGGTGAGACGCGTCGACACCGTGACTCTATGATAAGTCCACATGCATGCCATGAAGTGAATGCCTTAGATACCTGAGATAAAACATGCTAAAAGTGTCAACACAATGGTTGAGTGAGTTCATAGAGTTTGGTTAACAAGTAAAGCTTTTAAAGAGCGTTCATGCAACAAAGGCAAAGTTTTTAGTCATTTAGAATAGTCCACAAAGTAAAGGCATTGTAAATCCACTCAGTTCCAAGTTCCGCCCATACAAAACTTGCAACCTGTGTGTTCACAACCCACTGCCAAAATATGTCTAGTTTATGTTCATGCACACGTTGTAAAATGAGTTCACAAAGCAAAGGCATTGTAAATCCACTCTGTTCCAAGTTCCGCCCATACAAAACTTACAACCTGTGTGTTCACAACCCATTGCACAAAATATAGTATGTCTAGTGGTCAATTATACGCTGGCGTAATAGTCGATTATAAGTTACCACAATAATTCACAATATAGTACCACGTATATAATAATGTATGCCAGGCAAAGCCCCTAGAATAAATAATATGCGTCCCGTAACATAGTGGACGAGAGGTTGGCCGACCTCTAATAGCGCTATCCATACTACCTACTAATAGGAGACTAACAATGCGAATGTACGAACAGTACATCATACAACTATTATATACCATTAAGAACACTCCGAACATGGGAGGATTTGCACTGCTCCGAACAAGGGAGACTTAAATTGAAAATGCTCCGTTCCCATAGGGAGACATTCTGCTCCGGACCGGGGAGGCTTAAGGTTGAGAACGCTCCGTAACATAGTGAGACGTTATGCTCCAGACCTGGGAGGCTTTATAGTGATGCTCTGAACATGGGAGACTTTATAGTGATGCTCCGAACATGCGAGACTTTAGGTTAAGGTCATAACACGTACGGTTCAATAAGTTCAAACAAGTCATAAGTTTGTATTTAAGTTCAAGAGTTCCGTTCAAAAGTTCGTAGTTAAGTTCAAAGATTTAAGTTGAGTTCAAAAGTTCAGAACAGTCAAAGAGCTCGAATAATATCAAAAGGTTCAAGATAGTCGAAGCGTTCAAAATCACGTCAAACAAGTTTAAAATATATCAAAAGGGTCCTTGTACAAGTTAAAAGAGTTTAACTATATGTCAAAAGGTTCATATCAAGTCCAAAGTGTTCACTTATACGTTAAAGGGTCCGAATAATTTTAAAAGAGCTCAAATATACATGTCGAAGGGTTCAAAATCAAAGAAAGTGATTCAAATAATGGCGTTCATAACATAGTGATCAATTTAGTTCTGGCACAATCTACTTACGCGCACATAGAGTGAAACAAAAGATATTTAAGTTCATACAGATGTAAAGTAAAAGCAAGTAGTTGAGCATGTATCTCCCCCGAAGAGTTTAAAAAACAATTAAACACGTAAAAGTGGGGCTACGAACTCACCTGATGCAATGATTATGATGACAAAAGTAGATACACAGAAATGAGGTGCGATCTCTATCCGCAACCTATTATGAATGATATGATCTAATATAAGTCATGAAACAATGTCGTGCATGCAAACTCATATGATATCCATACCACTTGTACATTTGAAAATAATGTTTATCGTCGAAATATATGTTTATGACCTCTTGTCAAGTTACAAAATACTTTACAAGTACTTACGTCGAAATGATATCCTACGATAATCATTTAGGGATTTAGTATGAAATTATAACTTTTCGTCGTAAAATAATGTCATTTGGAAAATTCATGAAAGTGACTAAATAGCCTCAAAAAGCTAGTCGTAAAATGGTGCACATCGAGTGTTAGGAAACGAACTCAACGGTTTTGGGAAGCTTGTATCATTATCTCAAAGGTTTAGCATTTAAGTTTTCATCATTGAGGTCTCGATCATGGAGAAAAATATCGGTAAAGTATGGTACTTGTGTCCAAAATATCGTTTAAGGGTGGTTTTCGGCAAAGTTTAAGTGACCGTATTTTATTCATTACAACTCTGCTTGACGAACGGTTGGACATTTTGGAAAATAGGCTAGGCGAACTCACTTTTACTAGAAGACATCTCGTTATAAAAAGTACTACATCCATGTTAAAAACGACCCTCAACATGGTCCTTCGTTGCCGTAGTATGTGTCTAATAGAAATATATTAATTTGCTTATATAATAAAGTTACGGCAACTTTATGTAAACACGTGTAATTTAATCGTTACAAGTCCGTTTTCTACGTTTTATATGTCCTTAGCTTCGTATCAAAGTATACTAATATATTTTTGATAAGTCGACACAATTTATAACGCTTAAGCCTCATTTTTAACCCGTAACAAGTTAAAATAACATGCTGAAATTTCTGGATTTATAGTTTTCGATGTCAAATTTGAAAATAGCATAACTTTTTCGTTATAACTCCGTTTTAACCCATTCAAGCGGCCACGTTTTCGTTTTAAAGTGTATTTTTTAAATATCTAGCCCAAAAATTTTTACCAACTGTCGGATTTTCCTAGATTTCTCAGAACCAACAGACACTGTTTTTATAGTTGTCGAAATGGATTTTTCTCGCTTAGAACTTATTCTAACCAATTCAAACCAACTCCAAAGCTATTCTAAACCTACCATACACCTTCTTAGGGTGTCATGGGTTCCTATACATCATCAAAAATGATACGTTTCAAGGGATAATTATAGGATGATATATATTCATTATAAGTACTTAAAAACAAATAAAGTGGTATAGATAATCACATAACTTGCATGTTTTCTTTCAAGCACAATAATATGACCAAAGTATGAATATGAATGATTGAAAATGATCATGAAATGCTTACTAGTTAAATGATGAGGTTTAAAGAACAAGTGTTTATCTAATACCCTAGGTTTTTATCTCAAAACCTTGATTAAGAGTATACTAGAGTGTATAAAAATAACTTGTTCTTGAAAATACTTCAAGTTTCTTCCTTGTTTCCTTCATGGCTGAATGGTAGAGAGAAATGGAGAGAGTGTTTTATTTTTATTTTTCACCAAAGTAATATTGTATGTATGTGTAAGTTATTAAAATATAATTAAAAATTATTACATGGCATGTCTAGCACTTAGCTAGTTGATATTTTTGGTATATAATTGGTGTGTCATGCCTTAATGTCGACAAGAAGAAAAACAAAGCAAAGGAAATGTATTTTGTATCATTTAATGTATAGATGTATAAGTAAAGTTGGTAATTTATGTATATAATTAAGTATTTAGGGTAGCGTTAGCTAGAAATAAATTTTAACGGAACAAAATAAAATATTTCGAAGTCATAAAAATTATAAAAATACATTTCTTACATGAATTGAGTGAAATAATAATTATCGAGTTGCATTTACGAAAACCGTCGTAAATATTTATACATAACATTTTATATACAAAATAAATTGAAAATATCGGGTAAACTAATAATATAATTTTTATAGTCTTAAAATGAGTATAAAAATATATTAGGATTATTTTTGGAAGTGTCGGATCAATATTCAAAATAATTTTTACGCGATAGCGTTTATTTAATAAGAAAATAAATGTTTAATGTAAAATGCAAAACCATGCACGAACCGATATGAAATGATGAATATTGAGTTTGAGAAATGACCGGAAATTGAGAATTGTGACATTCTTCCCATGTCAGAGGAATCACGTCCTCGTGATTCAATTAATGATAACTATAGTCCGATCCTCGACAAGGGTTTTAAAAGTTTATGCTCGTGTATGGTCTAAATGATTATGTTAATGCTCATGCATATGGGTTCCTCGTTCAACTAAAATACGTTCTCGTTCTATCGTGAGCATTTCCCGTCCTAAATACATGCTCTCTTATGATTAGGCTTGATGAGGCAGGCTTTCCCATTCTCGAGCGAAACCCTCAAAAGATTTTTAGGTAACCGATTTTTACTTAATCTCACAACTCATCAAACAAGAACTGTCATGAGATTAGGCTAAATCGGTTTGAGCAACAACTTGTTTCTAGCTTGATCTTTGCAACTCATCAAACAAGAACTGTCGCTCGGATCAAACTGGAAACAAGTGGTTTGAAGAAAATTTTTTGAAAATTTGGCTCGATTACGGAATTGCTTACTCATATGAGACTACTACTCCCTTCATTGCATGATTCTTCCTAAATTAGACATAGGTGATCAGGCTATGTATAATTTAGGAGTAACTATGCAATGCTTGGACTAATCGTCTCATATGATGTTTGGTGTTGAGTCATAAGTGCGCATGTATAAGGAGTATGCACTTATAATGATATGATGAGATGCTATGATGATGTAGTTATAGTCTAGGGTCAATGATGCAACCTATTTCTCTATAACCGATGCTCTGATACCAATCTGTCACACCCCCAAATTACCTGTTTTGCAGCGGAATGAAATTCCTGGGGGATGACGATCATAGCATCAAAGTTACAGTTATATCGAACAACCTAAAGTGTCGTTTTGAAAATATCGTTTGATTCAGTAAAATAATTGATAAGGTTTTAAAAGGTACCATTTTGAGGGGTCGTTTAAGTCCTTATTTGATCACTTTTGTATCCGTTATTGCTTAATATCGTTCCTTTTCACTTTTTAGGACTCTTGAAGGCAAAATGCTGGAATGACACTTATTTGGACGAAAAGGCGCGAATATATGAAGAAAATGGCCAAAGTCAAAATCGAGACACTCAAAGCTGCTGAAAATAGAAGGCGACGGCGTCAGGTGTTAATTACGACGCCGTCCGAGGATTTTTGTGACGGGACAGAACCCAAAACTCTTATTTTCAAGAGACGACGTCCAGTTGTAAAAGAGTAGGCCGTCGCTACTCAGACGGCCTAGATGCAATCCAGACGACGTCAGAAGCTGAAGAGGACGGCGTCACAGACATAAGGTGACGCCGTCGCAAGGTTAACGTGGCCAAGACGAAACCCTAATGGCGGCGACATGACGGCGTCACGAAACATAAGGTGACGCCGTCGCATATGTAATCTTATATTTAGAATCCGAATTTTTCAGTTTTAGGGAGAGTCTTTTTGGAGTAAAAACCTAAAACCGAACCTAAGGTGTCTTGTACAGTATTTTAGGGTTTTAAACCCTTTCTTACATCAAGATAAGTATTTACTTCATTAATTCAATTATATCTTTGATTATTTGTGTGTATGCTTGCATGTTCTCCATGTCCGGCTAATTTATTTGTGTGTTTGCTTAGGAAGTATGAAACTTAATTATTGAATATTGATTGGTTGTTTCTTATCTTAGTTGATTAATGATCTAGTAATGCGATAGGTCATTCGTTGTGTACTTAATGCTTGATTCATCTTTGTGAACCTTAGAATATGATTACCTGAGTAGTTGTAGGCTAAATTATCCAAAGAGTGCCTTAGAGTAAGAGTTTATCATCCCTAGTGGGTTTTGTAGACGAGACCCTTTGGTAAGTTCAAAGAGTTAGGGAGAAACGCATACTCTACAACTTTAGACACACAACGCAACTAAGAATAAGGACGTGACAATTCAACCATCAATAGGAGATAATTAAGGAGTAGTACAACCTAAGTAAACACATCTTTAAACTATCATACGAGCACACATTAATTAGACATAGACTCCCACAACCTTAGTTTAGATAATTAGATAATAGTAGAGTAATCGGTAGAAATACCAAAAACCCCCCAAATCCAATACCCGAGATTCGTACCTTTCCATTTCATAAAATATAAAAATACAAAAATAATCTTCCTCAACCTTAACCTTAGCGTAGTAACTTCTTACTAGCATTCCTATTCCCCTAGAGAACGATATCAATACCCGTGGCTTACCCTAATTACTACACTACAACGATTAGGTTCACTGCCTAGGGTGTTATAAACTTGCTCGAAGAAAAGGAAGTTTCCTTGACCCCGAACGACGCGTGTAGCGTTATCAAGTTTTTGGCGCCGCTGCCGGGGAATAGAATAACTAGTTAGTAGTCCACCTCGTTTAGGTTCTTTGCTTGATTCCTATCAAGTAAATTTTTCTCATTTTTAGCTTTCTCTTAGTCTATCCCCCTTCTTCGTGACCCTCGTTCGTAAAAACCATCACTCACCATGATCCGTATCTTCCATCGAAGACTCTTCACTCTACCCGTTCCCAATCCCAAGATTGAGAACGCAATCCCACAAAACCCTTCACCCACTCACCATTTTGGTAATCACCTAGGGCATAATGAGATAAATTGGCAACAACAAAGTCCTTTCTATTACTCTGATTCTGATGAGGAATTTGATTATGGTAAGGTACTTGATTGCGGGGAGGTCATTAAGTAAGACCCCTCCCAATGTTTTGACCCTAGGTGTAGGATTGAGAAGGATGGCCCCTTTAACATGCAATTCCCTTGCAAAATAGGACTAGAAGGATTCAATGCTTATTTGAATTCATTCTTACCTTTAAATTTAATCTCAAGGGACCTATACAACAAAATCAAGGTCAATGAGTTAACTTATCAAGGGAACAACGTTGTTGAAGCAGTCATTTATTTGCACGTGTTTGTCGGAAGTTTTGCTTATTTGGTAGAATTCATGGTCTTAGAAGACTTAGGAGAATTTATAGATAAGGACCTCACTCAAGTAATTTTTGGAAAACCTTTCAAAAAGTTGACTAGGTTGAATGAACGGATGATTGATGGTCTAATTACATTCTCTGATGAAGTTGAAGATTTCATCTGCCAAATGCCACGCGCTCATCCTAGGTCTAAACATAAGGACATCGAGGTTTGTAATAGAATGACCCCTATTCCATTGCTTAGTGAAAGGGATAAGTAGAGTGGGCTTAGGTACCCATATGAGAAAACTAAGCGGTATTACAAAAAATGCCTTGAATTAGGAGATGATTACAAAAAGAATGAAAGAGCGTTGGAATGGCTTAAGTATGAGCACGAGAGGATAGGTGAGGAAACGTAGGAGCACGACTATGAGTCTAGCTACAAGACTCTTTAATAAAGAAAAGCGCTTCGTGGGAGGCAACCCATGCTTAATTGTTTGCTTGTTAGTGTCATATATCTTTTACTAATTGTTTATCCTCATGTTTAAATTTGTAAAAATGCTTTATTTTGTTTTTAACCTCGTCTTAATTGCATATAAAGGTATTTTACATAATGGATAAGTGTAGGGAGGATTACACACGTTTTCAAAAGAAACGTAAACATGAGAATAACAATTAACTAAAAGATATTTATGTTTGTTTGTTCGAGTCAAATGCTTGTATCGAGTCATAATGGATGTTTTTGCAGAAATTTTTCCAGATTCTAAAGATGTAAATTTTCCAGAATTTTTTCCAGAAAATCGCAGACCAGTTTTTGTCAGGATAACCTGACGGCGTCAGGATTGCAACCTGACGGCGTCAGGAAGGAGTAAAAACATCAGATTATTTTTTTTCTCGTTTTCTGAGCTACTTATAAATTTTTGGAATTTTCCAGGTCTTAATTTTCTTAGAAATTCTGTAAACATCCATTCCACAAGCATTATATCCTAGTTTAAATCGAGTCTTATATATATTATTACCGCCGATTTTACGCGAAGATTTCGTTTGTTTTCTTCAAGTATGCAGGTTTAGTTTGTCAAGAAGAAGTTACATAAGATTGGAAGGAGCTTTTCACGCAATAATTCTTCTTGAAAAGGATTTAACCACCACTTTACACGGATCCTACCAAGCTAATCAGGGGAGTACTAGTTTCTTTCGTTTTTAATTACCTTCTTTTATCATAACTTTAATACTTTCGGGGAACATTTGGGACAATGTTCAGTTTAAGTGTAGGGAGGGAAAATAAAACGGGAACTTTGAAACTATGCTTATCCTTGACTATTTGCTTTGTCCAATTGTGATTGTGTAATAAACCATGAAAAAATGTCGGTTAGGGTAATTTTGGCACAAAATTTAAAATTTTTCATGACATATAGGAGTGGGCCATTAGTCTTAACAAAAGCGTCTCATGGATAGGAAGTTGCATGACTAGCACAAAAACTCTTTACCACCCAAATTCCACCAAAATGTGAGGATCGCCCTTAGATTAGTAGGAATTAAAAGCATTCATCTTCAATGCTTAGAGTGTGAACCGGTAGTATATTAGATTCTAGAACTTGTTTTGTGATGCATTCCGAGATCGCAAGTGAGACTACACTTGTGTAGTTAGGAATAACTAAATGATAAGAGGCATTAGGATAACCCTTGTTTGATACCCGTAATATAATTACTTCTTCCATATCGGTTGAGTAATTCCCCCACACCCTTTGCGTTGTACTCATCTTTAGTACACGATACCCCTAGTTAACCCCTCAGAGCCTATCCTTTTCGCGGTTCTCGTGATGTTTCGGTTTTTCCGGAATATCAATGAAGAGCATTGTTTACACCCCACCCCCAATTATACACCCAAATCACCTTAGCCTACCCCTTATGCACTCACTTTTAGTGCAAATGTTTGTTATCACCCTTAACCCTTAGTTCAATTATTTGGTTGCTTGGATAAGTTGCTAAGTCGAGTCATATCCTTTGTATACAGTTTTGGGACGATTGGGATTCATGGGAAAAGTTAAAGTTTATGAAATGACGGGAAGGGAACGTTAAATTCAAATTCCCTTTGTTTGCGTAATAATGTACCCCAAGTGTTTTGATCTTTTCAATTCGGGTCAAATTAGTGTTAGAGTAATAAAAACTCAAGTGTAGGGATATGCCTATAAATCCCTATTATTTTGATGTTATCATAGAGGATGGTAGAGTAAAAGTGTATGAAAAAAAAAAAAAAAAAAAAAAAAAAAAAAAATCGAAAAAAGAAATAGAAAAAGAGAAAAAGAAAAAAAATATATATATAGTAAAAAAATAATAATAATAAAAAAAAAATACGGGCTACCATCCTACATCTATCCTTTAAATTTATATTTGTTACCTAGAGTTTTAGAGTGTCGAGTCTTGGCTTAGCAACACCATTCTTCGTATGCATTTAACATAGAGATTTTTGACTTGCCACCACTAAATAGCCTATCCCACCAAACCCTTGTTTCCCTACCATAAGCCTAACATTACAACCCTTTAAAAGACCTCTTTGATAGTCTTTCCTAGGTGCTTACGCCAAAGCGATGGAGGTTTGATCTATTCTCAAGCCTATGGTAATCTATGTACTAGGACCGGTTAATGAGTGTTTATCTTCCATTTCCTATTTGTTATATTTCATATATACACCCGAGAGAGATGTGAGTATCCAAACACCCCATGTGAGGTGCTAGTATGTAATTTCCGTGCTTGTTATGACTTTTGCGGGGCTTATATGTGTTGTGGACCGTTTTGAATTAATGCTTCATGACCCCTAACTTATAAATTAATTGGCTAAAAGCACATTTGCTTGAGGACAAGCAAATAACAAGTGTAGGGATATTTGATAAAGGTTTAAAAGGTACCATTTTGAGGGGTCGTTTAAGTCCTTATTTGATCACTTTTGTATCCGTTATTGCTTAATATCGTTCCTTTTCACTTTTTAGGTCTCTTGAAGGCAAAATGCTGGAATGACACTTATTTGGACGAAAAGGCGCGAATATATGAAGAAAATGGCCAAAGTCAAAATCGAGACACTCAAAGCTGCTGAAAATAGAAGGCGACAGCGGCAGGTGTTAATTGCGACGCCGTCCGAGGATTTTTGTGATGGGACAGAACCCAAAACTCTTATTTTCAAGAGACGACGTCCAGTTGTAAAAGAGTAGGCCGTCGCTACTCAGACGGCCTAGATGCAATCCAGACGACGTCAGAAGCTGAAGAGGACGGCGTCACGAACATAAGGTGACGCCGTCGCAAGGTTAACGTGACCAAGACGAAACCCTAATGGCGGCGACACGACGGCGTCACGAAACATAAGGTGACGCCGTCGCATATGTAATCTTATCTATAGAATCCGAATTTTTCAGTTTTAGGGAGAGTCTTTTTGGAGTAAAAACCTAAAACCAAACCTAAGGTGTCTTGTACAGTATTTTAGGGTTTTAAACCCTATCTTACATCAAGATTAGTATTTACTTCATTAATTCAATTATGTCTTTGATTATTTGTGTGTATGCTTGCATGTTCTCCATGTCCGGCTAATTTATTTGTGTGTTTGCTTAGGAAGTATGAAACTTAATTATTGAATATTGATTGGTTGTTTCTTATCTTAGTTGATTAATGATCTAGTAATGCGACATGTCATTCGTTGTGTACTTAATGCTTGATTCATCTTTGTGAACCTTAGAATATGATTACCTGAGTAGTTGTAGGCTAAATTATCCAAAGAGTGCCTTAGAGTAAGAGTTTATCATCCCTAGTGGGTTTTGTAGACGAGACCCTTTGGTAAGTTCAAAGAGTTAGGTAGAAACGCATACCCTACAACTTTAGACACACAACGCAACTAAGAATAAGGACGTGACAATTCAACCATCAATAGGAGATAATTAAGGAGTAGTACAACCTAAGTAAACACATCTTTAAACTATCATACGAGCACACATTTATTAGACATAGACTCCCACAACCTTAGTTTAGATAATTAGATAATAGTAGAGTAATCGGTAGAAATACCAAAAACCCCCCAAATCCAATACCCGAGATTCGTACCTTTCCATTTCATAAAATATAAAAATACAAAAATAATCTTCCTCAACCTTAACCTTAGCGTAGTAATTTCTTACTAGCATTCCTATTCCTCTAGAGAACGATATCAATACCCGTGGCTTACCCTAATTACTACACTACAACGATTAGGTTCACTGCCTAGGGTGTTATAAAACTTGCTCGAAGAAAAGGAAGTTTCCTTGACCCCGAACGACGCGTGTAGCGTTATCAATAATCAGAGTTTACAAAACATAGGTCCCAATAGATTTCCAAGATACCAAAATAAGTTTGTTACAACCAAACGAAAGTTAAGTGCAAAAAAATTTAGGTGAGACGCGTCGACACCGCGACTCTATGATAAGTCCACATGCATGCCATGAAGTGAATGCCTTAGATACCTGAGATAAAACATGCTAAAAGTGTCAACACAATGGTTGAGTGAGTTCATAGAGTTTGGTTAACAAGTAAAGCTTTTAAAGAGCGTTCATGCAACAAAGGCAAAGTTTTTGGTCATTTAGAATAGTCCACAAAGCAAAGGCATTGTAAATCCACTCAGTTCCAAGTTCCGCCCATACAAAACTTGCAACCTGTGTGTTCACAACCCACTGCCAAAATATGTCTAGTTTATGTTCATGCACACGTTGTCAAATGAGTTCACAAAGCAAAGGCATTGTAGATCCACTCAGTTCCAAGTTCCGCCCATACAAAACTTGTAACCTGTGTGTTCACAACCCATTGCACAAAATATAGTATGTCTAGTGGTCAATTATACGCTGGCGTAATAGTCGATTATAAGTTACCACAATAATTCACAATATAGTACCACGTATATAATAATGTATGCCAGGCAAAGCCCCTAGAATAAATAATATGCGTCCCATAACATAGTGGACGAGAGGTTGGCCGACCTCTAATAGCGCTATCCATACTACCTACTAATAGGAGACTAACAATGCGAATGTACGAACAGTACATCATACAACTATTATATACCATTAAGAACACTCCGAACATGGGAGGATTTGCACTGCTCCGAACAAGGGAGACTTAAATTGAAAATGCTTCGTTCCCATAGGGAGACATTCTGCTCCGGACCGGGGAGGCTTAAGGTTGAGAACGCTCCGTAACATAGTGAGACGTTATGCTCCAGACCTGGGAGGCTTTATAGTGATGCTCCGAACATGGGAGACTTTATAGTGATGCTCCGAACATGGGAGACTTTAGGTTAAGGTCATAACACGTACGGTTCAATAAGTTCAAACAAGTCATAAGTTTGTATTTAAGTTCAAGAGTTCCATTCAAAAGTTCGTAATTAAGTTCAAAGATTTAAGTTGAGTTCAAAAGTTCAGAACAGTCAAAGAGCTCGAATAATATCAAAAGGTTCAAGATAGTCGAAGCGTTCAAAATCACGTCAAACAAGTTTAAAATATATCAAATGGGTCCTTGTACAAGTTAAAAGAGTTTAACTATATGTCAAAAGGTTCATATCAAGTCCAAAGTGTTCACTTATACGTTAAAGGGTCCGAATCAATTTAAAAGAGCTCAAATATACATGTCGAAGGGTTCAAAATCAAGGAAAGTGATTCAAATAATGGCGTTCATAACATAGTGATCAATTTAGTTCGGGCACAATCTACTTACGCGCACATAGAGTGAAACAAAAGATATTTAAGTTCATACAGATGTAAAGTAAAAGCAAGTAGTTGAGCATGTATCTCTCCCGAAGAGTTTAGAAAACAATTAAACACGTAAAAGTGGGGCTACGAACTCACCTGATGCAATGATTATGATGACAAAAGTAGATACACAGAAATGAGGTGCGATCTCTATCCGCAACCTATTATGAATGATATGATCTAATATAAGTCATGAAACAATGTCGTGCATGCAAACTCATATGATATCCATACCACTTGTACATTTGAAAGTAATGTTTATCGTCGAAATATATGTTTATGACCTCTTGTCAAGTTACAAAATACTTTACAAGTACTTACGTCGAAATGATATCCTACGATAATCATTTAGTGATTTAGTATGAAATTATAACTTTTCGTCGTAAAATAATGTCATTTGGAAAATTCATGAAAGTGACTAAATAGCCTCAAAAAGCTAGTCGTAAAATGGTGCACATCGAGTGTTAGGAAACGAACTCAACGGTTTTGGGAAGCTTGTATCATTATCTCAAAGGTTTAGCATTTAAGTTTTCATCATAGAGGTCTCAATCATGGAGAAAAATATCGGTAAAGTATGGAACTTGTGTCCAAAATATCGTTTAAGGGTGGTTTTCGGCAAAGTTTAAGTGACCGTATTTTATTCATTACAACTCTGCTTGACGAACGGTTGGACATTTTGGAAAATAGGCTAGGCGAACTCACTTTTACTAGAAGACATCTCGTTATAAAAAGTACTACATCCATGTTAAAAACGACCCTCAACATGGTCCTTCGTTGCCGTAGTATGTGTCTAATAGAAATATATTAATTTGCTTATATAATAAAGTTACGGCAACTTTATGTAAACACGTGTAATTTAATCGTTACAAGTCCGTTTTCTACGTTTTATATGTCCTTAGCTTCGTATCAAAGTAAACTAATATATTTTTGATAAGTCGACACAATTTATAACGCTTAAGCCTCATTTTTAACCAGTAACAAGTTAAAATAACATGCTGAAATTTCTGGATTTATAGTTTTCGACGTCAAATTTGAAAATAGCATAACTTCTTCGTTATAACTCCGTTTTAACCCATTCAAGCGGCCACGTTTTCGTTTTAAAGTGTATTTTTCAAATATCTAGCCCAAAATTTTTTACCAACTGTCGGATTTTCCCAGATTTCTCAGAACCAACAGACCCTGTTTTTATAGTTGTCGAAATGGATTTTTCTCGCTTAGAACTTATTCTAACCAAGTCAAACCAACTCCAAAGCTATTCTAAACCTACCATACACCTTCTTAGGGTGTCATGGGTTCCTATACATCATCAAAAATGATACGTTTCAAGGGATAATTATAGGATGATATATATTCATTATAAGTACTTAAAAACAAATAAAGTGGTATAGATAATCACATAACTTGCATGTTTTCTTTCAAGCACAATAATATGACCAAAGTATGAATATGAATGATTGAAAATGATCATGAAATGCTTACTAGTTAAATGATGAGGTTTAAAGAACAAGGGTTTATCTAATACCCTAGGTTTTTATCTCAAAACCTTGATTAAGAGTATACTAGAGTGTATAAAATAACTTGTTCTTGAAAATACTTCAAGTTTCTTCCTTGTTTCCTTCATGGCTGAATGGTAGAGAGAAATGGAGAGAGTGTTTTATTTATTTTTTTCTCCAAAGTAATATTGTATGTATGTGTAAGTTATTAATATATAATTAAAAATTATTACATGGCATGTCTAGCACTTAGCTAGTTGATATTTTTGGTATATAATTGGTGTGTCATGCCTTAATGTCGACAAGAAGAAAAACAAAGCAAAGGAAATGTATTTTGTATCATTTAATGTATAGATGTATAAGTAAAGTTGGTAATTTATGTATATAATTAAGTATTTAGGATAGCGTTAGCTAGAAATAAATTTTAACGTAACAAAATAAAATATTTCGAAGTCATAAAAATTATAAAAATACATTTCTTACATGAATTGAGTGAAATAATAATTATCGAGTTGCATTTACGAAAACCGTCGTAAATATTTATACATAACATTTTATATACAAAATAAATTGAAAACATCGGGTAAACTAATAATATAATTTTTATAGTCTTAAATTGAAAATGAGTATAAAAATATATTAGGATTATTTTAGGAAGTGTCAGATCAATATTCAAAATAATTTTTACGCGATAGCGTTTATTTAATAAGAAAATAAACGTTTAATGTAAAATGCAAAACCATGCACGAACCGATATGAAATGATGAATATTGAGTTTGAGAAATGACCGGAAATTGAGAATTGTGACAACTTTTTTTACCGGTTCTTTGGATCGTCTTCTTTTTTGCCCGATTCGCCTTGTTTTTTTCACTTAAACTCTGCAGCAGGAAAGTAAAATATCATAATGGGAAATTAAGTAATGTTATTTAAAGTGGAAGAGTATTTCACACCTTAGTGTTTTCTTTATTCCAATACTTCACAAGCTTCTTCCATTGTTTTTTTTGAACTTGCTTTGGCCTAGATCTTATTTGTTGCTTAACTGAAAAAGATTGATCATGGTAGTGTTCCTTAACTCTTGCCCTCCAGTTCTTCACCTTCCGCCCAAATGATTGCAATATCCATTTTTCTCCAGCTTCCGGAATATCAAATTTTGTCTAAAAAATGTAATAGCTCACATTAGAAAACAAATACTTTATTCATTAACATACAAATTTAACATTGTGTACCTTTAAGAGTTCAAGCAAAGCTTTTTTTTTTGCGGCGTCAACTTTATTCCATGGTTTATAAATCGGACAATACTTTCCACTCCTTGAAAGTGTTCCCATGAAATGAGTCAGATGACTACTTTTGTCGTTAATAGGTTGTCCGTGTTCATTAACTAAAATAGGAATTCTATCCCCTTTTTCTTGGGCCCAAACTTTTGCCATACGTGTTGGTCCTCTCTTTCTTTTGCTTACAATCCAAACTACAAAAAGTGAACATGATTTACAATAGATACGTATACATTTAAAATACTAAATAATTCGAAATGGAGGAAATATCTTAGCGTTGTATTTTGTCTTGTTTTAATTTAACTTTATTATATATTCTTCTTATATGACACAATATATGATATATGATTTTTAAAACGATGCAATCAAGTAGACCATGTTAACCTGTTTCATTTCGAGCTTGTGTAACTAAATGGTTTTCTTCATTTTTAGAATGCTCAGCTTGAATCTCTTCTCCGAGTAGATCATAGCCGTCATTTGTTAAATCGTTCACATACTCCAAATCATCCTCATTCTCCAAATCATCCTCATTCTCCAAATCATCCTTGTCTTTATCTACATCATCTTCTGAAGTAGCTTGTTGTTCAATATCTTCATTCATAGGTATGTCTTCGATATCATCATTTTCAACATCATAAAGGTCTTCATTGTTATCTATATTAAAATAAAAAAAAAAAAAAAAAAAAAAAAGACAAGTAAGCACCGAAAACAGTTAACTGAATATACACTTAATAGTAATTTAATATCATATATATAGTATTTGAAATTTATGTATAGTTACCATCAGATCTCAAGTCACGCTCCCCGTGGTCATGATCGTTGTCAATTGCAACTAAGTTTCTCTCAGTTGCAGTTAATCTCCCTCTGTTGACAGAATTTGGTTGATCATTTCTCGTTTGGACTTGGTCGGACTCCTGTACCCTACTACGTATTGCCCTCCCTGTATCAATCTGTTGTCTCTTTTGCGATTGAGATTCTGAAGATGTTAGCCCACTGGAGACATTCGGAGCACTCATTCGTTTTTTTGCTAAATTTTTATATCTAGTCATGGACTGTGGAGCAATGTATTTTCGATTCTGTTTCATGCAAGTAGAATTGTTAGAAAACAAACATAAAGAAAATATAGTAGCCAAATTTATTATTCGTACCTTTTTATTTGTTTGTGTAGCCGCTTCTTTTGGGTTATCTTCCTCAGCATTAAGATGGAAGTCTGAACCAGACATATAATCTGCATCTTTCTCACCGGTATCCGTTGGTTTCTATTTCTTTTTCTTTGTTTTGTCACTCTCTACTAGACTTGTCAAAGACTTAGCAAGATTTTTCACTCCCAAAGCTTGTAATCTCTGTTGGTTTTCTTGAATCCTTGTCCTTCTGGACATTTCATAATCATTCGTATTTCTCGTGGTGATTTGGCGTGAACAATAGTCATTTGAGAACAACAAACTGAAATCAAATCACTATCTGTTACATGTTACAGATTGAAATACATTATCTACAAACAAAAAATAGACGCAAATCCTTCAGTTACATTACATTAGCTAGAAACTGATATCAAATCACTATCACTATCACTACCCAAATTCTTTGACCCAACTTTACACAGGTATACCAACATTCATTTAAATTAAACAGAGCAACTTAAATACAACTTGTACCACATCACAAATAAGCAGCACTTATAATCACATATGAGACTCATCACAAGAGGTCAACCAAACACATACCCGAACCCACCATTTCCCACACTAACAATGTATAACAATAACAATGTATAACAATGATAATACCAATAATAATACCAATAATAACAACAACAACAACAACAACAACAACAACAACAACAACAACAACAACAACAACAACAACAATCATCATAATAATAATAATAATAATAATAATAATAATAATAATAATAATAATAATAATAATAATAATAATAATAATAATAATAATAATAATAATAATAATAATAATAATAATAATAATAATAATAATAATAACAACAACAATAATAATAACAACAAGAGAGGTTTGCATTACCTGTTGAGTCAGATCTTCATTCAAAAGTGAAAACCCACAATCCTTGTTTTGCTGCCCACATACAACCCTAAACCAAAATTGAGATTTTAACCGTCTGTGAAAAACGATTTCCATTAATAAAATCGAATCAAATACTTGATTTCCGAAAAGATATGCTTGATTTTCGTAGCGCCAAAAGTTATTTATGAATCTGAATTTTTCCCCAAAAATTTTAAGCGGGTTTATGTGAACGTGGGTGTGTAAGTTTTCCCCTAATTTTTAGATTATAATTAGATTTATAATTAAATTAACTACTAGTAGTATATAGTATATGAAATGTATTATATTATTGTATATATATATAATATATAAGTATTTTATTGTATGTGAAACTAAAAATGAAGTAGATTTGGCATTCGTTTTTCCGACTTCCTGGGTCAAACAACAATATCAATGTGTTGAAGTAATCAGTCTCTGTTGTATCTTACTGCCCGAAATGGAGCGGCTCCAGATAGTTCATTTGTTTTACGCGGGCGTTATTTAAAATGTTGCTATTTTCTTACAGACGGGATTTATCCTACGTGGTCTACGTTTGTTAAAGCGTATCCGCATCTAGTTGACCCGAAAGATAAAGTGAGATGTAGGACAGTAAACCACACTAGAGTCATATATGCCATTGGTGCATCAATGAGACGGACATGCATGGAACCCTATGAATAATGAAATGGCTCGGGTTTGAAACTGGGAGTCAGATATCATATCATAATCAGAGTGTCATATCAAAAGGTTCATATCTAATGTTGCAAATTAAAATCGCGAGTCAGTAGTCGGGCGGTCGACCACCTTGTAGCTTGTAATCGGTCTGGGCGGGATGAATCGGTGATATGGTATAATTTGATGTATAATTAAATTAATTAATACTACCTAGTATATAGTATATGAAAAGTATTGTATTATTGTATATATATATAATATAGGTATAGGTATTTTATTGTATTTGAAACTAAAAAAGAACTAGAGTATTACCCGGTCGTTGCTCGGGTTATCAACTAAGGGCCCGTTTGGTTGGTGGGTGTTGCTTTGGATTCGGGATTGATTTGGTAAAAACGTAAAGTTTATGAAATAATAACTTTGAAAAAGCTAATATGAATAACTCTCAACAGATGCGGTCGTTCATTTATATCGTCAAGAGTTTTTACGTAAGTCGACTTCCCATGACGTCACATTCCGGGGATGCTTTGTAGCCTATATTCTACACATATTGAACGGAGGAATTGTCCTAGGCATTTGCGAGGCCAATATACGCGAGGTGATCATAAAGTGCCGACTATTATGATTGAATGTATTGCTTCGCATGAAGTCAGAGATAGGACAGTAATCCAACACGAGCCCAGAAACATAACATATCATATCATAAAACAGATAATCCAGTAACTGTAGATAACAGATATAGGATGCATCCATACTCCCCTGCAGATAACATAGTGGCCAAACATATACTTGAGCTCATAACATGTATGGTGTGGAACGTCACTCAAACACACTAGAGTCATATATGCCATTGGTGCATCAATGACCCGGACATGGAACCCCCATGACTAGTGAAATGGCTCGTGTATCAAACTGATAGTCAGATATCATATCTTAATCAGAGTGTCATATCAAAAGGTTCATATCCAAAATGTTCATAACAAATGGGTCATATCAAATGGTTCAGAAAAGCATATCAAAGGTTCATAATAAAAGTTTCATAGCAAAGATTCGTCATTAAGGTTCATAGTAAAAAGAATCATATGAAGATTCGTCATTAAGGTTCATCAAGGTTGACAACAGGGCAATATCACCGGTTCATATGACCCAAGTGTACTATCGGGTTGTTCGGTTAGTTTGGTTTCATTCAATTTGAAAATAATAATCATGAATATTTTAAAAATAATATTCAAATTATAACCATTTATAAAGATGGGCGTGATCTTTTTGAAATTCACGGGTTGAAAAGGTTAAACGGATTTTTGGTTGACACAGTCAACCCTTTTTTGATACAAAAGTTGCCACATTAAGAAAAAAATCTTAAACGGGTTGTCAGGTCGACCCAATTAATTTATTCACAACCCGAACCTACCCTGATTAATAAACGGTTAGATGGGTCGACCCAAACCCGACCCGAAATATATTTATACTGAACGACGAGTTACTAGTTCCTCTCTTTTTACAACTGCTTCAAACTGAAACTGAATTGGTTACACTTTGAGTCATCCCAATTAAAATAATAAGCATCAATATTATGGGAACGCGTAAGTTTTTCTCGACTTTTGATTTTCTGCAGTCTCTTCAGTTCTCATGATTACTTGTTTTAATTATTTCATTTCTCATTAATACTCTTAATTTTTTCAGTTCATGCATCTACCCTTTATATATATGTTGGTTTTATTTTTATTTTTTCAGTTCATCCATATACTTTTTTCAGTTCATAAGTTTTTCACTATATACAACCCTAATTGTAAATGTCTGCCACGCCATACTTGAATGAACTGAAAGATCTTTGTGGGTCTGAAAAGCTTCATGATTGTTTTATTTTTCTCAATATTATAGTAAATACCTTTATTAACAAATATTATTGAATCTAAAATTATTGGTTTTGATATATCAGGTATTTAGCTACATTAAAACTTTTGCAATTAAGCGTTCTATAAAACTTTTGCAATTAAGCGTTCTATTATGGCGTAGGATAATAAAACCACAACAAATAAGCGTACTATAAAGGTTAATGTTAAAAGACACAGTTGTCAAGGGTCATGTTAATTTTTGTTCAAATAAAACTTTTGCAATTAAGCGTTCTATAAAACTGAATAAGCGTTATAAAAAGCGGATGTTTTACAACTCTAAAAAGATGTGCCATATTGTGGTGTATCATAAACAAACCATTATGAATAAGCGTTATATAAAGGTTAACGTTATAAGACGCTATTGTCAAGGGTCCTATTCACTTTTCTTATAAAAAAAACGTTTGCGAATAAGTGTTCCATAAAACCGATGTTTTATGACTCAAATATCAAGTGTCTTATGATGGTGTATCAATCTATGGGACCCAAGTGTCAACTGTCATATTAAGTTATGTTTTAATAATACGTTTGCGAATAAGCGTTTTAAATAATTAATGTTTTATGACTTATATATCAAGTGTCCTATTATGGTGTATTGTAATAAAACCATAATTAATATGCATCCTTTAAGGGTCCTATTAAGTTTTGTTATAATAAAACTTTTGCAAATAACCGTTTTAAAAAAATGATGTTATAAAACCATTGTACATAAGCGTCCTATAAAGGTTAACGTTATAATACCCACGTGTCAAAGGTCCTATTAAATTTTGCTATAATAAAACTTTTTGTGAATAAGCGTTTTAACTAACTGATGTCTTATGACTCAAAACTCAAGTGTCCTATTATGGTTTATTATAATACAACCATAATGAATAAACGTCTTATAAAGGTAATTTATTAAGATCCATATTTTAAGTGTCATATTAAGTTATATGATAATAGGACCCCAAATCATCGACCATCCTATTTTATACCTTTTTAGGACATCGCCTAAGTAGCAAATATTTAAAAAGGACCCTAAACGCTCATATGTCTTATTAAACAGTTTTTTAGGACTCCATTATCATACCGTCCCACACAAAGGGTCCTAAAAAGCCACTTTTGTTGTAGTGTTGCTTTTGGATTGTTATATAACATTCACAATTTACCCAAAAATAGATAACGCATTAAGCAATATATAAAGTGATATTCACTGTTTTCTAAGAAATTTAAAGAACAAAACTCATGTATGAAATTATAGAAAATTTCCACAAAAGCATGTTTTACAGTGAGAAAGAAAAAAGTTACCTATGTGAGATTTTAGATAACATTGGTTTTACCAAAACATGTTTAACAGTAAACAACAAAAATAAAATTGATTAAAAAAAATCAAGAATTTTTATGAGTATTCAGAAAAGAGTCTCCCAATCATGTTTTTTAACATAAAAGGAAGATATCTACCTCGAAGCATACTATTATTCTAGACTTATATAACCCATACACACTATCATATATTAGTAAACCATAATTTCTTTTTTAAACCTATGTGGAATAGGATGTTAGGATAGATGGTTCCACTAAGGCTCCATAAAACAAAGTTGGTACACTATTATTAATTAAATCCTTTTAAACACATGAAACGAAAAAAGAGAAGTATTATTCTAGACTATGATCACCCTGAAAACATCATATTATTCTAGACTGTTAGGAATTAGAAATTTCAGGTATTAAAGAGTCGGTCACCTCAAGTATATGTAATCGTTAGAAAGCTCGTAGTCGTAGTTCTTTTAAGTTAAGTAGTATTTAGTTAAGTAACACCGTGGAGGACGGACGCGTCTTACCTACTGTATGCCTGATCCACAGCCCGATGTGTGGCATTTTATGTAAGACTATAAATACTCTCTACCTCCCAAGGTAGAGAGTTGGAGCTCATAATAAGAATTTTCTTTCTCTCACTAAAGTTCCCTAAACCTCTAACTTTCTCTCTCTAGAATTCCACTTATTCGCCACCTTGTTGTTATGGTTTGATGTGTATGTGAAAAATAATATCTAACAATTGGTATCAAGAGCCATGGTTAGATCATATCTTGCACATCTTTGGATTTCTAGTGGTTTTTAGGTGGTTTTTGAGTTTGAAAAAGTTTAGTGGTTTTTGCATCATTTAGGTGATTTCTAGTGTTAAAGTTTGGAGTTTGATAGTACTTTTATGTTTAGAATCATCACAAGTGTTTAGGTTTTGATTTGGTAAGCTTGAATCATCGTGGTTGGGTAGTTTTTGGATTGAAAAGTGATGTTTTTGTAGTTTTCTTGCTAGCGACTTGACATTCGGACTTTATTCATCGTAGTGACTTGCTTTGAAATTTCGTGGCGAGTTACAGTTTTGGAGCTAGCGACTTAGATCTAGCTATTAACAGTACAAGTAGTGGACTCTCCACTACGGGTAGCGACTTGGTGGTAGCGACTTGGTCTGTAGCGAGTTGCTCTTTAGCGACTTGTATCTTTAGCGACTTGAGTAGCGAATTGCTGCCAAAATTTTGCTAGCGACTTGAGGCTTAGCGAGTTACTACTTAGCGACCTGCATTTGTCTAGCGACTTGGGACTCTAGCGACTTAGTGGTGTAACGAATTAGGTGTTAGCGACTTGGTGCATTATCTTCTAGCGACTTGGGTGATTGTTTACGGTTTTCTCTTGATTTAGTAAAATCCCGTGAAAGAATCTATTTCTCGGTTTAATCATAGAGTTATAAAATCCCGTATTATCTGTTAACATGTCTACCAACGTTCCTACTATCATCTCCACTGTTGCCGAGGATGTTCAAGCAGCTGGGTCAGATACTCGTCCACCCATGCTTGACAGAACTGACTACGATTCTTGGGCTCAACGAATCAGATTGTATGCCTTGGAAAGGAAAATGGTGTCAACATTCTCAAATCCATTGATGAAGGACCGTATCGAGTTGAGACGACCAGAGATATACTTGACACTAATGAAGATGGAACTCCTATTTACGGAATGGACAGACCTAAAATGTATGATGAGCTTGATGATAAGGAGAAAAAGAGATTCGATGCAGATATCAGGGCTTCTAACATTGTTCTTCAAGGTCTTCCTAAAGACATCTACAAGCTGATCAATCACAACACCGATGCAAAGGCAGTATGGGATAATGTCAAGATGCTTCTCTCAGGTTCAGAATTAACTATGGAAGACAGAGAATCACAACTCTATGACGAATTTGAACACTTCAAGATGAAACCAGATGAGAGTGTCTATGAGTACTATGTGAGATTTCATAAGTTGGTGAATGACATGAGGAACATCAGAATGACTATGCCTAACATTCAGCTAAACTCAAAATTTGTGAACAACATGAATCCCGAATGGCACAAGTTTGTCACCTCTGTGAAGCTCACTAAAGGATTGAAGAATACAAACTATGAGCAACTCTATGCCTTCCTCCTTCAGAATGAGAGACATGCTATGTTTGAAAAATTGGTTCTCAATCAGTTCAAAACCAACCAGGGAGAGACAAGCTCGTCCAATGACTCAACTGCCTTCTACTCAAACATCGGAATCACAACCAAAGCTTCACAAGTCATACCCTTGGGTAATGGTAATCACAAACTCATTCCTGATCCTATGTTCAAACAAGCCGATGCTGATGCACACGTGGGTAACTTCATTAATCAACTAGCTCTTCTGATTAGTCAAAACATGAATTCTCTCCCACAAACCAACAACAACCTCAGAACTGCATCTAACCCACACAATCAAGCTACTGTTAAAGATGGAAGGATCGTGGTGCAACCAGTTCAGGAAAGACAGTATGATCAGGGAAGAGGTGGAGCTGGTAGAGGTTATGTTGGTAACCAGAATCGAGGAAGGAATGGTAACCAAGGTCAAGCTAAGCCGATCAAATGTTATAACTGTGGTGGTGAGGGACACAGTGCAAGAAACTGCACATCTCCAAAGCGTCCACAGAATGCTGATTACTTCAGAGATAAGATGCTGCTTGTACAAGCTCAGGACAATGGTGCTGCTTTAGATGAAGAGGAATTGCTGTTTCTTGCTGAGGGCAATGCCAAGACCTATGATGCAGATGTGGATGAGCAGCCTATTCAGGAGATAGGTCACAATCATCAGAATGCCTTTCAAGTCGCTGATTGTGATGCATACGACTCTGATGTGGATGATGGACCTACTACACACACAATTTTTATGGCTAGCATTTCTCCAATGGTTTCTCCCAAGGTCTCTTCTTCACCACAAACTGGCCCATCCAAGGACAAACTCATCTCAGATGTATTAAAACTATACGATGATGCTGATGTGCAACAGATGCATGACAAAGTACAATCAACTGAAACTAGTGTATCAAATGTTGAAAATATGGGTAATATCGATATTGTCCCATATGATCAATACGTGAAACAAAGTGAAAGTGAAGTTGTACCAAGTGATGCATCTTCTGCAGTCAACAATGACTATGTTTTTGATGAATACACTGCATGTGCCCCTGATGATTCTGTAATTTCTGAACTAAATGCCTATAAAGAACGTGTTGCTATTTATGAACAACGTGCAAATTTTGAGTTGACCACTCGTGAGCAGGAAATGGATGACCAAGTGCGTACAGTCATTAGAAAAAGTAATTTTAGAGAAGAAGTATTGAAACAAGAATTAAATTCCTTACAAGAAAAGCTTTCTAAAACTGCTAAGCAAAAACAGGAACTTCAAGAAAATGTGAAAATGCTTAAGCAAGAATTTAATGCAAAGGAATCAAAACTCTTGAAAGATTTTTCTAATCTGAAAACTTTGAAAAACAAACTTGAAAACAAGTTGTACATACAAGGGAACACCATTCAGACTGCTCACATGATCACTAAGCATAGGGTCTTAAGCCATAAGCACAGCATTCCCCTTGTTAAGGAACCAAATCCAGAGGTCATTAAAAGGGCTAGAAATGCTCATAAGGTTCTTTATGATGGCAATGAAATCCTTAAACCTAGACAGAAACCTAGTTGCGTTGAGTGCACTGAGGAACATAAGAAATCAGATGAAGTCACTAGGGAAAGGATTAACAAAAAATTAGATGATCCTAAATGCAAAGAAAAAAAAGTAATTATCACTCCCCATGACTACAAGAAGGAAAACTGGATTTCCTTGAACATGTTTAAGCTTCAGACATTGTTGACTCCCGAACAAGTTTTCTGGAAAAAGGATTTAGATAAGCAGAAAGCTGAAAATATTGTTGAAACAAACCCTCCCCTATGGAAAATGCCTAGAGCGACTGTGTATCCTCCTAATACACCAATGCATCTTGTTCCTAGAACAATTGCCACTAAAAGCAAGACCTTAATTAGCCAATATGTTATATTTCAACTATTTGTTGATTTTGAGAAAACTTGCAAGAAAAGGATCACACCCACTGGTATTACGGAAGGAGAAAGGGGTTTTGAGCAAATGAAAGAATGTTATTTAACTAAGGTCATGCCTTTCTTTAAACTTTTGAAAGATCACTTTGAGAGTCTTAAAAAGGGGATAGAAATTGATATCAAGGGAATGGAAAAGGAATTTGATGCAATGATAGTTGAAGTTAGTGATTATGAGCGTGCACTAAAATATAATGAGATTGAGAGGAAGAACTTGCATACATTAAATGAGACTCTTATTACTGAATGTGTTGCTCAAGATATGTTTTTCACTGCTTCAAATTGCTCTATTAATGCTTCCAAATTTCATGAACTATCTGTTGCCCTGAAAGTCTCTCATGATCGTGTCATTGAGCTTGAAAAAACTAATTCTAAACTAAACGAGAAAATTGAACTGGATGATCACGACAATTTGGTTAAACATTTCTCTAAACTAGAAGTTGAGCATTTTAATTTACAACTAAAATATCAACATCTTAAAGAAAATGTCAAAACTTCAAATATCAAGACATCATCAGATGCTCCAGAGTTTGATCAGTTTTTCAAATTAACAAACGTGATGAACAGATTCAAGCTCAGTGCAACACGATCAGAAAGTTGAAAGCCCAAATCTCTCAATTAAAGGGTCAAATGAACAATATGACAGGATCCCAAATGCCTCCTCCTTTAGATTCTCAGAACTCTCAAACGTTTCATCTTCAAAACCTAGTAAATGCTTTACAAAAGGAAAATGAAAGTTTTCTAGAAGAAAACGAAAAGGTTAAACGTCATTTCAATGAGTTATGTGAATCAATTAAGGTCACTCGTAACAAAAATAACGAACAAATAGCTTCATTGCAAAAGGAAATTGAGAATCTGAAGAGTCAGGTAAAAGGGAAAATGCCAATGACCAATGGGGAGAATGGTGGATCAAAGGTTCACTCTTGTAATAAATATGCTTTGTCTGTGACATATGTCCCTCCTCATCTAAGGAACAACAAACTTGCTATTCAAACATACTTCTCATCCCTTAAGGATTGCCTAGAATGTCTGCGTGAGATTGTTGAAGAGGATAAGTTAGAGAAACCTCATGATAATGCAATTGGACATGCATGCTTATATGCCAAACGATCTCAAGAAATCTTAGAATGCTTGATCACAATATGCCCAAAGTCATTAGGTGAGAGAGTTAATCCTTTGATTCCATGTTCGATGCCTATTGCCAAGTCTGATATTCATTCTAAGCCCAATGCTATGAAAGAGAACTCAAGTGTGCCTTCTAGGAGTACAAATCCCAGCACTTCTAGTTTTAAGAAAGTGAACCTTAGTGTGCCTACATGTAGTTCAGATCCCAGTACATCTAAACAGGTGTTGCAAAGAGTTGTAAAACCCACTAATGTTCCCATTCCCTCTACAGGAGTAATCAGTGACATTAAACGGAGCAGGTCAAAGTCTCAAGACAATACAAGGAATGATAGGACCTCTCAAGCTAAGAATGTGCACTGGAAGAGAGTAGAAGAACAATCTAGGTACTTTAAGCTTGAATTGAATAAAACGAATCGTGTTGATTCTAGTATTAGTCATAGGCGTACTGTAATTAATTCGAATTCCGATACTATTTGCAAACCTTGTACTGATGTCTGCTTGAATTCTGTTTCTAATCATGAATGTGGTGTTAATGTTCTGCCTAATGATGTTAATTGTCCAGTTAATATTGTTAATGCTAAAATTCATGCTAAGAAGGCTAAAAGGCAAAAACGAAAGAAAGTTAGAAAACAGTGGAAACCCACAGGAAGAACATTCAGTAAAATAGGCTTTTATTGGATACCTGTTGGTCATAAGACTAATCAGATAATGCCCACTAGAAAATGGATGCCTACTGGTAGAATTATTCCCTTAAGAAGTGATCACACTATAAACAGGGCTAATACAGACACTAGTACTGCATCTATTCACAATGATTCCATTGCCTCACTTTCTGATATGAATGCTTCTATTTCTGATGTGGGTGTTCCAACCATTGTAACTAACCAAATGGAACCCATTCTTGCATGGGGATCCCAATTATCCAGTTATCTATTCTTGTCTATGTTCAACTGCAGATCGTTCAAATCGTTCTGTGGTACCTGGACTCAGGCTGTTCCAAGCATATGACTGGAGACCGGTCGCGGCTCATGAACTTCGTGAGCAAATTCATCGGGACTGTTAGATTCGGTAATGATCATTTCGGTGCTATTATGGGTTATGGAGATTACGTTGTTGGTGATAGTGTCATCTCTAGAGTTTACTATGTGGAAGGTTTGGGTCATAATCTGTTCTCTGTTGGTCAATTCTGTGATTCTGATCTAGAAGTAGCCTTCAGAAAACATACCTGCTTTGTTAGAGATCTTAATGGTAAGGAACTGTTAAAAGGAACTCGTGGCTCAAATCTTTACACCATCTCTATCGATGACATGATGAGAGCTTCTACAATCTGCTTGTTATCAAAGGCTTCAAAAACAAAGTCATGGTTATGGCATCGTCGTCTCAATCACTTGAACTTCGGCACTATCAACGATCTTTCCAGAAAGGACTTAGTTGTAAGTTTACCTAGACTAAAGTATGAAAAGGATCATCTTTGTTCAGAATGCCAACTGGGTAAAAGCAAAAAGTATGCCCACAAATCCAAACCTACAAACTCAATTACAGAAGTTCTTCATACCCTTCATATGGACTTGTGTGGACCAATGAGAGTGCAGAACATCTTTGGTAAGAAATATGTGTTGGTTGTGGTTGATGATTACTCTAGATTCACCTGGGTCAAATTCTTAAGGACAAAGGATGAAACTCCCGATATCATCATCAAACTCATCAAACAGCTGCAGGTTCGACTCAACAAAACAGTCAGAATTGTCCAAACAGACAATGAAACTGAGTTTGTTAACAAACAACTTAGTGACTTCTATGAAAGCATTGGAATCAGCCATCAAAGAAGTGTTCCACGAACTCCTCAACAGAACGGTGTTGTTGAAAAACGAAATCGAACCCTTGTGGAAGCCGCTAGAACAATGCTGATTTACTCAAAGGTTCCAATGTTTCTCTGGGCTGAAGCTATAGCCACTGCATGCTACACACAAAATCGTTCTCTAATTCACACTATTCATGGAAAAACTCCATATGAACTTGTCCACAACAGAAAACCTAATCTCTCTTTCCTTCGTGTGTTTGGTGCATTGTGTTATCCAACTAATGAGGGACAAGACTTAGGCAAACTTAGAGCTAAAGCAGACATTGGAGTATTTGTAGGGTATGCTTCAAACAAAAAGGGATACCGAATCTACAACAAAAGAACCCGAAATATCATGGAAACAATTCACGTTACGTTTGATGAGCTGACCAGTCAAATGGCTCCTGGACACTCTAGTTCAGGACCCGCACTTCAAAACAGTCCCATTGGTTCATCTCTTGTTCCAAACTCTTCTCAAGAAACTCCATATGTACCTCCATCTGAAGATGATTTAAGGAAATTGTTTGATCCTATGTTTGATGAACTTTATGATCCAAGTACTAATGAGGTGTCGATTCCTACAACAGAGGCTACTCATATTCCTGTGAATGAAGGCAATCCCTCAGTCTCAATATCTTTAAGTCAAGAAGCACCTGCTGCTGATCCTTCAGTCTCTTCAACAAATCATCATTCTTCAAATGTACATCATGGAAATGTTTCTGGCATCAATGATGAAGTTAATCCCTTTGCTACTCCTGAAGATGCTCCATTTGAAAACATATTTGCTCCTGAATTATCATCAGAACCATCTTCTTCAGGAGACATCGACTCAGCTACCTCAGTCCCTCAACAACTACCACATGAACACCTCAAAAAATGGACTCACGATCATCCATTAGACAACATCATTGGAAATCCCTCTCGTCCTGTATCAACACGAAAACAACTTGCAACCGATGCCTTGTGGTGCTTCTTCAACTCCGTACTATCTAAGATCGAACCAAAAGATGTTAAAACCGCCATGAATGAAGATAGTTGGTTTAATGCCATGCAAGATGAAATTCATGAGTTTGATCGACTTGATGTATGGGAGTTAGTACCTGCTCCAGACTGTGCTATGATTATAGCTCTTAAATGGATCTTCAAAGTGAAACTTGATGAGCATGGTGATGTGTTGAAGAACAAGGCTCGATTAGTTGCTAAAGGATACCGTCAAGAGGAGGGTATTGACTTTGAAGAATCTTTTGCTCCTGTTGCTTGAATCGAGGCAATCAGAATCTTCTTGGCTAATGCTGCTAGTAAGAACATGATAGTATATCAGATGGATGTGAAGACGGCATTTCTGAACGGAGACCTTAAAGAAGTCGTCTACGTCAGCCAACCTGAAGGATTTGTAAATCAAAAGCATCCTACTCACGTTTATCGGTTGAAGAATGCCCTTTACGGTTTAAAGCAAGCTCCAAGGGCATGGTATGATACTATGTCAAAGTTTCTTCTATCTACTGGATTTAGCAAAGGAGCAGTTGATCCTACATTGTTCACCAGGAAGTCAGGCAAACATTTAACTTATGTTCAAATTTATGTTGATGATATTATTTTTGCCTCGACAGACCCAATGGAATGTGATCGTTTTTCGAATGAAATGAGTTCAAAATTTCAAATGTCAATGATGGGACAAATGCCATTTTTCTTGGGATTACAAATTTCACAAAGTCCCGGAGGCATTTTCATAAATCAATCTAAATATGCAACAGAGATCTTAAAGAAATTTGGATTTGATTCAAGTGACCCTGTTGACACCCCCATGATTGACCGAACCAAACTAGATGAGGACCACTCAGGGATCATGATTGACCAAACGAAATATCGGAGTATGATTGGATCCCTGATGTACCTCACTGCTAGTAGACCAGACATCTTGTTCACTGTTTGCATGTGTGCTAGATACCAGGCTAAGCCTACTAAAAAGCACCTTGAAGCAGTTAAACGGGTCTTTTGGTATCTCCAATGAACCATCAATATGGGTCTTTGGTACCCCGAAGGACACCGGTATGTCACTAACGGCCTATGCAGATGCTGATCATGCAGGTTGTCAAGATACTCGTCGAAGTACGTCTGGAGGTGCTCAGTTTTTGGGTGATAAGCTTGTGAGCTGGTCTTCAAAGAAGCAAATGAGTACTTCTATTTCCTCTACAGAGGCTGAATACATAGCCATGTCATCCTGTTGTGCTCAAATCTTATGGATGAGATCTCAATTATCTGACTATGGCTTTGTATTCAACAAAATCCCTCTGTACTGTGATAATAAAAGTGCTATTCCTCTCTCATGCAACAATGTTCAACACTCAAGAGCAAAGCATATCGACATTCGACATCATTTCATCAGGGAACAAGTTGAAAAAGGTGTGGTGGAACTCTATTTTGTGAGGTCTGAATACCAGTTAGCTGACATCTTCACCAAAGCTCTTCCAAGAGAACGTTTTGAGTTTATTCTTCCACGTCTTGGCTTGAAAAGCCTTCAACCAGAAACACTCAAACGTCTTCAGGAGGATGTCGAGGAGTAAAGGTCTATCTTCATCTATCTCTTGTATATATCTATTCGAAAAATCAAAATACAAAATTATAAAACCCTCAAAAAATCAAATAGAAAACTATAAAACTTTCAAAATCCATAAAAATTTGAAAAATTCGAAAAATCTTCAAAAAATATTGTCATTTTGTCATGTTTCTCTCGATTTGATAATATCTACGGTCTTGATGTTGTCATTCAAATAATGACACGGGACTTTAGATGTTGTTCGAATTTAAAAAAAAAAAAAAAAAAAAAAAAAAAAAAAAAAAAAAAAAAATCAAAAAATATTTTTGGGAGAAAGAGAAACTATGGTTTATTGTCATTTTCAGGAAATAACCCGGTTTTAAAAGAAAGAATAGAGCCATGTTTTACCATGTTTTCAAATTCCATGCTCTGATTCTATAAACATTTATCTGCTGAAAACTAACTGCTTTGAAAAATAACTCTGTCTCTATTTTTGATAATCATCAGGACTTATTTGTCAAAATCTCTATCTCTCAATCAACAACCTATATCATTGATTGAGGGGGAGAATGATTTCAATTAAATTAAAAAGTTATTTGGCATTAAAATGTTTTCAAAAGATAATCATGCATGTTTTATCAATGGAGTTTAAAGTCGTAAAATCCGATCCTTATCAGTTAAGTCGCTCTCATTATCAAGTCACAATTCTCCTTAAAAGCTTTCAAAATCAATTTAAATCTATAAGAGATCACAAATCTCAAATGATTTGATAATTGTGATCGGGGGAGAATGTGTGATTTAAATTGGACTTAAACTGATTATTCGGTATATGGTTTTATAAGGATGTACATGTTGTCCTTCCCACATGTGACAAACGATTTCAAATTTTCAATGCACATGTTGAGGGGGAGCATCTATCTTAAATCTATGATTTGAAACGTGATCATTTATCTCAATGTGCAGGTTCCCTCTAGTATGTGCAAAACTCTTTTCATACTTAGATGCACATATTGAGGGGGAGCAAACTTATGAAAACCTCATCCTTCCTGGAAATGCTTTATCTTCTTGATTTGATCAGGGAAGTGATGTTGATATCTTTTAGAAAAAGGTAATCAATGAAGTAAATTCTTCCTCTTGCCTCCGTGTGCAAAACGATTTCAAACATTTGATGCACATGTTGAGGGGGAGCACTTGTTCTAAAAATATCAAAAACAATTCAGGTGCAAAATGTTTTGATAATATATCATAAGTATCTGAATTGATTTTCAAATGGTTTTCAATTAGTTCCATATGGCAGATGAACAATACCAAAAAGACCGACCAACTTTACTTTATGTATGGTGATATAAGGATGATAAGGTTAGGTTTTTTCCCATGATCCGCCAGAACCGGAGGGATCTACCCAGGGACTATCCACTAGTTAGTGTAGAGTTCTTAGGTATGATGATAAAAGGAGAGAAATGAGATATGGAAAGAGTGCAGACTGAGACTGAGCTAGTATTGGAACAAACCCAACAAGGTTCTAGCTATGAAGTCTCGGTAAGCACTGAAGGGGTTGAAGAATTAAAAAGAATTGAATGAAAGAAAGGGTGAAAACAAATAGCCCTCCATTTATTCAACCTTAGGGCAGATACCGGGTTCAATTCATATGCTACTGATGGTAACATCGGTATTGAAGACAAGACGTCATGGACCCAGTGACGCACTGCACTTCAACTTTCCAAACCACTCAAGTTCCTCTTAAAAGGACTTGCTTCATTCTCACGGGGAACCGACATTATCTATCGACTTTCTCTTAGAGATTGTTGATATTGAAGAAGGAGACCCTCTCCCTAGTCTCCGGCACAGGATCCAAATATGCACAAATTGAGTTTAGAGCCACGAGATCATCAATAAATCTCATTAGGACACTTTCAATGAAGACTCTCTGTTTCACACAATGTGGAAAGAGAGATTATATCTTGAGTCCTACGCATTATCCTTGTGGTATTGCCAGAACATCTGAGTAATGTGTATACATATTCACAATGAAGATGGAAAGCCTTCTGGAGCCAACATCAAACAAGCTCCTGGTAGGTGGCATGTGAGATCTATTATATGGATCAACCATGTGACAACTGAACAGAAACAATGGGGCGATTCAATCTCTTGAATCAATCCTGGTTCAGGTTATGGATTGACGGATACCTTTGAAAAACCGGTCTTTATGCTTAACAACTCTTTTCTTCAGCACATCGATCGTGTACTCATTTTTCAAACCAAAAGGTGTTTTTATGATTGATAATTGATTTTCAATAAAACCTTCGTTGTATTGCAAAAATAATTTCTATTGAGCAATACTCGATTGTTTTTCAAATCCCTTTTCATCAATCAGTGGACTTAAAATTCGCTGGTTCACTCACTTCGTGTTATCTTCTTTGAGATGTTCCGGTTTGAGAACAGCTAGAGCAGCTGCGAAACCCTGTCAAGGAAATTCTTCGGAATTATACCTGATACTTGTACTGATCAACGGGGAACCGTGGGCCGTGTACCTCAATTCAACGAAAGTGATCAAAGACACTTTCGTGCGTTTTATTGCTAACTGTTGTATGCAGGTACGTCTGACGTTTGCAGCTGATCAGAATGAAGCGGTCAATCCATAGCCGCATGCTCACTTAACACATTCAACTCAAAAGAAATCATGATTAGTGCATCAATGACTCTGATATTTTCACTCCATGCTTCTGCTACGCTGCTGCCAATATCATGATTCAACAAAAGCTTCCGCTACTCTGATGAGAAGATTTCATGATCCAGAATGTGAGCATGTCGGTCCGAATGTCACAACATCACATAATACCATCACCACAATGGATGACACAGAGATATTTGATTGCTGATGATCTTTATAGCTGGCTCAAATTTACTATCACATGGATCAGTAAAAGACCTCCACTTGAAGTAACCAAACATGCAATGTGAAGAATCAATGACTACGAGCTTAGGAGCAAAGGACTACATCAAGAATGCAAGAACAATTTTTTTAATGTAATATCTATTTGTATTCTATGTAATTTTGGTACATGATTGAGGTGACCTCCATTAGGGGAGATTATTAGGAATTAGAAATTCCAGGTATCAAAGAGTCGGTCACCTCAAGTATATGTAATCGTTAGAAAACTCGTAGTCGTAGTTCTTTTAAGTTAAGTAGTATTTAGTTAAGTAACACCGTGGAGGACGGACGGGTCTTTACCCACTGTATGCCTGATCCACAGCCCGATGTGTGGCGTTTTATGTAAGACTATAAGTACTCTCTACCTCCCAAGGTAGAGAGTTGGAGCTCATAATAAGAATTTTCTTTCTCTCACTAAAGTTCCCTAAACCTCTAACTTTCTCTCTCTAGAATTCCACTTATTCGCCACCTTGTTGTTATGGTTTGATGTGTATGTGAAAACTAATATCTAACATAGGCACATAGCACTTGAATACATTATGGTATATTAGTCGCAAACAATTTCTTTATCCAACCTATGTGGGATAAAATGAAAGAATATAAGGTTTGTAAAAGCTCCATACATAAAAACGGAAACACGTTTTAAGCATAAAAAATATTTTTTATGTGCATGGAAAAAAGAGATAATGCAAGAGTTTATGAAAGACAGATATGTTACTTGAAACTAGAAATTCAAGTTTATAAGCAACTTTTTTATGGATTTGGAGCACGAAACATAAAAGGTAACAACATGAAAATATATGTTTCGTTGTTTGAAAGTTTAAGATTGCAAATGTTTAAGATTTGTCCTTTGTGCTTTTAGTCATAAAGAGTAAAATGTGTTACTTTATAAATTGTTTCGATATGTGTATGAGACTATGAGTTAATGGATGAGACATATTTGGTTGTAGAGTTAGACCATGTCGTTTATTTTGCACATCATTATTGTTCTTATCAATCATCTTACAGACAAAAAAACTTAGGGTGTACACATATACTCACTGTCAACATATTTTTGCTTTTTCATTGCTATATAAACTTATAACTATGGTTAAAATATGTTCATTTCCTAGATGGTTTTTATATGTGTATGTATTATCTAACGAGACATATGTTGCATGTTGAGTTACATTGTACGTAGATAGTTTGAATTTAATTGTAAATTTTATTGAAAAATAAAAATATAATGTTATTTTAGACTTAAGTTTAACAATGTAAAAAAACGTATGGTGTTAGTTGCGTAATTTGTTTTTCCTTTCTAATTTTGGCTTAATTTTTGTCAATTAGGTTGCTTAATTGTGTCACATTAGCAAAACTAAGAGACCTCGGATAAATAAGAATATAGAACGATAACCAAGAAAAGTAAAAAAGATCAAGAATTCATACTAATTAACCAATATATGTTTTTCTGCATGCTATGTATGGTTAGCTTGCAAACCTTTTATGCATGAAGAAGATCATATACCTTAAAACGTAATACTAATCTAGTCACAAGAAACTCACGTACAGTATGGTATGTTAGTAACCAACAACTTCTTTCTTCAACCTATGTGGGATAGAATATTTGGATAAAAGAACTTTGTGTTAGAATAGAATTGTATACTGGAAAAAAAAACGTGTCGTTGGTGGTTGATGTAATAATGAAGGATGTGTTGTTGGTGGTAAGCACGCTTTGATGAGTACCTATTACACATAGTATGAGTATATAAGTCACAATATAAAAACCATTAGCAAGGTCATACCTACTTCTATATCTTAATTAGTACACATCTACAAAAACAATACCGCCATAAAAACAAATGAGGTACACTATAATCGGTTCAAAATAAAATTTTCATCAAACCACATCAACTATTCAACTTATGCATAAACACCTTCCGCAACGCACGGGGTGACAATTCTCGTTCTTGTTCTCTATCAATTGGCTTTTAAAATGTACTTTCCTTTTAAGCCATGTGAAATCATAGACTAAAACGGTTTCGCTAAAACATCAATTCATGTATGCTATGGTATATTAGTAACAAACAATTTCTTTCTTCAACCGATGTGGGATGGAATGTTAGGATAGAAGGTTGGTTTGACATAAAAGATTTTTATGTGTACATGGAAAGAAAGAGATCATGCAAGAGTAATTAAGAGTCGGTGAAAAAAGGATATGTCACTTGGAAGTTGGAACTCAAAACTGAAGTTTAAAAGCAACTAGTTAACATAATACTATTAGCAATGGCTCTTCATTGTTTGATCCTCATCAACTGCGTTCCATTCTTCATTTTACGAGTTTCTCTTATTCACAAGGAGTGCCCGAGATGGTAAATTGGCAATTGATTATCATTAACAAAGTGGAAAAATGTGAAAAAGTGACATATTTAAACCTTGCTTGGTACAAATTAACTAACATGAAATGATCACGTCAACCTAGCTCCTAAAAGAGATAGTTTTACCTAATTTAAGTCTTTGTGGCGACCTGCTTAAAAACCAAGTAAATTAGTCAAGCAAAATTGTTAGAAATTATTGTTAACTTGAATGAAACATTTATCGAGCAGCCCCTCAGGTGGTGCATACATTGTTACTTATTTTATTTGTTACATGAATTTTATTTGACAGATAAAATGAAAAACGATTTAAGCCACCAGCTCAACCAAGAACTTTGTTAGAGCAAACTGATTTCCCCAAAATGTGGAACTATAGTCACAGATTTGTCTAGCATGTTAATATTTATAAATCTAGAATAAGTTGAACGGAACCATACATGTTCTTAGGACATATAGTGGCTTAAATTGTGTGAACGACAACCCAACATCTTGTAATGAATATCATTATAAGACAAGATTACTCTAAATTTCAATTGCTTACGTACTTGAAATTCGTTAACTACACTTCTTCAATTCATCAAAGTGTAGCTCCTCTTGCAGGTAGCTCAAAAGATATGCCAAATTTGCAGAAAGTTATGGTTAATACTTTTAAAATCCTTCGTTAGCATGTAGCTAGTTAATTAGTCCCTCCGGAATTTTCATACTGATTGTACTTCAAAATTACGCGTGGTTTTCTCATAGATTTGGAAATACATAGCATCGTATAGAATGAGCCTATGGGTTTAAAAATCCATGAGCATTATAAGTCGATAATATCTAAACATGATAATTGAAATAGTAGTTGTTGCTTGTCACTATCTTTGTTGCTTGTCACATATGCATATTCTTGTACCCATTAGAGTACGTTTATCTTATGATGTATTAATGTGGTAATTTAGCCACATTGTTGTACTTAAACGCTTTGCTTGTCAATATATTTACTTAGGTAGAAATCCTTTAACAAAAAAAAAATTAAAATGTTTTGATACGTGTATAAACTATCTAATAAGATTTATGCTTGTTGTTGAATATTGAGTTATATTGTATGTATACTTATTTTGGATATTTTAATCAAAAGAATTAAAATGCACTTTTTCATTTCTATTGTTTTTTGTATTAGCTTTCACAGTTTGTTTTCCTTTATAACCTGTGCGAAATAAAAAATAAAACGTTCTCCACTAAAACTTGTTTTAGAGTACCAAATTAAAGAAAAAAAAATAAGAGTTCATATGAGTTTTCGGAAATTTCTAGCCATGTTGAATTTCTTTCAACATGATAGTGAATAATCCGCAAACAAAATACTATTCCCAACACGTCTAACGCACATACACTTCCCGTATATAACTAAACAACAACTTCTATCTTCAGCCAATGTGAGATAGAGTGTTAGGATAAAAGGCTACAAAAATATTTTCATTAAAAAAATGGTAAGAAAGAGATAATTCATAAACATTTGGTGAAAGAAATATTTGTTACATGGATCATCAAATTGAAGTTTATTAGCGACTAATTTATGTGTTTATAACACGAAACAAAAAGGCAACAACTGGGATAGAGGAACCTATGATGATTTTTACTAACAAAGAATTACTAGTGTTTACTTATCTGAATTCTTTTATATAGAAATCTATATGTTTTTGTATAAGTTACATGTTTGATCAGGTCATGAATACAATTCCTTGTTGTATTGTGATACTTGTTTAGGTTTGTTTAAAAACTTATCCGGCCAAGTACAGATCACTAAGCATTCTTTGAATGATCAATGTGAAAATTGTGAATGCACATATATAGATTTGCATGTAACTGGGCAACATTCATATATTTTGCATATGCTTGAGATAGTTCTTCGCCTTGTAACAGTTCTTCGAAACTATATTAAAAGCAATTGAGTGGTCATTACGACCATCATCCATCACTACTGTCAATTTAGCACCAAATTCGTTTATCCTATCATTTACTTTACTTCACCGTGATCACTGCAGTCACTGCTAAAAACAACATTAAGTTTGCTCGTGGTTCAAACCACGAGTTGATGAAGGCCACCACGAGCTAACCACTTACTGTATCAATCTTCAAGCATACACATGGCTCGCTAGTTCCGTCATCACAACCTTTTAAGGAAATTTAAACAAGTAATATCATTGCGTATATGAAACTATTCTAATAATGTGAGACATATTATCTGTTAACATGTATGCGTTTCCACTTATTAGCTTATACCGAAAAAAAATGTGTTTCATCAAATTAGTCATAGATTTATTTTGCACGTCATTTTCATTCTTGTAATAAAAAATATTTCGGCAATCCTTTTTCAATTTAATCAAATACGATATGCACTTTTTAATTCATTTTTACATATATCCTTTCTCAATTTAATCAAATAAAGTAAAAAGTTAAGCGTTTATACCAATTTTCCGTTGTTAAAGAAAGTAGAGTAGCTTGAAAAAGTAATACTATTCTTAACACATTTGACTCACAAACGCTATGTGTATATTAGTTCCCTCCAACTTCTATCTCAAGTCTATGTGGGATACAATGTTATGAAAAGTCTCACAGGCACAAATCCCATGTATGAGATTGCTTAAATAGCTGGATTACTTCACGTCCATTTGCTAAATTTTCCATATACGTGCGCATAAAGTGATGACTTCCGGTTTCAAATATGATTTAGTTTAATTTCATTCGGTATTTATAATGATCAGAACAAACTTGGACAATTTGATTGTTTCTCATGACTGAAGATTAAAATGTTTATACTAAAGATTAAAATGTCTTCACCAAAGCATGTTTAACAATTAAAAAAAAAAACAATATAAATTGAAGAAAAAAAAGTCAAGAGTTCATATAAGTTTTCATACATATCACTCAATTGTTTAAATTTGCAACAATTTAAACACAATTTGCAACAATTTAAACACCCAAAGTGATCTACATGAAAACATTATACTCTTCTGGACACATTAAATTTAAGTATACTATGATATATAAGTAACCATAAAGTTCTTTCTACAAACTATGTGGGATATAATGACAGGATAAAAAGTAAGAAAAGTGTCCATAGAAATACGGTAAAAAATGGTAGAAAATATTTATATGTAAGAAAGAAAAGATTAGAGTGGGTGACAACAAGGCTGTCAAGATCGCGATCTCGCGTGGGATAGTTTTTGTCTTTGCAAGATCGAGATCGTAGGATCGGATCGCGATCCTAAGATCATACCAATTTGTCATAGTTTGTAAGCAAATGATAAACGAGTCAAACTGTTTTACATTTCTACTCAACGTCAAAGATAAATTCATATAACATCCTCTTGAAAAATGACAAAGTTCCAATTTCAAAGACCAAAGTAATAATAAAACACAAAAAAAAAATAAGTTTCAATAGTTAAATTAACGATTTAGCGGAATAATATTACATAGCATGAGTCCTAAATGTCTCAAAACATACGAGCCATCTACATGATTTCAAAGAAACAAACATTTTATTTGTAAAACCCTAAAAATATGAAACGTGTTAAGAGACGAAAATACCCTAGAAATCGAACATTTATTAAATACGTAAAATACAATTATATTCATTTAACGAAATTTAAAATCTAACTTACTAATAATTAAAACTTAACGAATACGTGTACGTGATCGACATTGTACGACGAAAGTTAAACGTCTCGCGTAAATAGTTGGGCCGTTCGTTTGGGCCTCGCTTTTCGTTTGTTTGTGAACCAAGATGGGCCGTGTGTTTTTGTTCGGTTGGACTCAAGCCGAGAGCCCATATGGGCGTGTTTGTTTTGTTCGTTTGGATCAAGCCGAGCCCACACACACCCCTAAAGCCCTAACCGATTGTACCACTATAAATACACACACAAACCTCAACTTTGGAACCCTAGTTTGCAAGTTAGGTATTTTCTTTGGCCTCCCTTTTCTTTTCTTTCTCTCGGCCGATTGCTAAAACCCCTTGGTGTCGCGAGTTTGTTTCCAACGTGAGCAAGGCTAAGGTATAACCAAGTCTTCCTCGTCTCATTTGATACACATAACGTTAATAATATGTTGTAATATGTCATGTTTGAATCGGGCCTTGTGTTTGTCGAACCGTATGAAACCGAATCACATATATACAAATGTTATCATGCCTAATAAATTTGAAACCCTAATTGGAATGGAACCCTAAGTGTAATTAATGGTCTAAACATGTGATTATAATGGTTTTAATAAACCCTAAAACTGGACAGCATCATATGTCGAATTTGTGTGTGTTATAGATCCAATTTTATAAGTGCAATAATATGGGTTTTTGTGGGAAAAGTTTATTTTATGTCTTAGTTAAGTTTTCCAAGTGGTTTGGTCGAATTTGGAGTTGTCTAAGTCGTATTTTTTGAATTTTACAAGATCAAGTGTCAAAGCTGAGAAAACGGGTCTGAAATTAGGTTGGATTCATCTAGGTGTGATCTGATGATACCTGCATGTTTTTGAGTGATTTTTCAGTCTAAATTGTAGTACTTTGAAATAGCTTTATGAAAATATAACTCTTGTAGCATTTGTAAACCTGGAAGTATGATTTTTATATTTTTGGAGTTAGGGTGTCTGAATCTGAATTGCTGAGTTGAAATTTATAATGTAGTAAATGATTTTTAGTATTTAATCTATGAGGTTCTGGAACTTTTCCTTTGGTGGATATGATGTTTATATATTGTGTGACACCTGTAGCTTTTGGTTTGATGTGTTGAGTAGGGTGAGTGTGTTTGTTGGGGCCATACTTTTGGTGTGTGTAAATCTGGGTGAGTTCTGGACCGGTCTGGACTTATGATTTTCCGTAGGCCATTTAGCATGGAAATAGAACCCACCAATTTTTGTAGAGTCTCTTAACTCATATGGGAACCTCTGGGATTTTGCTTGATTTCATTTGAGTTAAGTAAGTATTTTATAAAAATCGCTAAAGTCTGGTCCGAATATGAGTTTAAGAAACTGAAAGATAAAATATGATATCAATAGGTAACACACTTACAAATGCATAAGAAGCTTATAAAATGAAAATATACTTATAACTCTAAGAATGTTAATGCGATTAATCCGTTATAGCTTTAATGATGCTAATAAGTATTAAACAAATCCTAATCCGTGTAGATTCGTTGAAGGAGACGCGACGTTGTATCTTCGTGTTCATTCATTCATTTGCTTTTCCCTCATTGCTTTAAGGTACAGATATTCTGACCTTTTCAGTAAAGGTTCCTTATGACGTTCTTTTCGTTAGCTTTCCTATTTTACTTATTAGGGTTCCCGATGTATGAACCCTTTTCTGATTGTTTGATCTGTTACTTGTGTAAAATACCTGTTCTAGTGAATTATACAATATCTGAATTGAACTTTATGTTAGGAAGACTTTGATATGCACATTTGTTGAACCTTGCCATGTTTGATTATGAACTTCTGATTATGAACATCTGATTATGAACCTCTGATTATGAACGTATGATATGTGACTGTGATATGAACCTTTGATTTCTGAACATTTGATATGAACCCTTTCTGATTTGGTTGATCCGTTGCTTATCTGAAATCTCTGTTTATTGAACCATGAAACATCTGATTTGAACTTATGATATGAAAACTATGATTTGTAAATCTGTTTGACTTTTATGATGAATTATGATCTGTGTCATTTATGACAATCTGTTTGACCTAAGTTAGTTTGACACCCGAGCCAATATTTCACTAGGCATGGGGGTTCCATGTCCGTGTCAGTGATGCACCTCTGACATGACTCTAGGGCAGTAGAGTGATGTTCTGCCACGTCCCTTTCCGTTATATGTTTATTAATAGTATGGCCACTATCCGTCTGCTGGGGCGTATGGATGCATCCTAGATCTGATCTGTTATTCGATATGATTTCTGGTGAATGATGTCATGTGCAATACGCGTCTTCACAAAATTATGGGAGCTAGCTACTCCAATTAGTTTATGAGGTTACCTTTTGAAGAAGAAAGATATTTCTGATATGATATGTTCTGGGCTCGTGGTAGTTAACTAAATCTTTATCTGTTATTTCTGTGTTAAGTATTCCGATTATGATTCGGTATGTTCAGGTGTTTATAATTATGTGCTAGGCTTATTATATGTTATTATCTGTGTTTATGCTTTTGTATGTTTATGTGACTACCGTTTGTTATGCTAGGTTATGATTAACATGTTTAAATATGATTCACATGCTGTCATCTGATGTTATGTTAGTTTATCGTGATGTGAATTCGTTTATCTGTTAGATGAATGTGCTAGTGCGAAAATAAGCATCCTGAAGGTTGATAAGTATAATTGTTCCGTTAATCTGGTAAACTGTGCCTATACGTTAGGGTATCTATCTGTTTATGATTTGACCTGCCATGTTAAAACTCTGCTGATGTTAAGATTCGATCTGAGAACTGGTTTAGCTTATGATATTTGTTCTGATAATTGCTAATGGCTATGTTATGTCTTTGTCTATTTAGTTAGAGTTTGTCTACTGTGTTTTCTATCTGTATGTGTGACTGTCAATATTGAATTAAGTGTGTTACATGTAATTAATATTGAATTAAGTGTGTTACATGTAATTAATTGAATTGTATGAATGCCATGTTTATTTTCTAGGAATTGTTTCCATTAGCTTTTAGACTCTTCGTTTGGTTTATATGTAACCTATTATTCTTGATATGTTAAGTGTTTGGTTATTCTGATGTGTTTGCGTTTGTGTCATTAATGTGCTACGAGGTGTTAACTATTATGTGTTTTTCTGGATTTCTGTATATTTGTGCTTCCGCAGAATCCTCAATGATTCAGTATTCTCATTCCGTTGTGATTTCGTCATTTGTATATTTGTTTTGTTTAGCTTTTGTTTCGTTATATCTGTTCACTGGGCTTTGTAAGCTCAGCCGCATTTTCTTTTCCTGCGGCAGGTTTTAAGCATTCAAGATGAGCTTGTGGGATGGCTGATCTGGGTTGAGAGTAGAACTGAGAGCAAGTTTTGACTATAGAGATCTTAGATTTATTTTGATTATTAAGTTATTTATGTTTTCTTTTGATTATTTTGTAAAGGCTTCCGCTAGTGTATATTATTTAAAGTTCTGATATGAAACCGTATTGTGATATCTTTACCCTTGTCGGGTTGGGGTGTTACATCATTAGTGGCATTCCAAAACATACCCTTTGACCGGTTTAATCACAATGAAGTAAAGTAAAATTGAATTATTGAACACTTTTAGACTATAATCAATTTAGAAAAGTAGAAAACAAGGTACAAACTATAATCTATTTAGAAAATGAAACAACAGTGGTTTACTTATTAGACATTAGTAAAATACACGTTTGGTTTTTGGCCTAAACAAGGGAGATGGACTTAAAAAAAAAGGTTTAACTCGGATCGCTTGATGATCCTACGATCTTACGTGCCATCCTACGATCCTACCACATATGCGATCCTACCACGATCCTACACGGTTTTAGCTAGTGAACACGTAAACTCGTACGATCCTACGAGTTTACACGCGATCTTTACAACCTTGGGTGAAAGAAATAAATGTCACTAGAAACTCCATATTGAAATTTAGAAGCAACTAGTATACATGTGTTTGGAGCATGAATCAAGAAATTAAATAACACCCTCAAAATTTGGTACAATGGAGCATTCGGGTCGTGGGGTGCTACTAATTGATATCACAACACAAACTATAGAATAACGGTTTTATATTCACGAATTTTTTTAAACAAATGTATAAAATTTACATTATTCAAAAAAATAGTGCGGAAATACAGGCACATAATAATAATAAGGGAAAATTGCATGAAAATGCATCATACTTGACACTCTTTGTCATTGTGTGTAGCGAACTATTTTTTTTCTTATTGTGACACAAACCTTTTTAGATCGTGCTATTGTGTGTATCGGTGACTTGTTTAACCTGTTGGAGCCGGTCATGTTAACGACCGTTAATGTTTTTATTGCACCGTTAGTCCTTTTCGTCTGTTTATAACGACCGTTATTATATTATTGCACCGTTAGTCATTTTCGCCCTTTTTTTACACGTTTTCGTCAATTTTTACACTTTTTCGTCCGTTTTTGCACGGTTTCGTCTGTTTTTACACGTTTTCGTCTATTTTTCCACGTTTTCGTCCGTTTTCGCACGTTTTTGCTTGTTTTTGTTTGTTTTTACACGTTTTCGTTCGTTTTACACGTTTTTGCTCGTTTTTGTTCGTTTTTACACGTTTTCGTCCGTTTTACACGTTTTTGTTCGTTTTTACACGTTTTCGTCCGTTTTTACATGTTTTTGCTCGTTTTTTACACGTTTTCATCCATTTTTACACGTTTTCGCTATTTTTTGTTCGTTTCGACACGTTTTCGTACGTTTTTACATGTTTTCGCTCGTTTTTTGTTCGTTTTTACATGTTTTCGTTAGTGTAATAACGGACGAAACCGTGCAAAAAACGAAAAAAAAGGTGTAAAAACGGACGAAAACGTGTAAAAACGAACAAAAACGAGCAAAAACGTGTAAAAACAGACGAAGACGTGTAAAAATGGACGAAAACGTGTAAAAACGAGCGAAAACGTGTAAAAACGGACGAAAACGTGTAAAAACAGACGAAAACATGTAAAAATGAGCGAAAACGAGTAAAAACAGACGAAAAGGTGTAAACACGGACGAAACCGACAAAAACGAGCGAAAACGTTTAAAAACGGATGAAAACGTGTAAAAACGGACGAAACCGTGTAAAAATGGACGAAAACATGTAAAAACGAGCGAAAACGTGTAAAAACGGACGAAAACGTGTAAAAACGGACGAACACGTGTAAAAACGGAAAAAACGTGCGAAAACGTGTAAAAACGGACGAAAACGTGCGAAAACAGACGTAAACGTATAAAAACGGACGAAAAAGTGTAAAAACGGACAAAAACGAGCAAAAACGTGTAAAAACGGACGAAAACGTGTAAAAACGGACAAAAACGAGCGAAAACGTGTAAAAACAGACGAAAACGTGTAAAAACGTACGAAAACGAGCGAAAATGTGTAAAAACGGACGAAAATGTGTAAAAACGGACGTAACCGTGCAAAAACGGACGAAAAAGTGTAAAAACGGACGAAAACGTGTAAAAAACGGGCGAAAATGACTAACGGTGCAATAATATAATAACGGTCGTTAAAAACAGACGAAAAGGACTAACGGTGTAATAAAAAAATAAACGGTCATTAACATGACCGGCTCCAACAGGTTAAACAAGTCACCGATACACACAATATCACGATCTAAAAAGGTTTGTGTCACAATAAGAAAAAAAATAGTTCGCTACACACAATGACAAAGAGTGTCAAGTATGATGCATTTTCATGCAATTTTCCCTAATAATAAAGCGGTCTTAAAAATGTCCAAGTATTTTATGACCATGTCATGCCATGCCAAAAGCCTCCAAGGTAAGTTGTCGCGTTAAACCTGAAAATACATGCTAAAAAATGTCAACATGAGGTTCGTGAGTTAATAGGTTTGAAATAAAGTAGTAAATCAGCTTTGCTGGGCATTGATAACCAAGTAGGATATGTATAAGTAATAGTGTTGAGCAAGCAGTAAAAGATATGTATCCACATCATGCAATCCGACCACCACGTGGTCACAATAGAAATCCAAATACATTGGGTGCCTCTTCCCAAAGGTAAATTGGATGCCTCTACCCAAAGATGAACTGAGTGCCTCTCTGTAACACCCCCAAATTTGGTACAACGGAAGCATTCGGGTCGAGGGGTGCTACTAATTGGTATCACAACATAAAGTATAGAACAACGGTTTACATTAAGAAAATTCATAAATAAATGTATAAAGTTTACATTATCCAAAAATAGTGCGGAAATATAGGCCCATAATAATAATAAAAGCGGTCCCAAAAATGTTAAAATATCCTATGACCATTCCATGCCTTGCCAAAAGCCTCCAAAGTAAGTTGTCACGATAAATCTGAAAATACATGCTAAAAATGTCAACACGGGGTTAGTGAGTTCATAAATTTAGTTCCCAATATCCCAATTTATATTACCATGGTTTTTTCGTGTTATAATCCTCGTCAATTACGTTCATTTAGTTCACATATCCTTTTCAATTAACATAAATTTATATTATTTTGCGACATTTCAAACGCGTCCCGATTATGACCTCCCAATAAGTTAGTAGCCTATAGACCATCAAACTATGTCTAGCGTTTTTCTTCAACTCTACTTTCTAGACACATTCTTAGGACATATAGTATTATTGGCTTAAATTGCATGAATAACAAACTTTTTCTTTCATTTTTTAGTGCCTCTTTAGTTTAAATCCGTTCAATACTTCTTTTCTAATCATCATGTGTGGCTCCTCTTAAGATTAGCTTGAAAGATATACCAAATTTGCAGATTGTTGCTGTCCAAGACATTAGTTCTTCTAGTGACATGTAGCTCATATGGTTCTAAACGAGAAATAAGACTTGCAAAATCATCGGTCTTCTAAACATTCTCAAAATAATGTACGCGCGTGTATTTGAAAAAGATGCACTTGAGAATATAGAGCATCGTTTAGTATGGACTTACGGGCTTAGACACCCTTGAATATTCAAATTCGATATGTATTTAAACATGATAATAGAAATACAAGTTAATTATATTGTCACCTTCGTTCTATTTAGGTAAAATTGCATTAGAATGAATATATATATATGGCTGTAGATGAAGATAATATATTCCAAAGGATAACTTGTTATAAAATTGCAACTATGATTAAAATATGCTCATTTCTTTGATGATTTTTATGTGTATGTATTATCTAACGAGACATATGTTGCTTGTTGAGTTACATTGTAGGTGGATTTATTAGTTCACTTTATACATTTGAACATAATTAAAATTTATTGGTAAATCAATATATTGTTATTTTAGACTTACGTTCAATTATGTGACATTATTTGCGTCATTTGTTTTTACTCTCTAATTGTGGCTTAATTATTATCACATTAATTAAGTGGCCTCCAATAAAAAGTAACAAAGAACAATTAAAAAAAGTAAAAAAGATCAAGAATTCATATTAATTATCGCATATGTGATTTTCTTCTTGCTATATATGGTTAGCCTGCAAACCTTTTAATCAATATAATTGCACGTTGCATTCTAACAAAAAAAAAACTAAGGTACACTTTTACATTTCTATTGTTTCTTTATTAGTTTTCACAGTTCGTTTTCTTTCTAACCCGTGTGAAGTTAAATATTATATTGGTCTCTGCCGAAACATGTTTTAGAGTACCAAATTAGAAGAAAATTAAAAGTTAAGAGTTGCTATCAGTTTTCGGATATCACAACATTCAGAAGATTTTTTTCAACCTTACAAATGCCGAAATATCTGAAGACATAAGCTATTCTCAACACATTAAGTACACATATCTTAAGCCTATGTGGGATGTTAGGATAAAAGGTTGAAGAAAGATATAGGGGCAACTAGTTTATATGTTTGGAGCAAGAATCACGAAAGGGACACTTTCGATAACGTGAAATTATATGTTGTTTTTGCTCTAGAAATGATAGATTGCAAACGTTTGAGTGTTGTAGAACAAAGTCTGATTTCATTTAAGAGAAAAAGGTTAAGCTTCTACTTATCACAATAGAAAGTGACTGACTTACGTTTGCTATATGTAACGACGAAACATATTGCTGTAAAATTCTAAGTAGCCGTTTTAAATAAACCGATCTAACCGTTTCCGTTGATGCAAAATAGAAAATGAAGTTTTCAATTACGAAAAGTTCATAAACAGATAGGTAGTGGATCCTTTAAAAAGAGGGGAGTTTTTAGAAAGTCTAAAAATATTTATGTTTATGCCACGTGTCCCCCCTCTTTTTTTCCCTTAAGGTCATTTATGTAATTTTACACCTCCTGTATTCTTTCTTCTTTCTTTTTTCTCTTTCTATTCTAATCTGCTATTTCCTTTCCATTTTGATCGGATCTTTTTTACTTTTCCGGCCATATATAAACGATTTTTCCACGATGATTTCCATTCAGTTCATTCATTCATTCAATTTCCCAATTTTCTCATTATTTCAATTGTTCATAATTTGTAAATTTAGGGCTTTTTTGCTCTCTTTTGATATTCGATTATTTGAATCGTTATTTGTTCTTCAAATTGTGTTAATTCTTCATATCAGTTACGAATTGATCGTTCAATCTCATAATCGGAGGAAATTAGGGTTTTTAATCCTTCAATTGGTTAATCTGAAGAAATTAGGGTTTGTAACCGTTCAATTGGTTAATTTGGTAAAAATTGGGGATTTTTAACCGTTCAATCGGTTAATTTGATAAAAAATTGGGGATTTTTAACCGTTCAATCGGTTAATTTGATAAAAATTGGGGATTTTCGCGGTTAAATCGGTGTGTAATGGCGATTGTTGATGCTCATCAGTTTAATCAAGGTAATTTTATTGTTAAGAGTTTGATCAGTTTATGCAGTTTTTCTATTTTTATTTATTTTAATGTTTGGTCATCAGTTTAGCTAGGTTCATGAGTGTTCATCAATTTTGTGTTCATGAGTTTATGCAGTTTTGTGTTCATCAATTTTTGCTTTTTTTTCTATTTTTTGTATTTTTATGTTTGGTTCATCAGTTTAGCTTTTATGTCATCTTAGGTTCATCATTTTATGTATTTTTGATTATTCTTATGTTTGGTTCATCAGTTTAGCTAGGTTCATGAGTGTTCATCAATTTTGTGTTCATGAGTTTATACAGTTTTGTGTTCATCAATTTTATGCTTTTTTTTCTATTTTTTGTATTTTTATGTTTGGTTCATCAGTTTAGCTTTTATGTTATCTTAGGTTCATCAGTTTATGTTTTGTTTGTTATCGCTTATATTCATCAATATATGTATTTTGATTATTTTTATGTTTGGTTCATCAGTTTAGCTTTTACGTTCACTTAGCTTCATTAGTATATCTTTTTTGTTCATCAATTTAAACATTTTTTTATTTTTTAGTATTTTTATGTTTGATTCATCAGTTTATCAATTATGTTATTTTAGGTTCATCAGTTTATGTTTTGTTATTTGCTTATGTTCATCAATTTATGCATTTTTTATGTTTTGCTTATTTTTAAGTTTAGTTCTTCAAATTTGCTATTATCTTATCTTAGGTTCATCAGTTTATGCTTTGTTTGTTCATCAGTTTATCCTATCTGCTATTAGGTTCATCTGTTTTTTTCTTTATTGCTTATTTTTATATTAGGTTCATCAATAAATTGAAACATTATTGTATAATTTTTCACAGATAATGAGTATGAACCTGTTCCGCATTCTGTTGGTATTGTTTCTGAAGTGGAGGGTTGTAAGATTTGGGTTCCTGATATTCCTGTTGGTCAAAAGCCGGCTTATGGTATGATGTATCACTCACTTGAGCAGGCTTATCAGTATTACAAAGATTATGCAAAAAGAGCTGGTTTTGAGGTGCGTTTAGGACAACAGTATATATCTAAGAAAAATAAGGAAAAAATTCTCGATTTGAAATATTTTGTTTGTAGTAAGGAAGGTACAAATCCTGCCCCAAAAGCTGGTGCATTGAAGAAGTCGAATAGTAGGAAAGTGTCCTCTAAGCGTACTGATTGCAAAGCAGTTTTTCGGGTTAGGCATATTCCAGGGAAAGGCTATTGGTGTTATGATTTTGTTGAGGGTCATAATCACAGCCTTGTCAGTGAAGAGGATAGCGTTTTTCTTGTTTCTTCTCGTGAAGTTACTTATACTCAGCAGGTTTTTCTATATCAAGCTTCACAAGTCAATCTTGGTCCAGTGAAAGGTTTCAATTTACTTAGGCAGATATATGGGGACTATGATTTTATAGGAGCTAGTTCGGTTGATTGTAAAAATTATAGGAGGGATGTGCTTGATTTCATAGGAAAAAACGATGCACAGATGTTAGTTGAGATGTTGTTGAACAAGAAGGATTTTCTTCCTAACTTTTCATTTGAGTATCAAACTGGTGACAATAATGCTTTGACGAATCTTTTCTGGGCTGATGAATATGCAAAGAGGAACTATTATGCTTTTGGCGATGTTATGTCATTTGATGCTACTTTCAGAACGAATAAGTAAGTTCATTTTTTATAGCTTTTTAAGTATTAACTTTTATACTTCTGTCAAGTTATAAGTTCATCAGTTATATAGTAATGGTTCATCAGTTATATTATAATATAATGTAAATGGTTCATCAGTTAGCTAATAAATTAAATGGTTCATCAGTTATATAGTAATGGTTCATCAGTTGTATAGTAATGTAAATGGTTCATCAGTTAGCTAATAATGTAAATGGTTCATCGATTAGCTAATAATGTAAATGGTTCTTTAGTTATTTTATAATGGTTCATCAGTTATATAGTAATGGTTCATCAGTTATATTATAATATAATGTAAATGGTTCATCAGTTAGCTAATAAATTAAATGGTTCATCAGTTATATAGTAATGGTTCATCAGTTGTATAGTAATGTAAATGGTTCATCAGTTAGCTAATAATGTAAATGGTTCATCAATTAGCTAATAATGTAAATGGTTCTTCAGTTATTTTATAATTGTTTATCAGTTATATTATAATGTAAATGGTTCATCAATTAGCTAATAATGTAAATGGTTCTTCAGTTATTTTATAATGGTTCATCAGTTATATAGTATTGGTTCATCAGTTATATAGTAATGGTTCATCAGTTATATTATAATATGATGTAAATGGTTCATCAGTTAGCTAATAAATTAAATGGTTCATCAGTTATATAGTAATGGTTCATCAGTTGTATAGTAATGTAAATGGTTCATCAGTTAGCTAATAATGTAAATGGTTCTTCAGTTATTTAATAATGGTTCATCAGTTATATAATATTGGTTCATCAGTTGTATAGTAATGGATTATAATTTATATTTTTATAGGTACAAAATGGTTTTTGTACCATTCACTGGGATTGACAATCACAATCATTGTGTTACATTTGGAGCTGCTTTGTTGTCATCAGAAACGAAAGAATCTTACATCTGGTTGCTTGAGTGTTTTAAAAGAGCGTTTGTTCGAGCACCGAAGGTTATTGTGACTGACCAGGATGGATCAATGAAAGTTGCTATAGAGTCAGTGTTCCCGTTATCTCGTCACAGATTATGCATGTGGCATATCATGCAGAAGTTGACTTCAAAGGTATGTTATCCGATTTTTTCAAAGGTTTGGCCATTAACTATTTTTTGTTCATCAGTTAGTAGTATAAAATTAAGTTCATCAATTAACTATGTTCATCAGTTTATTGTTGTCCATCAACTATTTTTTCATCTGTTAGTTTTTTTAATATTTTGTTTATCAATGAGTTTTTTTTATATATTATGTTCATCAGTGAGTTACGTTCATCATTAAATTTGTTTTTTCATTTTTGTAGGTTGGGCCTGTTTTAGCTAAAGATCTTACTTTCAAAAGGAGAATATCTGATATTGTTTGGACTGATCGAATAGAGCCTGAAGAGTTTGAGGATTTGTGGGAGCGATTGTTAGTTGATTTTGATTTGAAGGGACACAAATGGCTTTCAGATATGTATAATTTGAGGCAGAAATGGATACCAGCCTATTATAGGGATGAACCGATGTCGGGATTGATGAGAACTTCTTCTAGGTCAGAGAGTGAAAACAATGCTTATGGTAGATTGACAAGTATTGATTTGACTTTATGGGAGTTCTATAATCATTTTGATAGTGTGGTTGGGTGCCAAAGATTTTCTCAACGTAAAAATGATCATGACAGTCGTTATACTATTCCAGATATGCACACTGAACTTGATTTAGAGCAGGAGGCTTCAGAAATATATACTCGGTCGATTTTCTTTGATGTTCAAACTGAGATTTATGCTTCTGTGATTTCATGTATGTCGGTTAGTGTTTCGGCTGATGATTCTGGCAAAAAATATGTTATACAAGATACTGGTGAAGATGAGCAGATTTCTAGGCGACATCGTCAAGTGGAGGGCGTTGTAAATGAAGTTTTTTATGAGGTAACATCTTTTTTAATCTGTTCATCAGTTTTTTGTTCATTAGTTTTTGTTCATCAATTTTTCGTAATTTACCACTGTATGTACTACTTTCTTTTTTTGCAGGTCTTGTGTAAACCAGCTGAAGACTTTTATCAGTGTTCGTGCAAACGTTTTGAGTCATATGGACTTTTATGTCGTCATATCTTTTATGTGCTTCGGTTGTCAAAGGTTAAAAAGTTTCCGAAGAAATACGTGCTTAGGCGTTGGTCAAAGGATTCTCTACCACCTGCATCAGTCATTCAAGCCACAGGTGATAGTCCTGATATGATCCTGCGTGAGATATTCAGAGCAGTCGAGTATTGTGTGAATCGTTATGCAGATGATCCAGAGCTACTGCAAAAGTTTAGAGATCATCAGGTTCAGTTAATGGCGAAGGCAGATGCTGATGTTCCTATACCGAAAAAGACTAATAAACGAGATAGGCTTGCTTCTATTCTTGGTGTGTCGCAACCGGTAGAGACCATTGTAAATGTTCCAAAACAGGTTAGTACTGTGTTCGTCAGTTAATGTTTTAACTATTATGTTATCACATAGGTTCATTAGTTTGTTGTTAATGCTTTGTTCATCATTTTTTTCCTTGTGTTATGATCATCTAATTTTTATTACCCTGATTTGTTTTCGAAAACAGGTTAGTACTAAAGGTTCTAGAAAAAGGATTAAGAGTAGTCTAGAGCGTTCAGTTAATCCAAGTGGGAAGTCTAGGAAGAACTGTAGATATTGCAAATGTAGCATGAAAGATCATGATCAAGCCAAGTGCAATGCTATTAGAGCTGAAATTGCTACTAAGAAGGCTAGTGATAAGGCTGCTATAAAAGAGAGCAAGCAAAAGGCGAAGTTGGCTGCTAAGAAGGCGAAGTTGTCTGATATGAATGCTTGTGTTGTTACTTAGCTTTTGTTTCCTTTTTCTTTTATTGTCAAAAATAAAGGTGTACTTGATATGTTTTTTTGATACTCTTATATATAATAAAGATTTAGTTGTTGATATGTTTGTTCATCAAGTTATCAGTTTATAGAAGCAAGTACATGTTTGTTCATCAGTTTATTAAAACTATTTGTTCATCAGTTTGTTCATCAGTTTATTATTAATGTTTTGTTCATCAGTTTAAGAAAAATGTTCACCAGTTTAATAATAACAATAATAGTAAGTAATAACAATAATAATAATTAACTCATGTACATTTTTCAGTAATTGATCAGTTTATAGAAGCAAGTACATGTTTGTTCATCAGTTTATTAAAACTATTTGTTCATCAGTTTTGTACATCAATTTATTTTTAATGTTTTGTTCATCAGTTTAAGAAAAATGTTCACCAGTTTAATAATAACAATAATAATAAGAAATAATAATAATAATAATAATAATAATAATAATAATAATAATAATAATAATAATAATAATAATAATAATAATAATAATAATTAACTCATCAATTCATCAGTTTAATGTTTTGTTCATCAGTTTGTTCATCAATTTAACTCATGTACACCATTCATCAATTTATCAGATGATAGAAGCATGTATAACATGACCAACCAACCAAATGTTTCAACATACTCGACAAAAAAAAACCTCAAATATTCCAGATGTTCATACTAAACAAAACATATGAATCTAAGTAACAAAACCAAACATTGTTTTCACTTAGCAACATTGGCTGTAGGAATAATATCGAAGTAGTCGCTGATACGGCTATTTATGGCTTCGACTGATTCTTGTTGGAGTTTTTTCCTTGTCTTCAAATCCAATTTCAGATATGATTGAACTTCTTTTTCAATTCCTTCTTTGTTTTCATTGGAGTCGGATAGCAGAATCTTTGTAAGATATTTCATTCTCAAGTTCCTTATCTGCTCCTCTTGTTCTTTTCCTTCTGGTACAAATCCAGCATCATATTTTGCCATGCTTCCTTGATATGTTTCCATATGTCGCATGGCAAAAATGCCACAATCAATCACATTTTCTTGTGTTCTCCATGGCATCTCAACAACGCAGAGCTTGTAATCCTTCAAGTTTGCTACGCGTGGATGCTTTTTTTTGCTCAAAAACTTTTAAAAAAGTGCTTTCTGTAATAACATATTAATAACAATGAGTTTCGTTACCTTTTTAAACGTATTGGTGAAGATAATTTGAAACGGTTGAATACTTACCAAATTACCCAGATTCCTTCCATATCTATCTCCCAATTTCATATTGTGAAGCATGTTGTCTAGAACGTGAATTTGAGGATCTTTCAAATTGAAGCAGACAACATAATAATGTTCATCATTGAGCAACATAGGGAAAAATACCTGCCATACATGGAGTGTTCATCAGTTTATTAAGATACTTTTGTTCATCAGTTTATTAAGATACTTTTGTTCATCAGTTTTTTATCTTATAAGAATTAATACAAATAAAATTGCTTACCAGATCTATTTCAAGAATAGATTCATAATTTGACTGGAATACAACATTATTCATGTTTTCCTCAAACTTGTTATACACCGAAGTCTTCCTTACATCCTCTTGCATCATCTTCTTTGTCTGTTTTTCATCAAAATTCATAAGGGTAATTGGATTTGACTAATGAAAAATATTTTGTTTCTTTTATATAACTTACAATAATCGCTGTATTGCAGAATAGTTTTTTCAACGACTGAGGACTTTTCCTTTTTTCACCCATATTCAGTAAGTGTGTCCACATGTCAATTACCGCAGCAATTACTTCATTTCCAAATTGCAAGCTCTCAAAATGTATTCTCAGACCATCAAAAAAGTAGGACTTAAAAATAATATCACTGCCAATTAAATGGTTCATCAGTTAGCTAATAATGTAAATGGTTCATCAGTTATATAATAATGGTTCATCAGTTATATAGTAATGGTTCATCAGTTATATAGTAATGTAAATGGTTCATCAGTTAGCTAATAATGTAAATGGTTCTTCAGTTATTTAATAATGGTTCATCAGTTATATAATATTGGTTCATCAGTTATATAGTAATGGTTCATCAGTTAGCTAATAAATGTGAATGGTTCATCAGTTATATAATATTGGTTCATCAGTTATATAGTAATAATGGTTCATCAGTTATTTTAATAATGTAAAATAACTGCCAATTAAAATTAATATAATATTTTAGTAAAAAACATTCCTATTTTTTTTGCTTTTGATGAACCAATATAAATTTTAAATTAACGAGCACAATTTAGATTACTTACTCTACATTTCCTTGTGCAGAGAAGATAGTCTCAGCAACCTTTTTTTCGTTGTCATGTGGTTTGTTTTTCATGACCACCACTCTTTGTAAGTAAGGAGACTTGAGTGCTTCTGTCGGCTTCACTTGTCTTTTTCCCAAGTCTTCTTCTTTTTGCATTTTTTCTTTTTGGTCTGGCATTTTTAGCTTTTTAGCAATTGTATTGAATGAACTTAGCTGAGTAGTTTTCAGTTTTAGTTCTGGTGTTTCGCTCAACCATGATATCCTTTTCACAAATGATATCGGCATTATCAGCTTGGGCTTTGGTGTTGAAAATTCTTCAGGTTCAGTTGTTTCAACTTTTGAAGCATCCTTCAGAATTTTTGGCCAAGTATCCTTATCTACTGCTTCTCCAATCATGACTGATGATGGGTTCAAGAAAGATAAGTTGGCAATTAATTCATCCACACTAATCACTGGTTTTGTTTTTTCATATAAAATGATATCCAGACTCTTATTTTTCTCCACTTCTGAGATATTGAACAACGGGAATTCTTGTTTTTTCATTTCCTTTTGACCTTCTATCCGTTCAAAATCTTTCACGAATTCTGGATCATTGAACATTTGAGTTAGTGTTGGTTCATCAGTCTTTGTTGGTTCATCAGTTTGTATTGGTTCATCAGTCTGTGTTGGTTCATCAGTCTGTGGATCCTCTTTATGTTCATCAGTTTCTTTAGCTTCTGGTTCATGTTCAGAGCCATCTTCATCAACATCTAAATCAGCTTCTTCACCTTCAAATTGTGATTGATGAACAACAATTTCCTTCGAGCTTTCACCTACTCTGTTTACTAACCTATTCATCCATTCCTGTACTCCTAACAAAGCTGTATGTCGAGGGTATTTTTCCAATGCAGCTCTTAACATGTCATCAATTTCTGTTTTCAGCTCTTGAAATATTGTTAACATGTTCCTCAATGAATGGTCAAATTCCTGTTATTATTTAAAATTTAATAAATATGATATACAAAATAATTATTACTCTAAGATATATTAAAGATTTTTACCTCTGGTGATTTGAATTGTGAATAAATCCCTTGAAATTCTAAAACCATCGCTGATAATTGTTGTGTGATCTTAATACTGTCAGATGACAAGCTCTTTTGTTCATTTGTTTCTGTTACTTCAGTTCCATCAGTTCCAGTTAATGGATTACGAGTTTCAACACTTTCATCAGTTCCGATCATTTGATTTCCAGAATCTGTTAAATTATTGAATGAAATTTTTTAAATATATCTTAACAACTAATCTATGTTCAATATAAACAAATTTCAAAGATCACATAATTTTTTTACCAATCATATCTTCATTAGACCATTGTTGCTCCCCAATATCATCTATATGAACACTCGTTATGTCACCATCAATCACAGGCTCTTTCTCCCCAATTTCAGCTTCAAACTCAGGCTCTTCCCTCTCTAATTCTGTCATCATTGATTTTCTTTTCAATTTTCTTCTGTATTCTATTACTCTTGTTCCTTTTTCAACTACAAAAAGGTATTTTTAATTAAATCTGTTTACACAATTCATCATTAATATATACATACCAATTCTTACCATCTTTATCAGCTTTTTCCACTTCATATATGTTCTCTTCTTCTACCAGTACTATTTGTTTTTCTTGTCCATCATCCACTGTTACAAGTTTTTTTAATTAAAACTGATGAACATATATTTTATTAACTGATGAACATATAATAAAACTGATGAACAAATAATAAAATTATATGTTCATCGGTTATCAAATTATTATACCTTCTTTAGTATTACAACCCTTCTTTGAATCATTTTTTGCTTTTTCAACTTCTGCAAAATAGAAGCTAATTAATTTTTTATTTAAAAACGTAAAATCAAAGTTTTTTTAAATAATATGCTTACCTTTAACTTTTTTCTTTTTGGTACACATTGTTTTAATCAATACGGTTTCATCTTCTGCTGGCATCAGTTCCGCTATAAGAAAAATATAGAATATAAGTTAGATGTAAGTATAATAAAATCATGTGTTCATCAGTTCATCAATTTATTATACCTTCAGTTGTTTTCTTCTCAGTAGTCCTCAGTTCTTTAACCAATGTCTTTGTCATTTTTGGTTTTTTTGAGTGTACTACATCATTCTGTATTTCATTTGCTCCAACATCGTCCATTTCTTCTTCTTCTTCGTCATCCATATCTTGTTCTTCGTCAGTATCTTCTTTCTTTACCATCTTTTTTCTGTCTTTCCCAAACATCATCTCATCCAATTCAATTATCAAATCTGTTTTCCAGTATTTAAAAGCTGGATATTCTGGATTTTTCAGGCAAGAATTGGCGAATATCAACTGCATTTTTAAGTTAATACATATATGTTCATCAGTTATCAATTAATACATATATGTTCATCAGTTAATACATATATGTTCATCAGTTATAAAGTGATAGAAATTACCTCCAGTAACAAGAGTGGGCCAAAGAAGCGCGTCTTTCCGCCCTTCCAAATTGATGTTTGTGACTTCAGATAATCCAACATGTATTCACACCAATCCATTTCTTTCACATTTTCTAGAGAACTTAAAGATGGTATAATGCTTAGATTAAGAGTCCCTGTTGAAACCACATGCGCCATAATAGTTGAAAACATGACTAAAAAATTCAACTGAAATAGCCTTCCAGCGTCATTTCTCTTTATCTGAATCTTCATTCTTTTGAGCAAATGTTTATTAGCATATAATCTTGACAGTCCGTTGAATTGATTTTTAAAATCTTGGTAAACAGTATTTCCTCTTTCCTTCAACACATCACGTATTTCAACTTCAAAAACGCCCATTGGTAATCCAGTTGTCTGATGAACAACTTCAGGGGTAACCTCAATAGATTTACCAAATACCTTCAAGGTTCCTGTTTCTGCATCGAACCTTTTTAGCAACCAATATCCTAAACGGCTTGGCATTGCATTAATTCCAAACTCCAACAATGATCCAAACCCTAAAGCTGTAACTGCTTCTTTTTGGTCATCAGTTAAATCCTTAATAACTTCAAATAATGGACCTGGGAAAGACTTTATTAAAACCCTATCAAATGTTGAACCTGGTTGGCGAAGTTTTTTATGCAGTTTAGAATCTATGTCATCGAAAAGAACTGGTTTAGATGAACTAGAAGTTTTTGCTGAAACTTTTGTTTTTGAACTTGTTTCAGTAACCGGATTGTCACGTTTGCGTTTAAGAACCTTAGAAACTTCATTTTTATTTCGTGTAAATGCATCCTTTACGAAATCATCATCACTTGGTGAATATGCTTTTACTGGAATAGATTTCTTTGCCTGCTTTGAATCTGTACATATCAAACAAAACATCATACATTTATCAGTAACTGATATTATGTTCATCAGTAACTGATGAACCAAATAAAACTGTGAACAACTAACTGAGGAACATAACAGTTGATGATAATAATTTAAACAAAAACATGATGAACAAAAGATGTTGGCAAGTCAATAATCTTCGCAAACTATCACTATCAATAACTGATGAACAAAAAAAATAACTGATGAACAAGGATATTATCATGTTACTGATGAACATAACATAGACTATCTAAGACTATTATCATCTAACAAAACCAAACAGCATAATAATCTTCGTAAAGAACCACTATCAATAACTGATGAACAAAAACAATAACTGATGAACAAGCCTTTTTATAATCAAACTGATGAACATAACATAGACTAGCTAAGACTATTATCGTCTAACAAAACCAAACTGCCTAATATTCTTCGCAAACATCCACTATCAATAACTGATGAACAAAACCAATAACTGATGAACAAGCCTATTTTATAATCAAACTGATGAACATAACATAGACTATCTAAGACTATTATCGTCTAACAAAACCAAACAGCCTAATATTCTTCGCAAACAACGACTATTCCCGGGGAGTTGAACAAAAAATAATTGATGAACAAGTAACTGATGAACATAATATATACCTTTTAACAAACTATTCCCGGGGAGTTGCAGACGGTCGTGTATGTTTTTCGATCTCTTTTCCTTGAAGAGTTCTTCTATTTTTCTTTCATCTAAAAATTTAAATAAAATAAGATTAAAATAAAATAAAATTAAAATCAGATTATTCAAAAAAAATAACTAATAAACTAACAAAAAACTGATGAGAGATGAATGCAAAAACTAAAATTAAAAAAATTAAAACAAAATTAAACAAAAATTAAAAAATTAAAACTACCACTTCTAGTTTTCATCTTTCCGTGTGCAAATCGTTCTTTTTAATCCGTAAATTTGAGTGGAAATCGGGATTTTTTTTTATCGGAATAAACCCTAATTTAGATCCCCAATTTATAGAGAGAAATGGGGTGGGAGGATTTTAGAAAGAGGATTACGGTGTTTTTTGTGAGAGAGAAATGAGATGGGAGGGAAGTGAAAAGGTGGGAGGGAAAGATGAAATTACGATCATACCCTTCTATTAGTAAAGTCCGCTTCTTTTTTTTCTAGTTTAAATCCCAACCGTGGGATTGAAATCTGACGGTTAGTTTTTGTTTTTAGCCTTTTTAATTTATGCACCCTTTGCAAGGGATCGCCTCTCTAAAACCAATAACCTCCCACCATCTCCTATTTTTTTGGTGTATGATCTTTATCACGTCTTCCAACATTTGCTATAAAGAGATAGCATGTGAGTGCATGAAGAAATATATACAAAAAATTGCCATATTCAATCAAAACACGTAGTTGTTATATGCTTCGGTATCTCTTGTTTTCTGTAGCCACCATTGTGTTGTAATCTTGGGTTGTTGCTACTCCACGATTACGTGTGTAGAACTGTATTAATCCTGGGTGCTTAGGCTTGAAGACTCGAGCAACTTACGGAGTGCCGAAAGTACTTTAAAGGACAGGGATTTGACATCCCGTACGGTTCTGTTTTTTCGTGTTTGACAGTTTTGAAGACGCGAGATGATCATGGTGATGATACTTGTTGCTGTTATGTTTGGTTTTGAGTTTCACATGTTCCAGCGTTGGGTCTGTTGTGCTAACTTGCTCGGTTCGGTCTTATGAGGCTGTTATGAGTTCTCATAAAATCAATAAGGTATTTCTACTATGTTTATTTGATCGAAACAATTAGTTGCGAGAGAACAAGTAATCCAACACAGTCCGCGCATTAAACAGTCAAGATTGTGCCGGTTAGCTGTGCTGCTCTGGTTAAGTCAGCACATACCACACTCCAAAGTTAATCAAAGGTGGATTTCCTGATGGGCTCACCAACACGTGATGCGCTCAACAATACACGGTTACTTGCTTGCACACGGGCCCGGGTAAATTATATTTATCCGTGTATCCTCAACCGCACAAAGACTGACGCCACGAACTTTTAAAGTGCTCGTTTCAATAACGAAAATAAAACGTGAATTTCAATATGTCATGTGAATTTCAATAACGAAAATAAAACGTGAAAAAAACGACCAAAAAAAGTTTGTCGAAAGTATATTAAAGTGCTCGTTTATAGAAATATAAATCAATGATCGTCGTAATGTTATAATTTGTTTGTTTAACGATAAACGTTTAATGAGATATTTAAATTATAAAAAAATACGTGTAATTGAATTTTTAATTTAAATATCCATTAATCTCCCTTTTTTTTCTCATCGAAAAATGAATGACTAAAATTTTTTCATTGATATGTAAAAAAAAAATGGTATGTAAAATAACTTTCATCAAAATCGTTATATTAACTAAACATAACAGTCATAGAATATCACTCAGTCTTTTAGGTCAACTAGACATAATAGTAAACTAAACACGATAGTAAGAGAATATCACTTAATTTTCTAACTAGGTATATTGACGATTTTGTCTTTCAGATATTTTGATGATGTTACATCTTATTGTACTAGCCGGTTACCAGTGCGTTGTAACGACGGGTACCCGTATAACTAAATTTTCTGGCAAGCAATTATTTTTGAAATTATACATTCTTATTTGTGAAAAAATGTTGAGAAAATTTCTTAAATCACCCGTTTATAGTACGAATTTACGAATTTGAATTTCGCACATACTTTTTTCAAAAATGAACTATTAAATATTATCCGTTAGATCGATTAGTAGAAGCCTTTTTAACCATACACGTGTCTCCCAACGAATTTCAGGCGAGTCATGGCTGAATGATGAATGCTACGCGAGTGCTGGGTGAGTTCTAGGCGAGTTTAAAAGTTTTATCAAGTTAAACGCGAAGCTAGGCGAATGTTAGGCGAGATGTGGGCGTGTGCTGGGCGAGATTTGTGCGTGTGCTGGGCGAGATTTGTGCGTGTGCTGGGCGAATGTAGTGCATGTGTGGGCGTGTGCTGGACACGATGTAAACTGTCATAAGTTAAACGTGAATGTTTCCTGGGCGAGATGCTTCCTAAGTCAAACACGAATGTTTCCTGAATGTGTTTTTTACGGTATGTCAAAATTAGAAGATAGTGAAATGAGTTGCTACTTTTGTATTTTTGTCTAGTAAACCCAATAAGCCAAAGTTATAATCTTTTATTATGAATTCATCTGATTCACTCGTGTCCTTGCTTAACTTGATATAAATTTGACAGTATGGTCGTGTTAAATATTCTTGCAACAAGTTTGCAGAACTTTTTTTCTAGACCAAAGCAACAAATAATGAATGAACCAAGCCGGGTTCAAAATTGATATGATTATTTAAATTTATTTTTGGGTGCAGACTTAAGGTTAACTCGAGTCTCCCTTTGATTTAAAGTGTTTGTTGAAATTATATCTTTAAACCTAAGGTAATTTGCAATCTTGAATTACTACATTGGAGTGGCAAGCAGTGGCGGACCCAGGATTTTAGAGGGCGGGGGGCAAAAAAATTTGTTTTTGATAAAATTTGTGATGAACTTTAATAAAAAGGTCATAATTTTTTTTTTACACTAAAAACTGGTATTTTTTTTAGATTAAGATAGAGATATAAGGTTTTTAAATTGTTTGATCTTAAGGTGGGGGGCAATTTGATTTTGTAATGGAGTGCACTTTAATAAAATGGTCATAAAAAAAAATTTACACTAAAATTTGATAATTTTTGGCGAACCATGGAGGGCACCGCCCCCCCTAACCTCCATGTAGTTCCGCCCTTGGTGGCAAGGTTTGAAACGATCCATGACAATCCAAGCTTTGTTTTGTAAACTCACTCCTCCTGGTTGTATGTTTTGAGGGTAAAAAAAAAAGTAAGAGTTGGGTTTAACTTATGACACAGGAACAACACTACTAACAAGTGGGACAACCGTTGGCTTGCTCTGAAAGTCAGCTCATAAGTTTACTTATGACCATCTTTTAGGGGAGGAATAATGCCTTCCCCGAGATGGTATCAACGGCTTGTACACTTCCCGTGGGTGTTTCTTTATTATAAGAGACCTCCTTCGAACCCACTTTAATGCCCCCACTTGAGTCACAGATTCACGTGACTGAATCTAGCAGACTTTGAAATTTGGATAGTGCTTATATACATTGAAGATATTTTTATTCCAACCAATGTGGGATAAAAGGGATATAAAGTAAACATGATGCGTACACCAATTAGTAAATTGACATCTTCTTTGAAACTTTAAGCAATAAATTGAAACTAATCTTAAATTATGTTTGTATCTTCTATGAAATATTTTGTTTTGACTCGAAAGCATTAGTTATATATAGAGCGATTAATGTTCCGTATTTGATTTACTGCATGTCTTTCTACATATAGAGCAAAGTGGATTACATGAGGAGCTTGTGTGTTTAATAGAAACTTTACCTCATAGCTCATGTTTAAAAGTATAATTTTGATATACATTCTCCGGAAACATGTTTCGAACAAATTTACGCCCGCATTAACATTGAAATATGTGAATCCGCATATTGCGTTTTAAGTAGAAACAAATTAAAAGATTAAAACTCGATTTTCATAAGAGCGGGCGTTATAGTAGTTATTCACAGGGGCGGACCTAGGCACAAGCTAGGCGGTGCCCGGGAACCACCTTGGAAAAAAATTTATTTTACAAACGTTATAGTAACTTTTTTTAGGAACCACCTTGAGAATAAACAAAGAACCACCTTATAAGCGTTGATCTAAAAGTATAAAATAAAAATGGTAGAGGAAAAAAGAAAAATCGCCGGAGAAGGAGAACGTCATCTACTCTGGTACTCAACTAATGAAGAAGAAGATATTAAGTCATTTGGTCAAAGTGTTTAGAGTATACACTAATAAAATAGTACAAGTGCTTTCGTCCTTAGTATAGCAATTTTTATTACTTTTGCACAAAATAAACTTTGAATACTCCTTATAAAATTTTTATAGTACTTTGGATAAAGCCATTTGAGGTTTGGTTAAAGTCTTTGGCTAGGGCTTTGAAATTTGGCTAGGGCTTATATATATTGGAGATATTTTTACTCTCGACGATGTGGGATAAAAAGTAAACATCACGTATACACCAATTATTTTAGTTATATATGGAGCGATTAATGTTACGACATGAAACATGAAACATAAATTTCATAATTCACTTAGAATGTGATAAACTCCTTATTTGATTTACCGCATGTCTTTCTACGTATAGAGGAAAGTGGATTACATGCATAAGAAGCTAGCTTATGTATTAATAGAAACTTTACCTCATAGCTCATGTTTAAAAAGTATAATTTTGATAAAGAGCTAAATATATCTTATGACAAAAACTGGGCTTGTGTTAGTTTAATGATTTGGGTTTGAAAGTTTAAACACCGGACAATATATTTTACCCAGTAACGAGTTTCATTTTTATTGCGTAATGAAATCAAACTAGATTTCGGTTGAGGCCTTTAAAAAAATACACATTCTCCCCAAAACATGTTTCGAACAAATTTACACCCGCACTAATATACGCATATTGCTTTCTAAGTAGAAACAAATTAAAAGATTGAAACCCAATTTTTATAAGATCGGGCGTTATAGTGGTCACCATCCATGGAGCAAGTCCACCGCGCACCAACCCTATGACAGCCAAACACCGCCACACGCCAACGTATGATTTTTGTGTTGGTTCGGTGGTGCAAACCACCTAACGAAATGTACCAATTTTGGTTTGTGAGTGTGTGTGGGTATATCGTGGGGGTATGCTTGTATTAACTGGAGTTTTTTTTATGTGTTTGGTTAGGTGATCACTAAGCAGTAAATGTAGTGATAAATTGGTGCGCTGAAAATCTTATGTGACGCTTGGTAGAGGCGGTTTGGAGGTGACCATTACACCCAACCTAACAATTGCATGCCGCTTTAAGATAAAGTGAAGTAATATGGCCTGACATATAAAAAAAAATGTAAATAGATATGAGGACCGAAACTAGCCGATTCCAAAAGACGAGGGTTGGGTTGATGGAGTATACCTTCAAGATTTTAGCCAAGAACCGAGCAAGAGTTATATTGTGTCGGTTGATGTATTGTGTCAGTTTTGTTCTGGTTAAGTCAATTCCGTTTACGATCTGCCTAATAGGGATGTGAATAGGGATATCTAGCGGCTCGTGATAACAAGATACCACTAGCGCGCGATGATGGGTTGGCTTGACCAAGCAACCATTTATTAGTCCGTGGATCCTTCACCAACACGAAGCAATGTACACTTTGTGCATCCCCTTGCTTGACTTCAACATCCATCATCATGACTGGTATCCGTTTGAACAACCCTCCAAACTCATCTTAATGCCCCTACTTGGGTCACAGGCTCGCGTCACTGAACCCGACAGTTTCAATTTGTGCTCGACCAATGCTTATAAAGACTAATAAGCTCTTTAACTTGGGCAATGTGAGACGGTGCCCACATGGGTTTATAAAACATAGCAAAAAAACAACTATAGTGCAAAGTTTGACTATCTACTATAACACTATATCATACACATTCAAATACACAATAAATACACAACCAGGTTTACTTCCGTTAAAGTTAACTATTGTATTAGAGCTTTAAAAAAGGAACACTCTTTAAAAAAGTCATGTTTAAGAGGAATCCTAACTAAAATGTCAAAAACTTCAACTATCCCACATCTACAAGAAGAAGAACACAAGTGTTATTTATAAAACCCATCTGTACCAATTTACATAGCTGAGTTGAGTAACTTGAGCCTACAACCCAAGTGGGAGCATTAAGATTATTTGAAGGGCTAAGAGCTAGGGGGCAAGCCTTGACTCTATATCATACCAATTTACATAGCTGAGTTGAGTAACTTGAGCCTTGACTCGTGAGTCTGTGGGACTAGCTTGCGGATGGAGTAGTTAATCGGTGTTAGCACAAAAATTTTGCGCACTCTTTGAGGGAGTACCCTAGTTGAGACTAGTAAGGTCCCGACCCAGCCGTTCTCTCGATCATGATTCACCCCTTCTTAGCCCGACTATAATCTTTTAAAACCGAGTGTTTTTTATATACGCATTTTGTATTTCCTTCTAAAGTTGGAATCAACAGTTCTTATTGCTTCAGCTTCACACTAATGGCTAAAGTCCCTTCCCATAGTTTGGGGAATATTGCGTCAATTCCATAATAACAGTAAAACAAATTTGAATCGATATCTTCAAACTTTGCATTTCTTATTTGTGAAAATTGTTTCTGTTTTGGTGCTTTGACCATCTCTCTAGTTTCCCAAATTCGTTGCTATGAAATCAGACATACATTTCACAAGAGCCATTTTACGTTTAATGAGGATCAAGCAGTTTGCTGCATTGTTTTGTCGGATCCATTAATCATTAAAGATAAACGATATCTTTGTGACAACATTCACGTATGTAGACTTTTATCAATAACTGTTCTATATGGTCAATCTTTGAACCTAATCAAACACAACAAAGCAAAAATATGTACTTATGATCGAACCAGTGTAAAACAAAAGCGTAATTAGAACAAATATTGGTTTCGAATCAAACAAAACCGAAGTTTAAAAGAATGGGAGTCGGGGTTGAAGAAGGAGACAAACCCTGGATGTTCAAGCCAACACAACGAGAGTTACAGTCCGCGCATTAAACAGTCAAGATTGTGCCTGTTAGGTGTGCTGCTCTGGTTAAGTCAGCACATACCACACTCAGAAGTTAATCAAAGGTGGATTTCCTGATGGGCTCACCAACACGTGTTGCGCTCAACAATACACGATTACTTGCTTGCACACGGGCCCGGGTCAATTTTATTTATCCGTGTATCCTCAACCGCACAAAGACTGACGCCACAAACTTTTAGAGCCTGACTTCGCCTCTCTCGATGTAAGGCTATAAACATCCATAGGTTGGTTCCTCCTTCAAAATCACTTCGAACTCACCTTAATGCCCCCACTTGGGTCATAGACTTGCGTTACCAAGTCCAGCGGTTGCAAAAGTTTGACCAGTTGATTATAAAGAGTTACAGGCTCTTTTCCCCAAGCGATGTGGGATAATATCATATATAAGGTTGGGTTGAGTTATTAGAACGGTGCCTAGTTTTTTTATTAAGACCCTCCCTAGTAACTAGGGTGTACTTGTGTCTTTTTTTTTTGTTTTTTTTGTTTTTTTTTTTTTTTGTTTTGTTTTGTTTTTTTTTTTAAATAGAAATAAGTGTGTAATAATATGTTTTGTGTAATAAGTGTGTAATAATGTTTTGTATAATAATGTATTGTACATGCATAATGTTTTGTATACTTTTGTTTAATAATGTTTTCCATATGTATAATTATTTTGTTTGTATAATAGCACGTTAAATATTACCACATTAAATAACTGCAACAACAACAATTATTATTAAATTAAACGTCAACGTTAACATATTATTTAAATACAACAACATAACACTACATATGAAGATTATTCATCTCGTTTAAAAGATCATGGAGTCTTGCACCCGACTGACAAGAGTGATCCTCAGGATTCCTTGCCAATTCTAACTCCATCTCCAGCGTCTTTATTTTTGTCTTCAACAGCTTGATCTCATTATCTTTAGCAACGCAGTTTGAGCACTGCGTTGAAGATGAGGCTCGACTTAAGTACCGTCTTTCAAATTCATCTTTCCAACTGAAGTATCGACACCCATAGTCATCTGTACCTGGCTGTTACATGTTAAGAAAATAATAAGAAATGTATTTTTAACAAACAAATTATTTACATAAAACCCCTAAGCAAACGTATGATTATTTACCACTGAAAGAGGACATGCATAATACGGTCGGCCCGGAAAGGATTTCGTGGATTTCCGTTCTATAATAAATCCTCTATTACATCGACACCAGAAAGGATTTCCTTGGCTCACCTGACAATGTTATTATTAATTTAAATATAAACAGTAATCAATCATTTACAACATAAGTAATCAATCACTATGTTTACAACATAAATCATTAATCAATTATTTACAACATAAATCGGTAATCAGTCACTATGTTTATAATTATTTACAACATGAATCAGTAATCAGTCACTATGTTAGTCGATCCCTATATAATGATTCCCACTGGGATGCAGCTTCGGATCTGTGCCTCCTCCATTGTGGGTGGAGTTGCGGAAGTGGAGAATCTTCGTCTAGCGTCAGAACAATGTAATGACCTACTTCGTCCCCCACACGGGTTATCACAAGGGGGTCAGTTCTTTATGAGAAGTCTGGACCACTGATAAGCGGAAAACACGTATTCCAACCCCTGAGAGATATAAGTGCAACGGGTCGTCTAAATACTTCTGCAATAACCAACCCCGTGTTTGGCATGTCCATGTAGCGATCAGGCGGTGCATTTCCATTTCCGAACCAGTCTATTGTACGGCGAAGTTCGTTAAAACCATCTTCCCACCACAAACCCATGTAAACCTGCCAATTTAGGTCCATCTGTTGCAATAACATCTGCCTAACTTGGCGCCACAAATCTTGTTGTTGCCAAACATCATGGGCAACGCACCGAAACCCACAATTTCCGTCACCCACCACATTATATATACTGATTATGTATGGATGCCAAAGGACTGGAAGCACACCCATCAACATTTCGCTTTCTGCATCTCCATCGTACAACCTGTGTCTTATTTTTGGATGATCACTAGGACCCGTGAAAGAACTATGTCGGGCAGGTTCTTTGTTGAAGTTCGGGACTTGTCTAGATCTTGTTGCGGTGCTTCTTCGGTGATTTACGGTTGGAACTTCATTCAAGTCCGGGACTTGTGTAGCCTTGCCCATTTTGTCCTTTGCGCTCGGACGTCCACGGGTATTTTTCTGAATAACAGGTTCCCTTGTGTCATCAGATGCAGGTTGGTATATCGATCTCAACTTCGTTAGCATATTATTCTTGACAAACGACGATGCTTTGGTAAAAACATTCCTGAATTGCCGAATGTCATCTCTAAACGAAGTATCATGATGATGATGATGATGATCATCATCATCATCACCATTACTGGAAGAGCCATCTTCAGGCGGTGGCCTATTGATATTAGGCCACGGAACATGTAGGGTTCTCCAAAAAATATTAAGTTCTTCTAGTGGAATGGGGCATCCTGAAATCATTAAAAGTAGTATATTACAATGCCGCCCGTAAATCACCGATATTAATGGGGAAAACAACTTGATAGTTATAAATTTACTTACCATGATATACATAGTATTGCATCTCGTGAAAGCATGGCAGTCCGTAAATTGTACGCAACTTATGGCTACAATTGTCTACGGTGATAGCCAGGTGGAGTTCTTTGTGCATGAGATTGAAAGCATGGTGAGAAAATTTATACCACAAATCTTAAAATAGTAGTAAATTACAATCATTTATTTTCTCGCCGATGCTTCTATTTAAACTCTCTTTTATCGAATTTTCTTGCGCAAATACAATCTTATCGATTGCACTCAACAACCTGTCTAAATTAGACTGTGTGTCGCCCAAATATAATTTCAACAACGCATGGTGAGCCTCAACTCTACACGTTGTTGTCTGGCCGAAGGAGCGATATTCATCGGTGATGTACGAGACAAACATGTGTCTGTAACTTGTGTAATCTTCACTTGTTGTAACTTGTTGAACCTGCTTGTGGTAACTTGGGGGTACTTTGAAAAACCCTTTGTTTGTGGTGAGAGTAACTTTGTGGTAATTTGTGAATGTGATACTGCCTTGTGGTGATGAGGCTGAATATAAATTGGGAGGTTTCACTACCTACCACTTTGAGATTCTTCCCTTGTGACTTCCTGCAGTTTGGGAATCTTACTGCAGTTTGGGAATATTACTGTTGCTTTTGGTATTTGCTTGTGAACACTTGGGCAATCTAACTTGGTTGCAATCTGATCTGTGCACTTGTGTGCAATCTGCTGCACTTGGACAAAAAAAATTTCAAAAAAGGCGATGACGATTGGTTTTATAACCGAACGGCGCGGCAAAGTGATATTTTTATCACTTTGCAGCCTTCATATCCGAGCCTAACACTTTTTATCAGTTGTGCAAATGGTTTTCTAAATTGGCGATGATGTTAATCTGAGCCTTTATGCAATCTGCTTGTGTGCTAATACAATCTGCTTGTGTGCTAATGCATTCTGCTTGTGTGATAATGCAATCTGCTTGTGTGATAATGCAATCTGCTTGTGTGCTTATGCACTTGGACAAAAAAATGGCGATGATGATTGGTTTTATAACCGAACGGCACGACAAAGTGATTTTATCACTTTGCAGCCTTCATATCCGAGCCTAACACTTTTTATCAATTGTGCAAATGGTTTTCTAAATCGGCGATGATGTTAATCTGAGCCTTTATGCAATCTGCTTGTTTGCTAAATCTGCTTGTGTGATAATGCAATCTGCTTGTGTGCTAATGCACTTGGACAAAAAAAAAACTTAGGACATTGGACAAAACTGCTTGTGTGCTTATGCACTTGGACAAAAATAATACTTTTGGGACAAATAATACTTGTGTGCTTGTGTGCTTATGCACTTGGACAAAAAACACATTATGCACCGCTTGTGTGCTGCACTTGGACAAAAAATGGACCAAAAAACAGTGCTTGTGTGCTGCACTTGGACAAAAAATAGACCAAAAAACAGCAAAAGACAAAAAGTACAAAAAAGAAGAAGAAATAGTACCCTAAACTAGGGAGGGTTTGCGGGGGGGGGGGGGGGGGTAGACGGGGTCTTAATAGTGTGACCCATAAGGTTTTGAAAGACGAGAAAAACACATAATAAATACTCATACACATATTAGACACGTATTCCAAAACTGTTTTGGTATACATTAAATAAAAGTTATTGATTATTTATGATTCGTTGATTATTTAGATGACAGCAAAAGACTTGCACAGAACTTCATAGTTAATGGTGTTTAAGACATTACATAACTTTACTTAAAACTTCATAGGAAAAGACTTGCACAAAACTTTATAGCTAATTATGTATGTATGCAGTCTTTGTGTTTCCATGGAGCAAAGGGAATTGCTAGAGGAGCTTCCGGATTCAATAGGAACTGCCGCCCGATAACTTCCAGTTTGGAGTGTAGCTGGGTTGTTAATTATAAACAGGTGTTGTGTCTTTCCCGGAACACCGACATATCTGTAGGGTAAAGATACCAGTGATCAGGGACTTATAACTTATTGTTTTGCCCGTGTAACAGTACGTCACATATGTAAAAGAGTATTGCTATATCTTTGTACTTGATATCCCTACTTATCCTCCTACCTACATAAAAATTTAAGGGCTAATTATGAGAAGGCATCTTTTGCTCAAGGTGTCATCACTTTTTAGGAAAAAAGTTTGGGTATTTCCAATCTAGACTTTGAGACTTGCGACTTTTCTACTTTTCATATAAGCTTGACAAGTGTCCTTCGAAGTTTGTGTACCCAATCATTTTTTCTGACTTTTACAGCTACGATTTTACAGCGACCGAATCTAAGCGACTTTTTTTAGAATCTAGCGAAATTTGGTTTTGTCCTTTAGTAAAAAAAGTCAAAGATACAAAATTATTTTTTTATACATTTAGTTATTTCCCGAGGTTGAGCGACTTAAGCGAAACAATATAAGCGACTTATTTCCTATACATTTTTTGTACCTAAAGTACTGTTTTAACAGTACTTTTACACCTTTTTTTAAAAATTTTACCCTGTTTTCAAATATTTTACCCAAATACAAACACACACAACTAACACTACTACCAGAAAAAACACAATTCAAAATTGTGAAACCCTAAATCAATCCCTAATTATTCAGTCAATTAAACTCGAAAATGGCTTACATTCCCCAATATTTTGATGCTAAGGTAACGGTTCGTTCCAAGGTTCACTTGTTTTCGCAAATTAAGTCTAAATTGTCAAGCAATCCAGATCGAATGAGGCTGTTCAGAGCAACTGTTTTTGGGCCATGGTTAGATATTCCTGACCTAGGTAAAGGCAATCATATTGTTAATTTCGTTTTACAACACCAGGTATATATCGACAAACTTCTTGATTCTTGTCCCCCCATTTTATACAAAATTGGGAACAATGTATTGAAATTCGGTCGGGAACAGTTTCTATTGATGACTGGATTTCGTTTTGGTCGTTTGCCTCCCCCTGTAGAAATTGATCGAAGTCCTTTTGCTTTGCGCGTCTTTCCTGAAAAACAATTAATAAGAAAGGTAACTGTAAAAGGGAATGAGCTTTTAGATTTGTTTGGGAATGACACGGAATTTTCAAAGTTATCAGCTGAGGATGCGATAAGGGTATGTCTGTTGCTAGTCGCTGAGGTCGTGTTCATAGGTCGTGGACCTTGGTACATTGTTGACAATCATTTGTTGCAATTAGTTGAGGATTTTGGGGCATGTAATGCATATCCATGGGGAGAGTTCTTGTGGACCCGTTTTTACAAAAATTTAGCCAATGTGGTACCCCGCCATTACAATGCTCACTACAAAGAGAAATTGCAACAAAACCCTTCTACAATTGCAACATATAATATTTCTGGCTTTTTCTTGGCTTTTAAGGTTAGATGTGTATTACATTTATCAACATATCAGTTTTTGTTTACTAGCAGTTCATACAATGCTTTTATTATTTTTGTTTATTTTAGATATGGATTCTTGAGAGTTATCCCACTAGCACTTCATGGTGGAACAAAGACCCGTCAAAGATACCACGTTGTCTTTGTTGGTCAAAGGGTAAAACATTTGGCAAACGCCATTATGCCCAACTTTTTGGTCCTGTAAGCATTTCCATTTGTTTGTATTTGTCAAATAAGTTACGACTTTGTGAAAGCCAGTTGGTTGTATTCACGTTGACAACTGACCGTTGCACATTCTGTTTCGATCTTGCTTTGTAGGTGCAAAAGGGGGTGGTGATAACTGATACAGATGTGGCGTTAGGTGATATAGAGGTGGCTATAGTCAATAATGATGTGGCAGTAACTGATAAAGGTCAAAGTTCCAATCAGCTTGACGATATTAACAATAGACTTGCCGTTGTAGAGGAAGCTCTAAAGATACAACCCCGAGCCAATAAAGATACAACCCCGAGCAAGCTAGACATTAATGTGGGAGTCCTTAATGATATTGAAAATAGACTTGCCGTTGTTGAGGAAGCTCTAAAGATACAACGTCCAAAGGTGAACATGGTCTTTACATTAAAAACTCGTAAGAAATTTGAATTAGAAAAACGAGACACGTATATTACAAGTTCTTTTAAAAACTCATAAGTCGTAAGTATATGTACCCACACGTGATTTTCATTCCTCATTGGAGTTGACCTGATAATGTATACTTGGGGGGTTGTTTTGTAAATTTGATGTATCCACTGCTAGCGTCCATGAAACCCATACTAGTGGTTTTCAATCCACTGCTAGCAGGTTCCTGTTAATGTATCAGTTGGGGGGTTGTTTTGTAAATTTGATTTATCCTCTGCTAGCGTCTATCAAACCCCTGCTAGTGGTTTTCAATCCACTGCTAGCAGGTTACTGTTAATGTATCACTTGAGGGGCTGTTTTTGTAAATTTGATGTATCCACTGCTATCCTCTATCAAACCACTGCTAGTGTCTATCAAACCACTGCCAGTGGTTGTGAATCCACTGCTAGCAGGTTTCTTTAGTAGTATAATTGATTGTATATTTTAAATTTCAGACTTCAACTCATACGCACGGCAAATCGGATGAGGCTTGTTTTGGCCAAAATCCCATTGATAATGAAAACTGGAATGGTAGTTCTAGTTTGTTTGATCTTCGTTCTCGTGGTGTTCATTCGGCTGATTATAATAAGGTTATGTTCCTTTTAGTAGTACTTTTTTATTTTATTGTTTCTTTGTTACATACCTAAATCAGTTTGGTTAACTATAGAATTGCGACAAATCGAGTTTTGTAAATGCTGAAAACGAACAAGCTGGTCTTACTTATATAGACCCTGCCGCTTTTCCATCAACTATGTCGCAGCTTGTGCAATATTGTCTTCACGACGGACCATTGCCGTTAGATGATCACATTCCAGATCATGATCCCAGTCATTTGAATTTACCTAATTTGAATGAAACATTTTCTCAATCGGCTGTTGAAGTACGTATATATAAATTCCACCTGCACTATCTATACATGTTTGCTATATTTGGTCATCCATATAGATGTGTTATTCTTGTATAATTACAGGGGAAACAGCTGCAGCTAGATGAACAGGTGGAGCTAGAAGATGATTTCTCTGTTTATGTTTCGGAAGGTGAGGACAAACAGGTTGGGATAGATGAACAAAAACCTGCTGAAAACAAGGAAGATGGCGAAACACCGAGTGAGGTGGTGGTAAGTGGTGATGATAAACCTGGAGAGGCGGTTCAAGCACATGAAATACATGCTCATGAAGGTGTGTTTAATGTTGATGATAAGTCTGTAAAGGGCGTTCACGGTAATGAAGATGCCAATGCTGCTGATCAACACTCTCATGATCATGAAGTACTTTTTAAATGTGGATGATAAATCTATAGAGGGTGTTCAAGTTAATGAAAATGTCATTGTTAATTGCAATGTTGTTGATGAACACTCTCATGGTCGTGAGGCAGTGTCACAAATGGCAGGGTTGGGGGACGAAGCATACAATGTTGATGCCCACGTTAAAGAGAAAGAAAGCGGGGTTGAGTTACCGGTTGCAAATCAGTTGTCAACCAAGGTTGTAATAGACAAAATTGATAATGATGCTGTGAAGGCAAGACAGAAGATGATTCATACTTCTGACGGACAAGCCAGTAAGCCTTTGCCTACAGCTTCTGAGGTACAGCTACGTTATTTATTAAAGTTACCACATGTACTTCAAAAGTTTGATGTTATTTCAATGATGAATTTTTTCTATATAGTATGTTTTCATGCGAGGTAAAAGGAAGAGAAATGCAAGTAAGTTCAGACAGTCACCTTATAATGCCCTACCAATGAAGAAAACTAGAAAGGCCAAAGTTACCAAAGAGAGTGATGCGAAAGTTACCCAAGAGAGTACTCCTGTTTTGAAAGAAGATGATGACTCAAAAAGGACAAAGCAGGTGGGCAAGTGTTTGCAGGACCCATACATGAATCTCCCTCCCACGACTCCACAGTTGCCGAAACGACGTACCAAAAGACTGAGAAAAGATATTAATCCACCACGTGGTGAAGATAATCAGTTGGAATCATGGGTAGAGGTATAGAAGAACTACATCTAGAAACAGACATCTTAAAGACATATACATTAATCTTGTTTTTAAAAAATTCCAGGATCTGTCACGTCCTGAAGGTTGCGATATCAACAAGATTACTAAACCAGCGTGTATGGATACCTTTATAAAAACAAATTTGAAGTCATCGCATAGCTTTCCTTGGGGTCTTGGCGACATCGTTGTTCATCGAAAATTTTGGTTGGCTTTGTTGGGTTATGGAAGAGGCAATAAAAAAGGATGGCTAGGAGATGAGGTACCTAACAGATATTTAATTTCCATAAAAAAATTAATTATTTTTTTTTGAATTAGTTTACCGGTATAAAAGCTTATAAATTTTTTTTGCAGCATCTGGATCTCTGGGTTGATCTAATGTGGCAGTTCAGGCCGGGCAATGCCGATTGGGCTATGGCTGGACCATTTTTCTCTTCCTCTATCCTTGAAGGGTCTATGCGTGCCTACTACGCCACTGGTCAACGCTATCCATTGCCATGGTCTAGTGTCGAGAAGGTTTGTATATAAAGACCATACTTTCTTTTAGATATTTGGGTAAATATATACATGCTCAAAATATGATGAATTATGAAAAGGATTATTTGATCACATTTAGGTATACTTTCCTGTGAACGTACCCGAGTGCCACTGGTTTATCGCCGAGTTGCAAATTCGTACCGGAGTTATAACAATTTATGACACACTAGGTACGCCAGAACCTGAGACGAGAGAAAATAATTTAAAATGAAGGGTCACTTTTGAGAGAAAGCTACCACAGTATCTAAACATGTGTAAAGTTCTTCAAGCCAAATCAATATCTGTTTCTGATTATAAGATCACATTTCGAGTTGCGGATGATGTCCCTATACAAGCCAATGCATACGGTGATTGCGGAGTTTGGGTATGTATTTTTTTGCACAGGCTGGGTAACAAATTAAGTATGAAGGTTGATGACCCTCTTCAAGTTGCTTTGGCGTATCGAGAGCATATGGTGGAGTACTTTTGGAAGTATAAGGTGTCTGTTCATACAAGTGATGAATAAAGATGCATTTCATCTCTTTTGGGTATGGCTTGTATGTGGTTTTAGACTTTTGTTGTTCAACCAAATGTAACCGCAAACTGGATGTCTGTGAAGGGCATCAAAAGACAACTTCGTATGCATGTATGTGTAGCGCAACTTGGTATATTCCTAACACCCATGCATACCATCTTGTGTTAATTGCTAAAACGTTTGTTTTTTACAAACATCCATTTGATATGAAAAAACGACTACATACAATCTTATTGGTAAAAGACTATAACATACATATTACATAACACTTAATGGTAAACAGATTACCATAACCAAACTACAGCACTGAAGAGAACAATCAAACTGAAAACCAACACAATTTTGTCATGAACTTGCACTCTTGACTTGATAAAAGTCAACTCATCCAACATTTTCATGATATCATTGTTTGAAACCTCAATAACTTCATCCGAGACTGAACTCTTTCCCGTCTTCATTAAATGTTTCTTTTCCTCATGTTCCTTGTAAAACAAATCTTTGTAATACTGAGTTGGTAGTTCCGGGTCTAGGAACGCATAGAAGTTACATTTGGTCTTTTTGTCCTAAAATAAAAATTTGTTAAATTCACATATTCAACCTAACAAGTAAAATAAGTATAATGCATAATAATATTACATAAATTGGACAGGCCTTGAATCTTCTACCAGGATGAGTCCGGGTCCAAGAGGTTTGTACTTCCACCGGTAATGGTTTTGGACATTCGCAGTGTGTAGCATTGATGTAGTATTCCAATGGCTTTCGATTGGATCTGGAGGTAGAGGCAGAGGAGGGAGCCATTGTTTGTTTTATTTACCCAATGAGTAAACTTGACGCTTTTATAGTGGATCAATACATTTTTTGGCGGGAAATATACTTTGTGAATGAGCGGGTAATGAATATTGTGGAGGGAAAAGTTCAAGCGAATTTTATATTGAGCGACTTAAAGGTCATATTTTCAGCGAAGTTTTTTTTGTTTATTGTTTTGTACAATCCCAGAACAGTGAACACAAATCCCAGAACACAAAACCCAGAAAAATGACTTCGGCTAATTCCCAAAAATTCAAACTTTATTTGGATTTTAAGACATCAATTCGTGGAGTTTTACTTCCAGTTAACATCACCTACCTACAGCTGATTACCTATCTCACTAACAAATATCAGATTAAAGATAAGATCATCAGTTTATACTACATGTCCGCTTCAACCAAAATTCATGTGAGTGACGATGATGATGTTTCTTTCTTCGTTCATGAAATATGCTGTAAGCAACACTTGATCCAGACGCTATACATCAAACTTATCGAGAAATCTTCCGAGGTAAAGCCGCCTACTTCTTCTAAGACTCTTGATATTGATCTTAATGTTCCTTTGTTGCCTCAAGAATCTGATTTTCAAACACCAAAAGTTGAAGATCATAATAACGACGGTGCAGGTGCAAACGTTAATGTAGATGTGCATCCTAGTTGGCAGAAAACAACATTTCTAAATATCCCTGATCCACCCAGTTCAGCTGATCCCATAATTAAAAAGCTTAGTAACCATAAACACCCTGTAGTATCTAAATTAAAGGTGGGTAGTCGGTTTGATGAAAAGCAAGGATGCATTTATGCAATAGGAATAAAAGCGTTGGTTGATATGTTTGAGTATAAAGTTAATAACTCATGTAAGAAAAGGTACATTGTAGCTTGTTTTGTAGAAGGTTGCAACTGGTACATTAACGCACGAAAAAGTGTTGTTAGCCGATACTTCTATGTTACTTCCATTAACGACTGTCATACATGTTCCAGAACAAAAGTTCATCCTAATCATCGAAATGCTACCCGAAAATTATTGGGTCACATACTTGTTGATAAATTGAGGAATAGCAAACGGGTATATACGGGTGCGGACATAAAAAACGATTTTAATGTTGATTGGAAAGTAGACATTTCCTACTACCGAGCTTGGGGTGGGAAAAACATTGCATTACAGTTGTTGAACGGTTGTCATAGGGAGTCTTTTGAGCAGTTGCCGTATTACTGCTATAACTTAAAGTTGCAAAATGAGGGGACAGTAACACACATTGAGACAGATGAGACAGATCGTTTTAAGATGGTATTCATTGGTTTCGGTGTTGCTGTAAGTTTTCCATAATTTCTATTATCTTTTATTTCTGATTAATACCTTCATTGTTATCAAAATTTTATTAATTAAGCAATTTCTCATTGATTTAAAATAGATCCGGAGCTTCTTACGTTTTATGCGACCATTGCTAATCATTGATGCCGCACATCTTAAAGGGAGATACCTTGGTACGAATCTGGTTGTTGTTGGGATGGACGGCAACAACCAGATTATACCAATTGCAACTGGTGTCTCTCAAGGTGAGACCAATGAATCATGGACATGGTTTTTGACCAAACTCAAAGAATGCATTGGTGAAGTAAAAGATTTGGCCATCATCTCTGACAGACATCCGGCAATTGCACATGCATGTAGTACCGTTTTTCCCAGCGCGTTTCATGGTTTTTGTTGTCGGCATTTAATGATGAACTGCAATTTGAAAACTAGAAAGTGGAAGGCTATATATTGGAGGACATGCAAAGCTTACACAGAGCAGGAGTTTGATGCTTCAATTACTGAGATTCGATCATTAAAACCTGATGTGTATAAAAAACTAAAAGATGAAGCTGGATTTGATAAATGGTCGCGTGCTTACTGCCCTGCAAACAGGTACAATTATTTGACCTCAAATAGTGCTGAATCAGTAAACTCTGTAACCAAAGATGTTAGGAAGGTTCCAATAACCCAGCTAATGGAGTACTACCGAAGGCTTCTACAAAGATGGTATTTTGAATGTCGAGCAAAATACAAAGGTAACTTAAAAAAACTGTATATTATAATTGGTTTATTACATATTTGGCACGTCGCTCGAAAATGTATTATTATTTTTTTATTTCAGATGCTCCAACGGATGAACTTAGCGAATGGGCAAATGCAAAAGTAAACAATAGAATGGCAAAGAGTGCTAATTGGGGTGTTAACGGAATTGAGATGCACAAGATTTACCAAGTCACTGATCCGAAACATGTTCATATTGTTGACTTTGACAGCAGAGAATGCACTTGCCGCAAATGGCAGCTATCTGGTCTACCTTGTGGTCATGTTTGTGCTGTGTCTAGAGTTGAAGGGATGACTGACACTAGCAGTTGGGCGATGGATTGGTTTAAGAAAACGTCACTAAAAAATACATACGAAGCAAGGGTTTATCCTCTAAAAGATGTATCCTTGTGGCGTACTCCTGATGACTTGCAAACCGTAAAACCTCCTGCTATGGATAAGCGACAACCTGGAAGACCCAAAGAAAAGACACGTATCCGATCACAGGGGGAAGAGCCAGGAAGCAAAACCTGTGGCAGGTGTGGAAAGGCAGGACACACAAGACAGTCATGTACTGAACCGTTGATGACAAGCAAGGCAAGTGTGTTTCTATATTTTATTTCAATGTGTATAATTTTTAATGTTATTACTGATATGGTTGTTTGAACTAATGTCACATGTCAGAAACGTAAAAGAAACTCACAATCGTGCACCCCTACAACTAATGAAGAAGCAGTGGAACAAGAACGACACGGTGGACAGAGGACGCGTGTAGAGGTCGAACAGGGAGAACCAAGTGCTAAATCAAACAATGATTTCGTATGGAAATGTGAATCATCTACTCCTGAAAACATCGTTCCTAACAACATTCAGTCACAACCTGTGACTGAAAATGTTGTTCATTTGGACGATTTATAGTACTCCAATTTGAACTTTAACACAATGGAAGCACAACTTATCAGTCATCTAGAATTTTCATTGTTTGTTACTTGAATAATAATAGCTACAGGAATGGCTTGTTTTTATTGTTTTTTTATGTTACTTTGTGAGAATGTTATACAATCAACTGTTGAACATGTGCACATTTTTTGTTCTTTTCTATAAAAACATAGAGGAGTCAGGCATATAGTGTAACGTCAATGTATGCATGTGACTATTTATTTACCTTTCAATCTGTCTATTTAACAGCAAACTTGCAAGTATATTTTCACACAACATCATTCCATAAATAAGTAAGCAAAAACAATGTCAGGTCTGCCTAAATGTGATGAGATTAGAGCCGCTGCTAACACTAACAACTGGACAGACATGATGATTTACTACTGCCGTACCGCTGCAATTGAAGATGTTCAATTGGCAAGAAAGGTGAACATCCTAACTCAAGAATTGGCTAGACTTAATCGTGAAAGGGCTGCCGTTATTCAAGAGATGGCAACTGTGCGTAAGAAGGTGCCACAAAAAACTGTTGAGTTTCTGAAGCAGGAGCAAGCCCTTAGTGAACACAAAGTGATGCAAATGAATATCTTGGCAGGCGAACTCGAGCTGAGTGCTCGAAACAAGAATTTCTTTATTCATAAGCTTGAGGGGACGTTGCCGCTATAAGCACTGTGCGATATGCGAAGTACTAACTGTTATATCGTATGTGATATCCTAGTAACTAAGACTACTATATGCCTTTAGTAAGAAATTTGTGCTATAATGTATCTGATTTCCAAGTACTTAGTGTTATATCGTGCGTGCTTTCCTAGTAACATACTTTATTCAATAAAGTTTCCTAGTAAGTAGGAGTTTTACTCACATTTTATCTTGTCTTCAATAGTTGGATGGTCTTGAATCTTCTGTCTTTTCATCATATACAGCGTATACCTATGGAATATATGGGATTCTAATTTAAAATGAGTTTGCGAAAATAACAAAAATTGAACAATCGAAGACATTAACTTCACATTGTTAAAGTATCGTCTGACCTTTACTACTAGCCGCATTCTAACATCAGCAGTGGATTCAATCTTCTAGGATTGGTTTAATTACCTCTGGCAGTAGGTTCCTTGTAGGTCTGCAATCTCCTCTATCTTTTTAAACAGTGGATCAATTATAGGATGTGTCTCCTTTGTTCCTCTTGAACTGAGTTTAGCTTCCAGCATTTGTCTTGCCACATTCTTTGATAAAGGATAATCCCTATCAACGAACATGAAAAACCTATCATTTTTTTTAGTTTTTACACCATGAACCTTGCAGTATGAGTACAATAGCCATTCAACCACCTCACAATCATACCAATATTCAGCATCAAGATCAGGTTCAAACATGCTCTTTATAGCAGCCCACACAAACTTAGCTAACTCTCCATTTGGACCTAACTTCCCATATCTGAACTTCATTACTTTCCACAACTGGTCCAAATCACTGTTAGTCAAACAATCCAGTAAGATCCCAAATGTTAAATAAGTTGATTTGCATCCATCACCTCTTGTAATCTCAACTACTTCTCTACCTCTTTGTATAACAATCTGCCAATCGATAATAGGATGAACTGCTTTTAAAGGAATAGGATTAATAGGTTCAGGATTAGGACTATTAGTCTCCTTAAAATACTGTTTAGTTCTTTCTTTCTTTTTCAAATCTTCATCCACCTTTTGTCTTTTATAACTGGATTGCTTCTTTAACCATTCTGCTTCTTTCTCAGAATTCATAGGATTGTGATCTTCATTAACCCTCATACACATCTGACAAAGCTCCTTCAGCCTCTCAACTGAACATGTTCTTAGATTTACACCAACATGTATGCCTGAATTCTTGATAATCTTCATGTATGTATTTCTCATCTCGCTCTTTGTAGGAGGTTTCTTTCTTTTGACTTGCTTTTTCTCTTTTTTGAACCTTGTTTCCCATTCACACAAGATTCTTGCTTTTTGATTATTAGAGAACAGTTCCCACACTTCACGAGTGTACTCATTCCTAATATTATTAGAAGCTTCAAGATAGGATTGTGAATCCTCCCAATCATCTATCCATCTCTGATTAGCTTCCTCCTCTTGTAGCCTTTTCCTTTCTATTTCTGCTTTTTCTGCAGCTATCATTCTCACACCTAAGTCATGATCATAAGCAATCTGATCTTCTTTATTCTTAAACTTTATATCAGGTTCAACAATACCTTTTCCCTTTCCAATATCTGGTAGAGCCACCTTCTTGTTCAAAGGCTCACCAATAGTCAAACTTTTAGTCAAGGGTTTAGGTCCAGTTGGTTTAAGAAATATAGGAGCTGGTGCAATGGTAGGTGTAGGGTTTGATGAACTTTTGCTTAAATTTATCAGTGTACTGGCAGCCTCCTTGTCAACTTCTTTTGATTTAGGTGGTGAAACAGATGTAGTTGTGACAATTGTAGATGTGGTAGTAATAGCAGTGTGTGAGACTACTATATTGTCTACTACAGTTTTCAAACTAGCCGTGGTTACAGAAACGCTAGCCATGGATGTCTCCTGTACATCACTTGGTGTCGTTACCTCAGTTGAAGTTGTAGCAGTGGGTTCTGAGTAACTATCAGTGGTTACAGAAACACTAGCAGTGGATGTGTCCTGCACCACCTCCTTCTCTTTAACTTGTGCATCAGTTGGTGGGGTTAACTCAGTTTCAGTTGTAGCAGTGGGTTCTGAGTAACTATCAGTGGTTACAGAAACACTAGCAGTGGATGTGTCCTGCACCACCTCCTTCTCTTTAACTTGTGCATCACTTGGTGGGGTTAACTCAGTTTCAGTTGTAGCAGTGGGTTCTGTGTAACTATCAGTGGTTACAGAAACACTAGCAGTGGATGTGTCCTGCACCACCTCCATCTCTTTAACTTGTACATCAGTTGGTGGGTTTACCTCAGTTGAAGTTGTAGCGGTGGGTTCTGAAAGACTATCAGTGGTTACAGAAACACTAGCAGTGGATGTGTCCTGCACCACCTCCATCTCTTTAACTTGTACATCAGTTGGTGGGTTTACCTCAGTTGAAGTTGTAGCGGTGGGTTCTGAAAGACTATCAGTGGATGTTTCCTGCACCAAATCCTTCTCTATATCATCTAATACAGTCTTCACGATCTCGAGTACAGCTTCATTCCCATCTTTATCAGACACCACATACTGCCCTCCATGATCTACACTATCCATATCCACATCCTCATCCATATGCACAACTGCATCCTCCCCTGAATCAAGTCCTTCAGTCGTCCCCTATTTTTTTTGGTCCTCCAAAACCACATCTTGACAGGATCTCACATTCTTAGTATGTTTCCTAACTCTTCTAACAACACTACGCCCATGTCTCCTAACTTTCTCCATCACAAACATCCTGTGCTTCAATTGTCTGATCGTATTCTCCATTTTTGTACATTTAACCGTCAATTCATTTAATCGTTCACGATTTTCATCCCCAACTCGACCTGTGTTAACTGGTCCGAGAGGTGGTTCATTGGAAAAGGCATCATGTTGATGTTCATCATTATACGTCCATTCATGTTGATGTTCCAAGGTACCCTCCTCAGTTCGACCTGTGTGAACTGGTGCGCGTGGTGAAGTTATCATATCATCAGGGTTGGTGTCAGTGGTTACACTCGTACTAACAGTGGGTGCAACTACGGTGTCAGTGGGGTCAGGTTCAGTCAATTGGGGTTCATTTACATCATCAAACTCACGAATGACAGGTAAATTAATCATATGCGGGAACAATGGAACAGTTGGGATTGTTAAATTAGGCTTTTGGTTCCTCATATGAGCAAAAACCTTAGGATGCATATAATGCACCTCATACTTTGTATTATGTTCAACAGGTTCTACTATTTGGCTATCCACAATAAGTTGAACAAACCTAGGATACAAGTAATATTTACCTTTCTTCCTAATATTCTGCAAAAACCCTTCAAAAATAAGTTTGCACCAAATTTACAAAACACCCCCTTGAAGTATGCATTACCATGCAATTGATAGCAGTGGTTTGATAAAGTATAGCAGTGGATACATCAAATTTACAAAACAGCCCCCCAAGTATATATTATCAGGAAAACCACTGGCAGTGCATTGACAACCACAAGCAGTGGTTTGATAGGCACTAGCAGTGGTTTGATAGACGGTAGCAGTGGATACATCAAATTTACAAAACAGCCCCTCAAATGATACATTAAGAGGAAGCTGCTAGCAGCGGGTTGAAGACCACTAGCAGGGGTTTCATAGACGCTAGCAGTGGATACATCAAATTTACAAAACAGCCCCCCAAGTGATACATTAAGAGGAAGCTGCTAGCAGCGGGTTGAAAACCACTAGCAGGGGTTTCATATACGCTAGCAGTGGATACATCAAATTTACAAAACAGCCCCCCAAGTATACATTATCAGGTCAAGTACAAGAAAGAATGAAAATCACGTGCTTATATGTACGACTTATGATTTTTTAAAATAATTTGTAATATACGTGTCTCGTTTTGTAATTTTTTAAAATAATTTGTAATATACGATTTTTTTAAATAATTTGCAACGTGTCAAATAACCAAACACTTAATGAATACCAAAGTCAACCAATTAATTTACTCCTCAACAACTTATACCTTCCCCACATTAATTTTATGATTCCATATTAACTTCTATTTAAGAACCTATAACTCAGATACTACCCATATCACACATACCCCAATTATTAACCTCAACTGCTTTCACCTCAACTTCTTCATCTTCATCTTCATCACTGCACCACCACTACATCATAGCGCCGCCTCCACCACCACTACATCACCGCGCAGGTATCGTTTACTATTTTTTATAAATACTCTTGACTGACCGTAAAAAGCTACATGGGTTTTTGTTATATAGTTTTAATCTTAACTGGGTATCTCTTGTTTATTAGGTATTGTTATATAGTATATGCAATTGATTAGTTGTAGGAATATATGATTTGCTTTTATACTTGTTTCAAATTGATTAGGTGTCACGGGTTCCAATCCGAGGCCAAGCCGTGACCGCAGTCGGGGCCAAAAGGTAAGATATGTCGTTGCGTATTTTAAATAGCTTAGGGTTTTAAGTAATGAGAACTATCCAAGCATCGGGTTTCAAAAAGACCCTTTAAACCATTAAGCTCGAGTTGGTCATTTTAACAATTAGGGTATGAGGGTAGGATGGTGGATTTTTGGGACATAAACCAAATTCTTGGCAGGGTTTTGGGGTCCAACCCCTTTCATGTGTAATAGAACTTTAACTAGGATAATGAGATCATGTTGTGTTCATATGCTTGTGATACAAAATATTTGATCGTGTTTGCGGATGACTATTTGAACAGTGTGTATATGGTTGAGGGTTCTTGAAAACAAAAGAATGATGTTAGTGTGTATGCTTAAAGTGCTATTATACCATTTCCCAACACCATTTCATTCTCCTTTTTACAATGATCTTCCCAAAAACTCACCAACAATTCTCTCCTATATTATCAAACAACAATATAGAAGTCAAACAGCCATGACACGTGGCTTCTCTGATGGTTTACGACGAGGAGGTACACGGTTTCTTGGTCCGGTAGATATCGGAAAGTGTAAAGCCATTTCTTGTTACGGTATGTAGAAGTTACCTGATGAAGAGGGTTGAATCATGAAGTGTAGAAAGGTGGTGCAAAAGGGTTTAGCTTGCTTTGAGATTGTTTAACTGAGTGTGTGTTTTTAGTGGTGTCTTTTTTGGTGACAAAGTCCATGTTTCCGTGTGGTATGAGATCATAGATGATAACAAGATAGATGAAATGGTTGGTAATGATATATATATAATGGTGGCGAGCGATATGAGTGTTTTTGAGGGTGCCTCATTAACTCCACTTCACTCGCCATTACTATCATTACAAAACCATGTCATCTATTTCTTATAATCTCTGACATCTCTTTGTTACACAGAAACATGGAGTTTCTCAACAACAAACAAAAACTAAAAACAGACACAGGCACGGTTATGAACTCTCTACGCATGGCTAAACCACTTTGCACTACCTTTCTACCCTTCAAGATTCAACTCTCATCATTAGGTAACCATTACAAACCGTAACAAGAAACGTGTTGTACACTTTCCCGTATCTACTGGACCAAGAAACCGTGTACCTCGTCGCCGTGAACCATCAAAGAAGCCACGTGAGTGCCGCTGCTCCATGTGCCAAAGAACCAGGTCATCTATGCCCTTTCACATGTTGTGCAAAGAACAATGCCAAACATTACCAATGGATTACTACTCTCAACTTAGAACTTCCCATCTTTCCATCACGTTTCACCAAATCGGTACGCATCTCTCAAGTATTGGCACGGACACAGACAAAAATCAAAAACAAACAACAACTCTTTGAGGTACAAAGACACATTGTTTCTCTACAGTCTCTAATATTCTTTATCTACTGTACCAAAACATTACTATCATTACCGCTCACTTCACCTCAATTACTCCGTGGGAGTTTTTGTGAGTATAGCGAGCGGTGGTAATATATATATAGTAATGGTTGGTAAAGTAGATAGAACAATAGTAGATACTAGAGTATGGTG